>JBBIGC010000029.1:4733163-4755755 GCA_037576955.1 Lepidarchus adonis
TGGCTACTGTGTGGTGTAACAACGCCCCTTTGCTATAGCAACTGTAAACAGGCGAATCGGATATGGGTCACAATTTATAACACGTGTAAACAGAAGGTCAAAAAAATCGAATCGATGAAGACCCTTCTGCTAGTGTTTCAGTGTAGCAGTGAGGAGTCTGAACAGTTAGTTACTATACGTCATGTTTGACGTTGGGGAGTTGTATGTGGTGGTGCTACATTGCACTGTGAGAGAGGTTCATTGTTTTCCAATCAAAAACGTCCTGGGACAGAATTATGACAATCAGAAATTTAGGCTTACCCTCTTACGGTATGACCTCTCTGTCTACTAATCAACCAATAGGAATACAGCACGGCCTCCATTCTCGCTGAGCAGCATTGTCCAGCGCTAAAGCGGCACAGATGGACAACACGCTGCTTCATGTATGTTGTGTTGTAGCTGTGATGCTGTGGTGTCCTCATCGGACAGTCTGTGCCACACTGGTCTGATAAACCTGCAGAGTGGCCAGTTAGGGGGCAGCCCTGCCCTGTACCACTGGGTTTGAAGGGACACCGTTAGACAGAATGAGCAGGTGAACATCGGGGGAGCCCTCATGAGTGCAGACCCAGGATTTTCATCTGCTCTCACTTTTTGTTTAATATTTTTCTGTTTTTCTTTACTCTTTTCTAGTCACTGCCCTCTCTCTGTCAGTCATGCTCATTCTCTACACTGGCTCAGTTCTCTCTCTCCCTCTCTTTTCTCTCCTCTCTCTCTCTCTCTCTCTCTCTCTCTCTCTCACTCACTCACTCACTCACTCACTGTCTCTCTCTATCTCCCTCTCTTTTCTCTCTGTCTCTGTTCTCTTCTCTTTTCTCTTTCTTTCTCTCTCCATCTTTTTCTCTCTCCCCCCTCTCTTTCTTTCTTTCTTTCTTTCTTTCTTTCTTTCTTTCTTTCTTTCTTTCTTTCTCACCCTTACATTTTCTCTACATCTTTTTTCTCTGCCTCCTGTACACACCCTCATTCTTTCCTCTATCTGTCTGGCTCATTCCTCTCATTCATTCTCGCTCCCTCGCTCTGTTTGTATCTCTTTCTCCCTCTTTCTCTCCCCACTTCTTTTTTCCACCTCTCTTTTTTCTTGTCTTCCTCTATTACCCACTCTTTCCTGTTCTTTACCTGTTTTTCTTTTTGCCTGTCTTTCTATCTCCTCCTACTCCTCCTTTATACCCTCTCTCTCTCGCTTTATGTCTGTCTCCCTTGTTCTGTCCTTCTGTCTCGTCTACTACCCCCCACCCCCACCCCAGTCACAGAGACCTGAAGCCGGAGAACCTCCTGCTGGATGAGAAGAATAATATCAGGATTGCTGATTTTGGCATGGCTTCCCTACAAGTGGGAGACAGTCTGCTGGAGACGAGCTGCGGGTGAGTTTTCTGTGTGTGTGTTTTGCACTAGAAAATGTTAAATAAATAAAAACGTTACACTTTAATTGCAGCTCACGCTGTGTGTGTTATGTAATTGTAATTGTAGGTCTCCTCATTATGCGTGTCCGGAGGTCATTCGGGTAAGTCTGCTCTCTCCTCTTTTGCTTTACTGGAACAAATGCAGTGTGTTGTAAGAGCTTTCAGGCATATTTGACTTCATTGTGGGTTCATTTTCATACCTGTCTGTGTATCGTCGGTCACATAGAAAAATAAAGCCACTAGGTGGCACTGTGGGCAATTCATTGCAGTAGCAGAGAAAACAGCAGTGTACACCCAGGCGAACATGCCATACATTTACTATCAACCTAAGGGTTGCCATGACAGGCTATGTCCATTATAATTGTAGAACTTTTACAGTTGCTACAGAAATCAAAGCAACTTATGCGACAGGCTAATGTCATGACATAATTATAATATGTTGTGGGCAGTGGTTAGGACATTGCCCTTTTGATCACTCGATTCCAGCCGTCTAGAATTACGTCACCACATTGCGTAGCGTCATTTACCCAGCAGGAAATATGCCACTTAAAAGTTTGGTTATACTTTACGAGAAAGGATGACAACATGGCAACTTGCAATACTTGCAAAGTAGATATTTCATCAAAGGGAGGAAACACTACAAATATGCAAAAGCATTTGCTTACAAAACACACGCTAACGTTAAATGAATGTTGTGTTTTTGATCCACTCCGGACTAATGAATCTCAACCCAACAGCAGTGGTAACATTTGCGCGTCCTCTCTGGTTAATATGGCAGGTAACTGTTGTTAGTTGATTAACATTGCGTATTATGCCTTATTGCAAAACCTGCTATTACTGTGCATTGCATTTAGATGACCATGACAAGAGAGACAGACAGTTCTGGCTGCCTCAGATGCTGACAGTTCTCGCTGCAATCTACCGGTAGCTTCACCTTTTACAGAGGCAGGGAAAAGTAAAATGACACAGGCCAGGATAGACGAATGTCACAAAGCAGTGACTAAGTTTGTAGTAAAAGGCATGCACCCATTTGCCACAGTAGATGCCCCTTGATTTTCGGGTAAGTGAATGTGTTTAATTGTAGGCCAAGTCAGGGAATGTCAAAATTAAAATAAAATTAAAATAAGAATCGATAAGAGAATCGATAAAGGATCGAATTGTTAAACAGAATAAAAAATGGAATCGGAATTGTGAAAATCTTATCAATTCCCATTTCTAGTCTTGTATATCTTCCATTTTCTAATAATTGCTCCCACAGTTGATTTCTTCACATCAAGCTGCTTACCTATTGCAGATTCAGTCTTCCCAGCCTGGTGCAGGTCTACAATTTTGTGTCTGATGTCCTTTGACAGCTCTTTGGTCTTGGACATAGTGGAGTTTGGAGTGTGACTGTTTGAGATTGTGGACAGGTGTCTTTTATACTGATAATGAGCTCAAACAGGTGCCATTGATACAGGTGATGAGTGGAGGATAGAAGAGCTTCTTAAAGAAGAAGGTACAGGTCTGTGAGAGCCAGAAATCTTGCTTGTTTGTATGTGACTAAATACTTATTTTCCACCATAATTTGCAAATAAATTCTTTAAAAATAAGACAATGTGATATTCTAGATTTTTTTTCTCATTTTGTCGCTCATAGTTGAGGTAAAGCTATGATGAAAATTACAGGCCTCTCTCATCTTACAAAAAAAAAATGTTTTGCCCCACTGTATCTATATTTATAGATATCATTTTATTTTGGTACTCATACTCGGATAATACTACTTATGAAGAATTCATGTTCCCTTGCTTTATAGCAGAAACAGGACAGGAGTTGGGAGTGTGGGGAGATGAACTGGACTGATGCATGGTCTTACTGAAATGGAACATAAACACTTTCACTGTGGCGCATACCTCACACCTTACTGCTGCTACAGCCTGGAGTATCTGCTCCCTAAATATTTATATAAATATATTTATAAATATCCTTGCCCCCCAAATGCAAAACTTTAGCCATAATTTCCAGGTCACAAAATTCTTTTAATAGGTCTTTATTTTGGCACACGTCTTCTGTGGTAACATTGCTCCACCAGATGGTGCAAGACCTGTTGCATCACAGCAGAAATTCTAAAGCAAGTCAAAGTCACGAGTCAAACTGCAGAGACTCGTATATGCAACACTGCATCTGCTTTGAGTTAAAGAAGTGTAGTGATGACCCAGATACCATGATAATAAAGTATCCTAGCCTCTGTGGTTGTTCCCCCCTGTTGTGTGTGATAAAGCTCCGTTGTGCTGTGTTTAGGGTGAGAAGTATGACGGACGCAGGGCAGATGTCTGGAGCTGTGGGGTTATCCTCTTTGCTTTGCTTGTGGTGAGAAACTCATTTCCTGATGTCTCATTCAGACAGCTCTGAGTTTTTCTGTGCTGTTCATTGCCATGTATGTATGACATCATTGCTATGATAAAGTAACTCCCAATGAAAGAGGCGGGGTTAAACGGTGGCAAATGCATGACATATATATATTTTACTCCAAATTTAAATCATAATAAAATATCTTCAATATAAATGTAGCATGGACTGAAGGTTTAGAATCTGCTCTTCCCACACAGGCTACTCTGGGCTGATCAGTGCAATACATTTAGCATCGTGCTTTAGGGGTGTTGACAGCATGGTGGCAATAAAATGGCACTATATGTTTAAATGCAGATGTAATAGGACTGTAATCACCTTTCACCTCTGCAGGGTGCGCTGCCCTTCGACCATGATAACCTGCGACAGCTCCTGGAGAAGGTGAAGAGTGGAGTTTTCCACATGCCTCACTTCATCCCCCCAGACTGCCAGGCTCTGCTTCGCGGCATGATCGAGGTTGACGCGGAGAAACGTCTCACGGTATGCTCTAATGCACATGCAGGTCTAGTCAGGGTCAGATTTCGTTCATTTACCCTGCTGTGGTTATTTACTTTCTTTATTCTTCCTGCCTATATATGTTTTGCCATATATTGCTTTAAATACACCACACTAAATTAACCAACTATAGCAGCAAAGTCCACAGGGGTTCAGGAGCTTTTAAGTGATTTTTGGGCTACAGTCATGTTCAGGCAGTGTTGTTGGGCTACAATCGTGTTCAGACAGTTTTGCTGGTGTACAGTCGTGTACTGTCGTTGGGCTACTGTTGTGTTCAGACTGTTGTTGGGCTACAGTCATGTTCAGACTGTTGTTCGGCTACAGTCATGTTCAGACTGTTGTTGGGCTACAGTCATGTTCAGTCAGGGTTGTTGGGCTACAGTCTTGTTCAGACAGGGTTGTTGGGCTACAGTCTTGTTCAGACTGTTGTTGGGCTACAGTCTTGTTCAGACAGGGTTGTTTGGCTACACTCTTGTTCAGACAGGGTTGTTGGGCTACAGTCTTGTTCAGACAGGGTTGTTGGGCTACAGTCTTGTTCAGACAGGGTTGTTTGGCTACACTCTTGTTCAGACAGGGTTGTTGGGCTACAGTCTTGTTCAGACAGGGTTGTTGGGCTACAGTCATGGTCAGACAGTGTTGTTGGACTGCAGTCGTGTTCAGACAGTGTTGTTAGCCTACGTTTGTGTTTTGACTGTTTTTTTAGCTCGGTGCTGTGGGTTGGTTGAGAATGGCTGTTCAGGTTCAGTTGAAACTCTGGAAGAAGATGAGTGTCTATACTTCAGGGAGCGCAATTGAAATATTTTGGCTTTAAAAAATCATAAATTCTTTTATCATACTCTGGGATATATGTGGTCCTCACTAATAGAGCAATACATCGCATACACACATGCACATACACTGGTCTGTGGTTAAGTGTATAAAGTGATGAGTGTGTGTTGTTTGTGTTTACAGCTGGAAGCAATACAGAAACACCAGTGGTATCAGTGAGTACTAACTGCACCTCAATCCCTCCATCATGTAGTCCTTCATTCTCTCTCAGCTGTGGAGTTCTCCACATTAGTAATAACTGTTAACACAGAAAATACACAATGGCAATGTGTCCTCTTTATTACACCTGTCAGGTGGGTGGAATATATTAGGGCAAGTTAACAGTCAGTTCTTGAAGCTGATGTCTTGGAAGGAGAAGTGTAAGGATGGGTGTATGTTGCAAATGTAATAACCTGGTTACAGTCTTTGTCCTTCTCTCTGCTTTGTAGGGGGGGCAGGAACGAGCCATGTCCAGAGCAGCCCCCTCCACGACGTGTGTGTGTGAAGCGGATTCTGTCACTGACGGAGCTGGACCCTGATGTGCTGGACAGTATGTACTCTCTGGGCTGCTTTAGAGACCGCGTCAAGCTCACACGAGACCTGCAGTGCGAAGAGTGAGTCTGTGTGTGTGTGTGTGTGTGTGTTTGTGTATATACATATTAACCAGCTGAAGTAAGTGAGGCATTCTAAAAATAAAAATTAACCCCTTAAGCACTGGGTTTATCATATGGTTATTAATCTCAGGGCTTATTACTCAGTAATTAATATGTAAATTCATAATTGGCTGTTTAAGATCAGATAACTCTAATTAGGACAAGCAGATGTTTTACACATTTTTCTAAATAGCTTAATGGGATGGGGTGATGAGCGATGCCAACATCCATTGCGATGGCTGACCGTTCTCAATCCACCCACAAACTCTTAGGCTGCATTTACCCCAATCAGCCATGACATTGAGATGGTGGGATATGTCAGGAAGTAAGTGAACAGTTAGTTTTTGAAGTTGATTTTCTGGAAGCAGGAATGTAAGGCTAGAACATCTCTAGAACAGCAGGTCTAGTGGAATGTTCCAGGTCTGCAGTAGTTAGTACCTACCAACAGTGATCTAACTGGTGAATCAAAGGAAGAGTCATGCGGTGAGTGAAGGCTAGCCTGTCTGGTCTGATCCTATGAAAGATCTCTTGATAGAACGGGGTCTGAACACATAGTACACCACAGTCGGAATGAGTGACCTTCTCCATATTAGGCAAGTGGTGTTAATGTCATGGCTAATCGATTTAAAGACCAGTCTAGGCAGTCTTAGGCCAGTTGTGTGAAACCAAAGTGAGTAGAACAGTGAACATTGATTTCAGTGTGTAGTCTTTAGTGATCTGACTGTTCTTTTCTTCTTCCCCCTTCAGAGAAAACCAGGAGAAGATGATTTATTATTTGCTGCTGGACAGGAAAGAGCGCTACCCCAGCTACGAGGACGAGGATCTGCCGCCCCGAAACGATGTTGGTGAGAGCTGATGATGTGAGGCTGCCTGTTATTTTGCGGCTCATCCCTAGATTCAGGGGTCCGGATGCTTCAGGTCAATTCAAGCTGGCTTTCATTGTCACCTCAACCATGTACATGTAGCACAGTGCTACAGACCACAGACCACTACTGTTAAAATATATTTAATATATCGTTATAAAGCACAAAACATAACATGTTGCCAAGAAAACACACCCCCATAAGCAAAGTTGCCGTCTAAGCTTCTGCAGTGCTGCAATTATGGGAGCAGCTGAGGGTTTAACCAGTGGGACTGAAGTGGTGTGACCGGCCAGACATGTCTGAGCAGCTCTGCAGGCAGACTCATCTTTATGTGTTGGGGTTAAAGAGTACAAACTCCTTCCCACTTCTGTTTACCTGGGGCTAGTGTTTCAGACTGTTATCTCGTTCAGTTAAATCTCCTAGACTGCTTTAAATTAATAGGCATTCAAATTGATTCAATCCAGAAGCCAAAATCTGATAACGTCTGAAGCATTCACCCTGAAGCCACTGCCTGTTCTGCAAGTGAACACACACACTGCATTTCCTCTTTAGAGAGCTATCGCACACACTTCTTCCACATATGCAGAGCAGCAGGCCTAACTAGATGAGGTTGTCCACCATGCAGCTAAACAAACGAGCATGGTCCCATCATTTAGAGAATGACATCTTTGACTTCAGCCTCCACACAAGCTATGGTACAGTAGGGGCGACCAGTTCTGGTCCTGGAGGGCCAGTTTCCAGCACAGTTTGGTCAGTGTGTTCTCAAAAACACTCACTACACCAAGCATTGAACAGGTGAGTTGACCCAGGTGAGTCAGAGCGAGGATATCACCCAACTCGGCCCTCCAGGACCAGCTCCCAAGTGGACACCCCTGGTATTACTGTGGTGAATTATTCAGAGGAAAAGAAGCCTGATTTCCTCTGCAATCTTTATCAGCCTATGATCTGTGAGCTCAATGCAGTTCTATCACACCTCTGAATGACCTCTGCCCTAGTCAATGTCCTGACTGGAACCCCACCGAGATGCTATGGCAGGCGGAACATTCATGGTTGAAAGCCTTCATTGTACCTAAATGAATATAATTCTACAAGGTAGAGAATTTATTGATTATTAAGTGTAGGGGGTTATATTTTTTTCACAGGGTAATTATATAATGAAGTGAAAGCCACTTTTTGTCATTGTGAACACACCCCGATGTGTCCTCTGCATTTAACCCATCCACATGTGGAGTAGTGTAGTGGGATGGTACCTCAGTTGTGCCTGGGCTGGGCCCTGAGGCCCTGCGGAACTTTTTCCTCCTATAAGTACATTGATCATTTAGACTGTGGTTTGCATTCCCCTGTGTTACATTTTGCACAGTGATCATTTAGTGTGACAAATACTTTTTCACAGCACTGGTTTGGATTGTAGTTCCATTCAAATCAAATAAATATAAATTTTTGAGCTCAATACAAAAATGTTACATGACAAAAGGAATATGACAATATTTATCGTTATCGTGATAAACTGGTGGTCATGACATGATTACTTGAACATGTCGTGATATCGTCAGTACTTAAAAACCCTGTCTCATTTCAGAGAGCAGCAGTTGTCTTGCTTAAGTGAACTTATTGAGCTGTGATGTGAGAAATACATCATTTTAATTTAATTAAATTATTATTTTATGTATTTCTGAAATAATAATCATTAAAATTGTATTATATTGTGACATTGTGTATTAGAGACATTTCTCAAAGTATTATAATATGTTTTTTTTTCCATATCACCCATTCTATAGTAGAATATAGGATACAGACAATAGAGGCATAAAGCCATATACCTCAATTCATTTTTACACTGGTAACAGTGCTGTACTGTGTGTGTGTGTGTGTGTGTGTGTGTGTGTGTGGTTGTGTGTGTGTGTGTGTGTGTGTGTGTGTGTGTGTGTGTGGGCTCTTAGATCCTCCTCGTAAGCGTGTGGACTCTCCGATGCTGACCCGCCATGGCCGCTGCCGGCCAGAGAGGAAGAGTCTGGAGGTTCTGAGTGTGACGGATCAGGGCTCACCTACACCTCCTCGCAGAGCGCTGGACACCTCCGCACACAGCCAGAGGTATACACGCGCGCACACACACACACACATTCAGACACAGATTCTTGTCTCATGACTCTCATAAGTGTGTCAGCAGCAGGTAGACTGAGTAATGGCTGAAGAGTGTGGCTGAGATCAGCAGCTGCATGAACTTATGGATGTGTGTGAGCAAGAGGGTGTTTCTAGGTACAGGCAACCTAGGTGGTTGCTTTGGGGGCGGGTGTGCAGTTTAAGTGTAGCTGTAGTTAGTTTTGTTTTTTGGGGGGTGATTTAAGTTTTAACACTTATGAACATTGTGATCAAAATGTCAGACTCTGTCACTCCTGTCATGTGTGTTCTGTCCAATCCTGCCTTAGCTCCGCCTTTCACATCCTTTCACCTGTGTCACTGTTAATCCCCACCACGTCAGTTGGTCCCTATTCCTTTATAGCACTTTGCTTGTCTGTTTTTCCTCATCTCCTCATCTGTCCCGCTTGGCTCCTGTGTATCTTCACCTCGATTGGGTTTGTTTCCTTGTGTTTATTCTGTGTATTGTTTCAGAGGTTATTTAACTTTCATCCTGCCACTTTCACACCATGAAAAGTGTGTGTGCGGTGGTGGGGGGGCATTTAGTTTTTGGACATCTTGGCTTTGTTTGGCCACAGGGAAGGAGGTGGCATAAATATGAGTGGGAGGGTTATTTTTTTGATGACATGGTTATGATGTGACACTGTGTAAAATGTACATAAAAACAGAATGCAATCTCATAAACACATTATTCTATTCACAATAGGACATAGAAAACAAATCAAATGCTGAAAGTGAGACATATTAGTATTACAAGAAACATATTACCTCTTTTACCTCATCTCATTACATTATCTATAAAAAACAGGGACAGGGCAAAAAATCAGACACTATTTCTCAGCAAAAAATGGAACATTCCTTTAACAAAAGTCCAGCAACTGGTCTCCTCAGTTCCCAGATGTGTATAGACTGTTGTTAGGAGAAAGGGGGATGCTACACAGGTGCAAATATGGCTGGGGCCATCCAATTCAATTTAGTTTTCTTTCTTTCTTTAAATCGTACATGAACTCACGTTAAATGTTTTCTATGTTTTGTTGTGAATAAAATGGGGGTTTATAGAAATTGCAAATCATCGCATTGTATTTTATTTGCATTGTAGGAGTGGTATTAAGACAAGAGGGGGGGAGGGAAGCTACATTATAACAGAAAACGGGAGGACTGACAGCTCTGCTGCTGTATTTTTCAGTATCACATAAACAGATATGACTTGTATCTGAAAAAGCATAGACATTACAGCACCCCAAACCTGCAACTTGGTCAAAAAATAGGGCTGCACGATACGGACACAAAATATTGTGATAATACAGTTACATATTGCTATTGTGTTACATAATATCTTCTTATTTAGCCTGTGATTTGTTAGCGGATGGTTTGCTTATTGTGGTTCTTTATTAGTATTGCAGAGACTGATATTGTTGTTACAGTGTTCAGACGATATGCAGTACTGTGCAAAAGTCTTAGCCCCCTGAGAGATGTATATGTAAGAGTATATGTCACAAATATTCGAGTTAATACAAATCAAATTAATACAGTGAAAAGTAAAGGTTGGTCAGTGTTTTGGGTTACCATTTCTAGAGTTTTCCTCATGGAAGCCTGGAATTATTAGTAGTAACCATCAAGTCCCTGGTTAATCCCTGTAATAAAATAAACACTAAACTGTGCACCCTGACTGTATCTGGTATGGCAGTGATGTTTCTCTTTTTTGTGGAAGGTCTCGCTCGGTCAGTGGAGCATCGACAGGTCTCTCCTCCAGCCCCCTCAGCAGCCCCAGAGTAAGTAAATGTCCTCAGAGCAACAGGGTCATCTCCACACGCTGCATCCTTTAACTGCGCTGACTACTGTTGTGTTTGCACTTCATCAGGATGGTGTGCTGTCATTTAATAAGGGCTGTAAAACTAAACTGGGTTTCACTAATGTTTTTTAGTCTCCATTTACCTCATACTGTCCCATTTGGAGTCATGACTCACGCCATGGATCTGCCAACACACACAAACACACACACACACACACACACACACACACACACACACACACTGCACATGAATCTAACCCTCCTAACAGTTAAGCGTAGTGTATTTATTAACAACCACACACAATAATAATTTAAAGGGATGGTTTATCAAACAAAAACTCATTTATTCACTTTTTCTTGCTTCAAAATGAGCCTAATGTAGCTCAGTAATGCAGCACTTGTTATCTTCATGTCTCAACACACTTCCCTCAAACCATGTTGACTTGTCAACACTTTGACGTAGTCCTGGAGGGCTGACGTCCAGCACAGTGGTTCCCCTCCTCAATCACTCTCACTGAACCTGGCAATGAACAGGTGAGCTGGACCAGGTGTGTTTAATCAGGGAACTCACCAAACTGTGCTGGACGTTCTTCTCTTCTCTTCTCTTCTCTTAAGTTATCATTGGACAGAACCAGGCTGATTGACCACATTTGGGTAAATTAATGAAAAGTGTGACACTTTGATGAACCATTGCTTTGACTATTGCCCCCTAGAGGTCAGAGACTTGTGTGTCGTTGGTCTGGTCAGAATGTGTGCCATTTTTTCTAACTCAATTCCATGCTCAGTTTAACTCTGTTCTTGCTAATCACAAGCCATAGCTTTTCATTAACTCTCATCACCATTCCTCTCTCTTTCCATCTCCCCATCCTTATTCTCCTGTGTTTCTCCATCCCTCTGTCCTTTCTCTCCCACCTCGTCAGAGTCCCGTTTTCACGTTCAGCCAATCAGAGGTCACTTCTGCTTCCACCACCCAGTCCAAAGACCCCAAATTGGGAAGTGCCGCCACCACACCCCGGTCGGCCCCTCGCTCTCTCGACCAAAAAACCCAGACGCTGCCGTCCAAGGCGGCGACCGAGCGTCCCCACCTGCAGTCCATGAAGTCCCTCCCCCTGCAGACGCCCCCGTCCCCATCCCCCTCCCCATCCCCGCTCCTCTCCCCCATTCCTCGCTTCTTCTTCTTCCCCGCTCCCTCTTCTGTCCTTAAGTCCGTCACTAAGACAGTTTATCCTAACTCTGCCCATGTGTCGCAGGTCACCCCGCAGGGCTCCCCGCTCCCTACCCCCCTTGGGACCCCCGTGCACCACCCCCAGCACCCCTCTCCCACCCCGCCCTCTTCCTCCTCTTCATCTTCCTCCTCCCGCGCCGAAGGGGGCGGCAGCGGAGTGGCCGGTGGCTCCCTGTCCCTAACCCCGCCCTCTAGCCCTGGAGGAGGGGGTGGGGGAATGGCCGGCAGCAGCTCCGCCCATTGGAGGACACGGCTGAACTCATTTAAGAACAACCTGCTGGGCTCACCACGCTTTCACCGACGCAAGCTACAGGGTAAGTAATAGTCATGAAACATTTTTCAGCACCTTGATTACTTTATTAACAAGTCCTTCCTGAGCTGAAGTGTGTGTAAAATGTTCACTGGAAATCATGCATTCAATAGAAACTGCACCTGTAGGTTTCCTACTTGCTTTGCAGGAACTCATTACTGTTTGTTTCCTCAGTTCCTACATCAGAAGACATGTCCAGTCTAACCCCAGAGTCAAGCCCAGAGTGAGTAATGCATATGATGGGACAGAATTTTGATGGAATGATTTTGTTCAGTGTGTGTGTGTGTGTGTGTGTGTGTGTGTGTGTTTGTGTGTGTGTGTGTGTGTGTGTGTGTGTGTGTGTGTGTGTGTGTGTGTGTGTGAATATTTGTCATTGTGAACACACCACAGCACACATTTTTTTGTGGTGCACTGTGTCCTCTGCATTTATCTCAGCGGCGGGCAGCCGTCAACAGCGGGGCCCGGGGAGCAGTGAAGGGTGGACCTCAGTGGTGCCCAGGCTGGGATATGAACCTGCAACCTTCTGATCCCAGGGGCGAAGTCTTAACCACTACTGTGTGTGTGTGCGTGTGTGTGTGTGTGTGTGTGCGTGTGTGTGTGCGTGTGTGTGTGCGTGTGTGTGCGCGTGTGTGTGTGCGCGTGTGTGTGTGCGCGTGTGTGTGTGCGCGTGTGTGTGTGTGTGTATGTGTGTGTGTGTGTGTGTGTGTGTGTGTGTATGTATGTGTGTTTCTCCTGTTCATACCACTGTTTATTATTCTGCACATCGTCTGTCTTCCTCCCTTCTCCCTCTTTCTGTATCCTCTGTCTCTCTGTCATTCTCTCTTCTATCAATTCCTTTTCGGTTACTGTTTTCTCTTTTCTCCTTCACCCTATTGCTCCCTTGCCCTCTCTCTCTACTTTTCTCTTCTGTCTTTTACTCTGTCCTCTTTCCTCCCTTTCCTACTTTTCTTTCATCTCCTCTCTCCTTTCCATTCCTTTCCATAGTCTCTCCGTCTCTTTTTTCCCTCTCTTTCTCACCCCTTCTACCCATCTCTCCTTTCATTCTCGCTGCCATTTCCATCTCCCTCCCTTATCTTTTTCTTTCCCTCCAGCCCTCCCCCTCTCTCATCTCCTTCTCTTCCCTGTCCTTCCTTCTCTCTTTGTCCACCTCTGCCCCCCTCCCCCTGATCCATTGTGTTTTGTTGATCTCAGGGTCCATCTTCAGAGCTGCTGGCTGCCCTGGTGTGTGTTGTGTGTGTTAGAAAAAGGAGCAGTGATGGTAGACAGGATTTACTAATGCAGCGGCTGGATTTCCTCACTGAAAGCCACCAGGAAACTCACATTCAACAAGTCCATTAACTGCTATGGCAACGCTGGGACACAACAACACTATTTACAACCGATCAGCAATAAATTATCATATAACTCTCTCCCTGTGTAAGCATTAGGTCTCTCTGTCGGTCTCTCTGTCTGTCTCTCTCTCTCTGTCTCTCTCAGCAGGACACGACTCTTTTGCTTCATTTTAAACACAGTGAATCACGCTGGCCTTGACTGCACTTCTGGGCTCTTCTAAGTTACAGACGGGTCACTGGAGTACACCAAAACCTCAGCACGCTCTCTTTCTCACCAAGTATTAAACTGCAAATCTTATCACTGTCTTACAACACAACCACTCGATTCCCATAAAGCATTCCTGTGATGTGCACACCTTGAAAAGCTGACTTCTTTGTCACTTCCAAATGAGATTAGATTAGATTAGATACTTTATTGTCATTGTAAAAGATATATAATGAAATTCGGGTACACTTGAAAGATCTGACTGAAAATGTTCCCAATCGATTCCATGTTTGTGTTGATAATGTAGAAAGGAGAATACACCATCAACCATAACATTATCACCACTGACAGGTCTATTTATCTAGACAGTGGCACCGCTCAGGGTGTGGGATATATCAGACAACAGGTGAACAGTCAGGTCTTCAAGATGACGTGCTGGAAGCAGAAAAATAAGCGACCATAAGGATCTGAGCCTCTTGGTGTAATTGTGATGGTTTTTTCATGTTCCCCCATGTCTGTGTGCATTTCCACCAATAGCTTAGGTTTTGTCAAAGAAAATATGACAGGTATACTGAACAAGCTAAGTTGCCGATTGGTGTGATTGCATGCAAGAGAATGTTTGTTTCTGTGTCTGTCCTGTGATGGACTTGTGACTTGTTAAGGGTATTTGTGCATCTTCACCACATAGGCCTGATACATGCTCCAACACCTGCCATGATCCTGCTTAGGATAAGAGGCTTAATGAATGGATGGAAGGACGGATAGACGGATGGACGGACAAATGGAGACCCACACCCAACTTTATTTTTTGATATGGTTCTGTGGTGATGCAACGCTTATCAAGTACCAAAAACTGGTGGATTGCTCACTCAGGGTTGTGGCTGCATTGCTGCCAAAGCGAAGGAGTTTAAGAATTGAACTTCTTCATGAGTGTAGGCAAGGTGGAGCTTGAGGTGGACAGATGGTTTGGTATCAGCAGTAATGCCGACATTGTACTGGACCATTGTGATCAATTTACCAGTTCCATATTCTAACCCTCACCTGTAGTCATTACATTTGGGTAGAGGCCAGAAGAAAAAAATTGAGGACACAATGAGCTTCCTGTGTAGGATGGCTGGGCTCAGCCTTAGAGATAGGGTGAGGAGCTCAGGCAGCCAAAGGGCACTTAGAGTAGAATTGCTACTCCTTTTTTTTCAGAAATAGCCTGTTTATGTTGTTCGGGCATCTGTGGGCGCCTTCCTTTGGAGGCTTTCTGAGCATGTCCTACTGGAAGGAGAGCTTGAGGTAGACCCAGGATTATATATGCTATCAGGGAACACCTTAGGATCCCCAAAGAGAAGCTGGAGAAAAGCTGGAATACCCTGCATACCCTGCTGCCACCAAACCCAGATAAGTGGAAAGAAAAATAAAAAATACTGATGCCAGAGTCCATTTGACACCTCTTGACAACGTATCCTTCTTCTTTTTTTGCTGTTTAATGGAGGTTGGCATTACCACCATCTTCTTACACATACCAACAACCGTGGCTTGAGTAACAAATATAATGTGCTGGACTGCCCAGTTAAAAGCTCTGAATGATTAGGTAACATTTGTATTAATAATCTTTGATTAACAAGCATTAATAATGCAGACAAATAAGACATAAGGACATAATTAAAAAGGAAATCCTTTCAAAAATGCAAAAAATTGCTCTGTTTTAAATCAGTAGATAGAAAGAGGGTAACCGTTTTATTGTTATTGTGATAAATTTCATTAGCTTGATACATACTGTCCAGTTTTATTTAAATTTTTCATTGAAAATGTAAGTTCAGCTTCAGTTTAATACACACAAGTTCATTCTATCCGACAAGTGTTACAGAAAGATGAGGCTTGGAATAAACTGTGGCGGCACACTGGAGTCAGACAGGGGCCTTGAAATGAGCAAGTAAAAAAGAGAAAGATGAACTGAGAGCAACTGTTTATTTAACTACGCTCTCAATATAATGTCTCTTTCAGTTCAGTTTAAATAAGTTCAACACAGTCTCTCTCTCTCTCACTCTGTGTGTGTGTCTCTCATACATTCATAAACATGCACAGACATAAGCATACACTCATAAAAGCACACACGTGAAGCGTCTCTGGCTCAGGCTTTGGTGAAGAAAAAAAAACATACATTTTTAAAAAGTTTTTCATGACCAGGCCATTGTGCTGATAACTGTGGCCAGAGATCACTGAGGGTCAGGCCTAGTGGGCAGGCAGGAAATGCCAGACAAGTGGCACCATGCAGCCCCAACACATACACACACACACACACATATATATATATAAACATATATATGCTTGTGCAGGAAGGGAAGAGGTGCCACATTAAACAGTGCTTTACTGAAAGAGCTGTTAAGTGAAGACCACCAGTGCTCTACAGCTGCCCCTTGAACAAAACCGTCCTCTGTACACCCTTATAAGCAAGCGTACACAAGCTTGAGTTTAAAATTAATCTCCGCAGGAGGCTAACCACCATGGCACACAGCACACAACACACACAGGCTTTGGATTATAAGCTGGCTCCTCTGGACTGTTTGGATTGTGGGGGACTCCCTGTCTCTGTCCCCAGCAAGCCACATGGCTAAACACTAATCGACAGTCACTCAGCCATGCTCGCTAAAGAGACATTTCCGTCTCAAATGACTGTTATTTTGCACTTTAATGAAGCACTGCAGTCACTGTCAGTGGAAAAAAGTTGTCTAGAAGCAGTTGTTCCCATAGACCTGTTGAGGCCCCACACCTTAACTAATTCTCATGCATTTTGATCAGTAAGGCTTGACCAATATACTGTCTGCATAGTGAGGTTAGAGGTGGACAATGTGAGATTTTGTGGTTATCGTTATACAGTATAAGCTTTTCTGAGTATGGTTGGTTTCGTCAGTACTTGAGGAACATTGACCAGCTGCAAGAAAATAATAAGTCCATCTGATTTAATGCTGTACAGTTTACAATATGTTTGGAAAATAAATTGCCTTCACTAACATGGTTTGTGTCTAAATATTATATATTCATATTGTGTACTGTGAAATATATTTGTTCTATATTGTTTATCCCAAATTGAAATCAAACCTATTGATATGTGAAATTCCCCCAGTGTTTTCTCATTTAATGTATCTATTATTGCAACCATGCAACAAATTCCTTACATCTTAAAACGTTTCATTAAGAATAAAGAAAGATTTAATGAACGACTGATGGAAAAAAAAAAAACTCATGAAACTTAGTGAAAAAAATCATGAGACTGTCCTTAATCAATGTGCCAAATTTCACAACTTTTTACGATGTGGTTTCTTAGACATCATAGCAAACAGGAAAAAAATAGAAACACATTAGGTGCCTATGCAGTTTTGCTGGTTGCCTTCAAAATATAGCTAACTCTGAACATATCTGAGGACAACAAACTTTATTTGAGTAAAATATGAATAGCTTTAGCTTGCTTTAGTACCTTCCGATTGTTATCAATTGGGCATTGAAAAAAAATATTATAGTACCACTATTTTGTGTACATTGTATGGCTCATAATATAAAAAATAAGAGCATAAGGCATCACGTTCTTACCAAACTAACCTACAGCAAAAACTTGGTTAATGCTTCTATTGGATGGTCTAGCCAATGAGGTGGATGGAGGGAGGTGGCAGATGAGTCACTATGAATGTTGCCATGCTAGCTGCTGACAAAAACTACACAATAATCATAATTTAATCCAGTTAACAATGCTTGAGGATCAGAAAAACAGAATGAAAACATCACTTAAGCCCTTCTGAATTTCACTGAAATTCAGAACTTTTCTACATGCTGCACGGAGAAATTGCACATGCGAATGCAAATGTCCAACTCATTCAGACTGATATTTTACGTTTCTGGTCCTCAATATTTGTGATGAGTACTGAATGCTGAAATCTTCAAAAAAATTCAGTGCAGTGGCAAAAATCTGGGGGCAGTTTTGGATGTGTAGAATGTGTAGAACTGGGTTTGTGACAGAAGGGCCATGTGTTCGATTCCAGGAACCAGCCAGCAGGCTGAAGTGCCCCTAAGCAAGGCGCCTAAACCCATACTGCTGCCCAGACATCACCAGAGTGGCTGCCCACTGCTCTGGCAGGGTGTGCGCACTGCCTCTGATGGGTAAAATGAAGAGAATAATTTCACCTCAGAGATTAAAAGAATAAAATAAATCTAAAATATATAAATATGGGAAAAGTGACAATAGCATTGCTGTTGTAACATCTCTGTTACATCATTCGCGTGCGATATACAGTATCCATTATCGCAGAAACATGGTATCACAATATTATCGTTATCGTGGGCTGCATATCATGTATCGTATCGTATTGTGAGATACCCTGCGATTCCCACCCCTAATATACATGGCTTTCTAGACAATATGTACATTAAACCTGGCCACCGAGCTCAGATGTGTCTTTCCATCCATCCATCCATCCTTAAATTCATCCATCCATCCATTTCTTTTTACTCTTATTCTACATCAACTACACATCTCTTATAAATCATCCGAAAGTTTTCAAACTCTCAAAGCAAAAAAAAAAAAAACAGTGCTTGGAGTGAGAGTGATGGGGCGTGAAAGATAGGGTCAGGCAGCTGGTTTGTGTCCACAAATATCTGAAGGGTTTGAACTGTCTTTGTCACAGTTAGAGTAAAAAGTGTCATGAGGAAGAGCAGGAGCTGATCTTCAACAGAAGTCTGGTGCCAGCTTCCACCATCTACTTTCCATGTGTGTGTGTGTGTTCCTGTAGCAGCTCTGAAAGGGTGTTTATGTTCATGCAGGTTCAAAACAGTCCTATGTAAGTCTTGAATTCCCACATTCTCTTCCTAGCATTCACTGAAGCTCAGAACCAATTAGCTTGCCATGTTCAGTACGTCACAATGCTCAGCTTAAGCTGCATTGTGCAAGAACTTTAAGTACAAAATGCCTTTAGGGTAGGCAGTGTGGCAAAAAATGTTACACATTACATAATAGATATTTGTCACCATATTTCACTTCTCAGCTAAGAAGGTGGGGAAGACACAGTATACCAGCAAAACAACTCTAATATACACTTACAGAATTATTTGTATTATAATTTAATAAAGCACAAAAAAACAGCTGATTAAAAATACACAACATAACAGCACGATGGGCTAAAATTATCTCCTCTTTAGGCCGGCTATGATATATTTTTACAATAAATTGCCATTTAATTAATTGCAATGTTTACAATTATTGTATAAAGAATAAAAAAATCAGCTACATTTCCATGAACTCTAATAATAAATTGAACTATTGAACTGCACGCATTGATTTTTATGTCAGTTTGATACATCGGATTATGCAGTATTTTGGTTGATGCATCGATACAGATTGTATAATTGTTACAGCCCTATTATTACTGTATCGGTGGTTGTTGTTTATATGCACTTTGTTTTTTGTTCTAAGTCTGTTTATTAATGAATGCAACTGGCCAATAGAAATGGCACCTGCAATATACTCAAGAAGTCATATCACCCACGCCTAAACTCCGAATACTTATTACTGTTCCACTACTAGTTCTATCAGCCCTCTTAAACTGCCATTTTGTTGTTTAGCTACTAATCGTACAACTACTCAGTAACTGCTATAGATGATCCTGTAATTCCTGAAATAACATGTGTTCTTATGAGAGTGCAGAAATGAAGTGTAGGCCCACATTCACACCCAAGCAGTTAAAGAGGTTGAACTCTGTCATTGATTTCTTACAGGGATCAATAAAGTATAATCAAATCCATAACTACAGAAGGCTGCTCCAGACCCAGCTATTGTTCAAGCCAGCTCAAAATTCTCAGAATCCTAATTCCAGTGACCTTCAGTCCCGTTTCGTATCACAGCTCGCATAAGCACTATTAAAAGTGCATTAGTCCAGCCATGCCGTTTTCCCTTTCAGTTGTGATTCGTGTACAAAACACCCTATTGTGCTCCTGTCTCTTGTGCAAAGCTGTCGAAGCACTGTGTGCAGGCAGGCACTGGAAAAAGGTGTGGAAAAGCAGAGAGGCCTGTTCCGTATGACTGCACGTCCCTTGCGCCTTGAAGACGGACCACAATTCGGCGCCTCTGTTTTGTTAACGAGACACAAAGGCACATTCCTGACTCTCAACGCAAAATCACTCAACTGAGCCTGAGACGAGGGCCTGCTAATGGCGAGGGGACAGACAGCCAAGGGGGATGTCCCAATGAGGTTGGGTAAGAGGGAGAAAATGAGCTGGGGTCAAAGTAGGTAGGGTCAGACATGAAGACTTTGAAGTCATCGTCTTAATCATGGAAGTAAAGCACTGTCTCAAAACCCCAATGCCTATAACAGTCAGCCTCGAGTCTGGTTAAGCAACATATTATGGATAAATTAGGTCACAATACAGTTTTCTGGGAATAATATGGATATTGGTATAATTTGTAGAGCACTGAACAGCTGCACATATCATAGAAAAGATTTTTGGACCAAGTTAAGACAGCAGTGTACATTAACTATATACTATATACGATAATTTATAAAATATATAATAGATAAAGTGTATGGGACAGCGAATAATTATTTAACTTTTAATGATGTTGAAAATGAAAATCTAAACAATTTACTCTCCAATAAACATGTATCCCTGATTTTCTCAGGGACAATGTGGTTAACAGCTTTAGGAAAATTACCAGTAAGAAATGTAGTAAAATGAATTTGTTTTGTGAAAACCATAATATGTCCGATGCCAAATTGTAATGAAAATGAAATGCTCAGCCACCTAATAGTTGATTGTTATAGATCTTTTTTGCAAACAAAAGGTCTAGAAATAGACCTCAACATTATTTATGGAAAATTCAATCTCGATAAGATAAGGTTAGAATGGAGTGTCTCCTTTTTTGCCCTTTATGCTGAATCTGTTGAAATTATTATCTGTAATTTGATGTTAGTACATTATAATTTGATTTGATTTGATTTTGTGACTGTGATATTTGTGATTGTATGGCTTGTAAATTAAAAAAAAAAAAATTAGGCCCATTTAAAATTCTAAATGTCTCTTGTATGTTATATAGGGCTGCAACAACTAATCGATAAAATCGATAATAATCAATAATGAAATTCGTTGTCAACGAATGCGGGTTATTGATTAGTTGGGCTGCTCACGTGACTACGGAGTGCGACCACAAGCTGCGCAAACACACACACAGGGCTGCAACAACAAATGGATTACTAAAAGAGTTGGCAACGAATTTCGTGATCGATTCATTGTGTCACGCGATGCGTAAACATTTGATTATTTCGAAAATTAAAAACTTTACCTGAGCGCGGAGCGGAGTGAACACACTCTGTCTCTCGCGAGAGCACTCACACTAGCGCCTGCTCTAAACAAGCAGCGCATGTATCTTCCCCTGGGTCCTAGTGCCCGCCCCCTACCTATAGCAGTTTAAACAGCCTGTTCATAATTTGAATTAAATAATAATAACTAGACAATTTAAAATTTCCTGCTTTTATTTGTTAAGTTTGTTAAATACGGGCTCTCGAGTGGCACAACCTTCTAAGCATTGGTCATGGCAAGTTCACAAGTTCGATTCCTGGCACCATTGCCAGAAGGCCAAGAGAGCACTGTTGGCTTAGGACGGCTTCCCCTTCTCCACATATTACTCAACACAGTGTTAGCAAAGTCATCTCTTAGCCGACATAGCAGAATTAGAAGCAAGTGTTCTCCTCCAAGTGTGTTGAGCTGTCCATTAACAGCTAGTGCTACTAGCAGTCCAGAAAAATGTGGTGGCACTTCATGTGACACACAAAGCACATACCTCTCTCTGTGTTGTGTCACCAGGGCAGTAATGGACAGAAATGAACACGGCTGAAGTGGAGAGAAAACTGCAAATGCACATGCTGCTCAGACTTAACTTAACTCTAAATCCACCTTCGTAATATTGTGTAGATTCTCCTCAAGCCACCAAAAAAGCTCTGGCCCATAAAGGCATGGACTCTACAAGACCTCTCAATGTGTGCTGTGGCATCTGGCACCAGCACAGCAGTTCTTTTAGTTCTTATAAGCTGTGAGGTGGTGAGTCTATCCAACAGATGCTCCAACAGACTGAGATCTAGGGAATCTGGAACACCCAACAAGATCAGTGGTTTTGAAGATAGTTGGAGAGTTGTCTATACATCACAAACTGTCGCTTGACATATTCTCATGATTCAAGAACCTACTGTGCACTTGCTACCAAACAAAAACTACTCCATGACATTGGCTCTTCTATCAAGATAATGTTATTCATGTCACCACTGGTTTTAATGTTGTGGTTGATCGATGTATGAATCACACCAAATGCGTAAGGATTGCTGCTGAAATGCATAGAAGGTTCTGTCCCAATAGCAATTTTATATAAATTATGTAGTAATAAACTTGTAAGTGCATTAAATAATGATATATAGAATAAAGACAAAACATTTAGTCCTCAATCATACAAAGCAACTTTGTTGCAACATCTAGACAGCTCTGTTGATCACATGTTGTATATATACAATGTATCCTTTGTTTGAGTTATCATTCAGTTTTACAACATAAAGGCAATATAATAAGTTATATTTCCCCAGTTGCTCTCGTCGCCTGAACAATAAGCTCAAGGTCAAGGCAAAGTAATTGTTCGTGTTCAGGCTACTGCAGTGCATATCTGCTGCTGAAGCCAGTGCTGTGCCTCAGTGAGCCAGTGAGCTGCCCCACCTGCAGTGGATCATTAACCTGAGTCATTGCGCAACAACCTGTTGAACTCCACAGACTTTATTAGGCACACAAGACTCAGACGTGCAGCCTGTGCTAGGGAGGATAAATGATCAACCAGATTCTTGTACCATCGCATTCAGACTCTCACACACAAACATAAGGATGTTTAATGTACTTATATAATTTATTACATATATGCTATTACACACATGCAAATATATATA
>JBBIGC010000029.1:4755855-4767587 GCA_037576955.1 Lepidarchus adonis
GTGCGTGTGTGTGTGTGTGTGTGTGTGTGTGTGTGTGTGCGCGTGTGTGTGTGTGTGTGTGTGTGTGTGTGTGTGTGAACTTTATCGTCTGTCTCCTACAGGCTAGCTAAGAAGTCTTGGTTTGGGAACTTCATTAGTCTGGAGAAGGAGGAGCAGATTTTTGTGGTGATCAGAGACAAACCACTCAGCTCTATCAAAGCTGACATTGTCCACGCATTTCTATCAGTTAGTAACCTTCTCTTCTCTTCTCTCCTCTTCTTCACTTCTCCTATCTTCTCTTCTGTTCTTCTTTTCTCTTCTTTTGTTCTTCTTTTCTCTTCTCTTCTGTCCTCTCCTCTCCTTCTCTCCACTTTTCTCCTCTTTTCTTCTCTTCTGCTCTTCTTTTCTACTCTCTCCTTAATGTACCTTAAATTATAATTGAAATCTTTTCTGAAAGTATTTTTCTCTTCTCCAGATTCCATCCTTGAGCCACAGCGTGATCTCTCAGACAAGTTTCCGTGCGGAGTATAAAACCTCCGGAGGTTCGTCCGTCTTCCAGAAGCCCGTCAAGTTCCAAGTGGACATTGCATTTTCTGAGGGGGAGAGAGAACGAGAGAGAGAACGAGAGAGAGAGGGAAAGAGAGAGACTGGTATTTACAGTGTCACATTTACCCTCATATCAGGTGAGGAAATACATGGTGTGTTCAGTAGAATTCTGTTGAAAATTTTTTCTGTTAAAAAGGTTGGGATTAAGCTCGGTATCTGTGTGTGTGTGTGTGTGTGTGTGCGCGCGCGTGTGCGCGCATGCGTTTTTGTCTGTTTTTGTCTCTCAGGTCCGAGCCGCAGGTTTAAACGCGTGGTGGAGACCATCCAGGCCCAGCTGCTCAGCACTCATGACCAGCCCTCAGTCCAGGCATTAGTTGGTGAGAACCTTTCTCCATGCATCCTCACCTACTAACATGAAGTACTAACACTGGGCCACAGAGCTGGGGTGGACAAATCTGGACCTGGAGGGCCAGTGTCCAGCACAATTCGGTAGATCCCCTCCTCAAACACTGCACCTGGCAATTACCTGGTGAGTTAAACCAGGTGTACTTGAGCAGGAAAATCACCAAACTCTGCTGATCATCGGCCCTCCAGGACTAGAGTTGCCCACCCTTTCCATAGAGCTTCATAATGTGTTTTGAACTAAAGTCTTTGTGTCCATCAGTTTTCTGACACAAATAGGGCTACACTCTGAGTGCTGTACAGGGAAATGGACTCTTGATGTCAAATCCATACAACTTTACCAGAAATATGGAGGCAGTTTTTGATGTTGAGCTGTGTCTTGTTGAGGACACTCAACTCAACTGTGAGAAACTCCTCCGGGTTCTTTGGTTTCTTCCCACAGTCCAAGGGCGGATGTGTGTGAATGGTAATCTGTCTGTGTTACTCTGTGATGGGTTGGCCTCCTGTCCAGGGTGAACCCTGCCTTGGGCCCGTAGTCAGCTGGGATCGGCTCCAGCTTCCCCTCAACCTTTATGGAAAATTGGTTTGGAGAATAAATGAATGCTTATTGTTGATGTCTCTGTTATACACCATAAGAGTGCAGAGACCAAACGGGCTGGCATCCATAACAGCTTAGGAATTTTGGCACCTTATGTTGAGCGTCTAATATAACTCTCGTGTTTCTGCTCTGGTGAGATAAAGGGATGTCTCTTTGTCACTTTGACACTGGCACATGCAGCTTTCTGTCATGCTTATTTTTGGGGCTGGGTGAAAACAAAACCACCTTGTCAGTCATATGACTTTATAGTTATTTATTCTGCAAAAGCTTTTTCATGTTTTAATGTGCAAAAATGTGTCCACTGCAGATAGCGAATATAAAAATTGCTGTTTACATAATTCCAAAAAAGGTAGGGGAGCTGTGTAAATAAAAACAGAATGCAATGTAAACCCATGTTTAATAAACCCATATTTTATTCACTATAAAAAAAATAGAAAACATATCAAATGTTCACACTAGGGCTGAAACGATTACTCGATTAATTTATGTCACCAAAGTCCATCTATTTAAAATGTCTCTGCTATCGTATCATCCTCAATGCTGCAGCATCTGAACCGAAAGTATCATCTCGTTAACTGTACTTCTCCAAGCGGCTTTGAGCCTCTACAAGGTAACGTATTTTTATGATTGCGTACGCGGTAGACACACACACCCACACTGATAAGTTACATCTCAAAACACACCTTCTCTATTTGATCTGAAATGAGTTTGAATAAAAACTTTTTTTGTGAGGAATAACGGCCCATTGCTTGCTCATTTTAAGAGGCTTTTCATGTTGCATAAGACACTATTGATGTAGTTGTTTAAAAACACAAAAGTATGATTAATTGATGAAAAAATAGATTCCAAAAATATTCGATAGTTGCAGCCCTAGTTCACACAGTGTAAATGTTGCCTTTTTAGTAAAGGTCATTTTGAATTTGATGGCAGTAACACATCTTCAATATGTTTGCCATGTTTCCCACTAATCAATCTCTTCTTTTGACAACAGTCCATAAACATCTGGAAACTGATGAGACCCATTGCTGGACAGTTGGACAGGAATGTTGTCCCATTATTGTCTGATATAAGATTCTAGCTGCTCAACAACTTGGTCTTCTTTGTCTTTTTTTGTTTCATGATGGGCCGAATGTTTCCAATTGGTTAAAGGTCTGGAAAGCAGACAGGCCAGCTCAACACCCAGACTTCTACTATGATACGATGCTGTTGTAATAGACACAGTATACAGTTCAGCATTGTCTTGCTGAAATATACAAGGCCTTCAGATATACAAAGCCAGATGGTCCAGAGGACATGGCATCCATGCTTTCTAAAAAGAATGTCAAATTTAGAATTATATGAACACATAACTGTTTTCCACTTTGTTTTAATCCAAATTAAATTAGATTTGGCCTTGAGAAGATGACGACATTTCTGGATCATGTTCATATCTGGCTTTATTAGTAAATGGCATGGAGAACTGTGTTCATAAACGGTCATATTTGCAAGCGTTCCTGAGCCCATGCAGTGATTTCCATGACCTGTTTAAAACGCAGTGCTGCCTAAGAGATTAAAGATCACAGTCATCCAATACTGGTTTTCAGCATGGTCCCTTGTGCACAGAAAATTCTCCTGATTCTCAGAATCTTTTGAAGATATTATGTACTGTAGATGATGAGATGCAATATTGTCTCAATTTTACATTGAGGAGCATTTTTCTGTAGACAGTTTTTTTGCAGCTTGGTGAACCTCCTCCTTATATATATATATATATATATCAAATTTTGAATTTGATTTGCTAAATTATGCTTTTAAACACAGTAATGGAAATCTATCGTCTTTGTCTGTGGCCCCAGAGGGGTCAGTAACATACACCTAACTGTGTAACTAGTGCACTGAAAGTCTGGAAGTTTGTGAAGGTTTTAGAATGATCTATTTCTGCATAAAAAGCACCTAAAACATCACCATCTATCCTTTCCTCTTTCACACTCCATCTCTCCTCCACAGATGAGAAGAACGGCCTCTCCTCCCGGCCTCCAGGCACGCCCACCCGGCAAAACTCCCGCCGCTCAGAAGGGGGTGGGGACCGCAGTGAGAGGGCGGAGCGCGGAGAGGCAGCAAGTATGACGGGCAGTGGAGGAGTCCTTCAGCGCAGGGGGTCCAGCAAGGACAAAACCCGCCTCCTGTCCTCCAATGGAACCCAGTCTCAGCCCTGAGAGAACTCTCCAGGAAACACAACAGTACAGAGGGGGCTGGGACCCGCTCCTTTCCCCTCAAACCCTGAGAATTCCCCTCTTTACCCACAATCCCCCAAATCACAGACACACCCCTTTCACACACTAATCGCTAACAGTAAACCTTTAGTCCAAATCCAGCTGAGAGAGGAACCTGGAGGTGCATCATACGAAGACATGGATGATGGTACTCGCAGAGAAGCTCCTTGATTTTTGGAAAAGCTCTCAAAAAGCTGGAACTATGATGTCACTCACACCTCAAAAGAACAGTACATCTCTGATCTGAGACTCTCCAGGCTTGAGGAGGTAACGGAGGACTGAAAGTGAAGCCAGTAGTAAGCTACAACCACCCACACACTAGTTAACAATCACCAGAGGAGTTTACAGGAGGTGGGACAGAAATGATTGTGTTTTTTTAATCATTCTCTTCAACCTTCATCATCACCGTCATCATCATCGCTATCATCACCACAAAACTGTCCCTGCTGAAGAAGATGAGCTGGAAGCCGAACAAGCAGAATCATGCCAATGAACAGGTCGAGGAAGATGAGCAGAATCGTTTTTCAGTGGGATCCTGAACGTTCAACCCCAAATTGGCAGCTGGAATTAACCACGGGACTAATTATGGAACGGGAAGGCAACCCGAGCACCCTGTCCCGTGTGAAGTACCCATATCAGCACAAGGAGTCTGCAGTAAAGCGATGCCTTCTTCAAGTGAAACGCTTACTCGTCGTCACATGTTGTGGATTTACTGGAAACATCAACCCTCAAACACAGCAGAGCTGCTTTGCGTCATATCCGGGAGAGAGCGAGTCAACATCTCATACCCAAATGTGGCTGGACAGGATGAACGGTGGCGTTTAAAGCCACATTTACTCCTTCAGAACAAAGTGATAACCAGAAGAACAAAAAAACATGGAGAAAAGGAGAAAGATAAGGTGAAGGAACTGCATCTGTTCTCTGGAACATCTGTGGATGTTTTCTCCATCATACGAAGCAGAAGAACCAAGTGAATGTCAAAAAAATCTATTTTGAAAATATTTATTTGATTTAAATGCTATATGTTTATCGGAGTATAGTGGTTTTTAAGTTCTGATTTATTTTTTAAATATTTATTTATTTATTTATTTATTTATTTATTTATTTATTTATTTATTTATTTATTTGGCTTTTGTGGAGATTGGTCAGCTCAGAATGGCAGGCACATCAGCTGTGGACCAACCAAGCCCCCAATGCCAAAAGGGGACGGACGCACGCGCACGTTGCGCCTGCTTTGTTTTCCGAATATGAATTAAAACGCCAAATGCAAAATGTCCTTTAAAGCTACCGTTTCGGTTTGTGTTCGTGTTTCCTCATTTCGCTTTCATTTCATTTCTCTTAACAACAAAAAAAACGAGGCAAAACCACAATGGCAAGAGAACACTGAAAATCTGCAGAGTTCCTGCCGGGGGATAAAGACCGTAAGGAGGCAAGAACGGTTACGAACAGAAAAGACCCTCGGAGGTAGAGGAGAAGAGGATGGAGGGAAAGATGAGCAGGGAAATCCCTCATTCCCTCCCTCCTTTCAGAATGTTACCCACATAAGCCCAAAGCTTCGGACTCGTGCGTATGTGAGGCTAGTCCCATGTACTGGAAGCGAGCAGTATTCACACACACACACACACACACACACACACACACACACACACACACACACACACATGCACATGAAACTGTCTCGTTAGACGGCTGCCGTCTGTGAGGATGCCCTTCTTCACACAGATAATGAGATGAAATGAATGATAACTGGACTTATAAACTGGAATGCACTGTCCTAAAAAAAAAAGAATTGTATCCAAAATATCCTCCCCGCCCCCTCCCACACCAACGCTGAAGTTCACGGCTGAGTGCAGATTGAGGATCTGTGGGACATGTGTATTTGTTAGGGTGAAGAATAGGTTTTGGGGCCTGATCCTGAGTCTCCACTTGAAGGAACTTTCTGCCGTCAGTTTGCACTCTGCTGATCTTATCGCAGCCACAAAGTCCCGCCCCCTCGCTCGCACACGCTCGAACCCTCTTTAGACCTTTTCTCTCCCAATGCGTACAAGAAAAGCAATGAACACAACATGGAAAGCAAGGTTTATCCTGGCTCTACCTTTGTCCCCCATTCCTGCTCATTCCACCCAACGCCTTCATTCTAGGTACACTATAAATCACTAGACCCCATTCCAAGACCACTCTAAAGCTGGTGATACATTGCATGTGGAGAGACCAGCCCTGTTTCAGTACTGATTTTAACATGCCTTCAAGAACTTGTCTTCATTTACCGTCTCAAAACCTCAGTTTTTATCACTTTAATTCACTCCCCTGGCCAAATTCCCAAAATTTTATCTAATGTCTTCTTAGAGTTGATTATGTGGGCGGGGACCACACCTTCCAGCAAGTGAAGGCGTTTTACTGTGAAAAATGCAAGAAAGGAAAACACCCTGATATCTTAGTCATGCCCCACTGATTTTCATAGCTGTCCTGGTGCAATATTGGCTCAAGCAATCCCTGAAGGGGTGAATGATTGACAGTACAGACTTGTGTGTAGAAATCATTAAATATCTTGATTCCCTTTTTTAAACCAGAAACAATTGCAGAATAATACTTTAAGGCCTTGTCCATATGGACGTCTGAATCAAGTGTTTATCTGACCGTTATGGCATCAGATTAGCACAGATCGAATGTTTTTCTGCTCATTGGAATAAATCCACATGGTCTTTCAGGACTTGTGTTCAAGCCAATAAAGGATGAACCTCAAACCCCACAGCTTACAGACACACTCTGGACTCATTACTGCCCCCACAGGTCAACACACAAATTACAGTCTGGACTGACTCATAACTGCCCCAACAAGTAAACACATTTCGTTATAGTCTGTGTTGCAGGTTGGTGTTCAACAAAGGGAAATGAACATGAATGTAAGATCATATGGAAAAGAAGTTCAACTGCAAAATGTCTAGGTCGCTCACAGTGCATTAATTCATCTAAGATTTGAAAGTCCATTTGGACGAGGCCTAGAACTTTAGAATTTCACGGTTAATTTTCAATTCCTTATGTGTAAACTCTACTAGCTTTGCAAGCTAACAGTACATGGCTAGCAACAGTGAAAAATGAAGGCAACAACCAAAAGTTCTCATTATAATCGTAAAACAAATTAAAATGTTTTTTAAACAAATGAATAAAGTACTGCAATCCAAAATGTACTACCTAATTAGCTCTGTCAGGTTAGCCTAGCTCCCAAAGCTAGTTTCACAGCATGTGGGATGTAATGGTAAGAGAGAGGTCATTTACAATAAATTATTTTTTTGTTTCTTGAATTACAACAAATATTAGATTGTTTTAAATTTTGAAAAGTATATTTTAAAATTAAACCTATGGCATTTGATGTTTATAATGAAAACGTTCTTCATATATCTGACCTGTTTTTGATGTGGAACATATTGTGCATCTCGTCATTGGTGGGGAATCATAATTGAAGTAATCCTCATGTGTTTTGGGTGGACCTTAAAATGGGCTACAGTACTCAGGTTCAGGAAGGGCTAAACTAACTGGTTACAGTCCAGAATTTTGCTAATTGGCTTACTGAGGTAGAGCAGCCATTCCCAACCATAGAATGCCATGGTCCCCAAATCTTCTGCAGTCTACTCAATCCTTTAACAATGACTCTGATTAACATCAGTGAAGAGACATAAGATACATTCCTGGATCAAACATGGGTCAGATAAGTGAAGAACACCTACATTCCATGGCTTTGTTTATGGTAATTGAGCTGTGACCCACCTGCAGTACCTTCATGGCCCATACAAACCCTGATCTATAGACACTCCTGAATATTCTGCTCTTGATACCTTGTCCAGCGATTGGCCACTTGTGTACCGTGAGAGTTTAGAGACGAAGGCAGAGAGGTCATGTTAAGATCACTACTTAAATGGAGCCCAGGTGAACATTGCCCAAGTGACCCATTAAGAGTAACCTACATATTTAAACCACATGCTCCAGTAATACACCTTGACTACAGCAATACTGTCACTTCATCACAGCAGCAAGTACCTTATAAATTATGTCGTAAAGAGAAGATCTATCCTGAGCAGCACAAAGGTCAACAGTCCTCAAATGTTTGCTGTGTAGGCACATTGGGAATGGAAGAAAATAAAAGAGGAATCCAGTCTGGACTTAAATACACTGTAAATGCCTTAATCACAAGCATATGAGGTGGTTAGCACATTCACTCCCAGCCTTTCCCATGCAGTCACAGGTCAGCCTGAACTAATGCACAAATATCTGCAAGAAGGTGAAGGGTGTGCCAGAGATAACCTTGAGGTCAGAGTGTGTGTGTATATATATGTATATACACACACAGAGGCAGAAACTCTCCCAAGGGTTAGACTAAGGGAGGGAAAAGTCACAGGCAGTGTGGACCAGCTGTGTGTGAATGTGGAAGTCTGTTGACTCCTTCATTCTCCGCCCACAAGTGTGTTATTGATTTCAGATAATTAGTTTGCATCACAGTCATGCTATTAGATCAAAATTATCTTTCTGAGGAAAATATTTTTGAGACATATCTTGGGATTTATGATGTTTATTTCAAGATGAACGTATGTTATAACTGGTATTTTAACCCTTTTAGATGGTAGTGGTGTGTAATGTTTATTTACTTCTTTTTATAAGGACAATTAGAGGGCGATGAGTTATGTTTGTATATTTGCTGCTATATATTAAGGCCGTTAGAGGGCGATGGTGAGTTATGTTTATTTGCTGTTTTTTATTAGGACCATAAGAGGGCGATGGTGAGTTATGTTTGTTTATTTGCTGCTATATATTAAAGCCATTAGAGGGCGCTGGTGAGTTATGTTTATTTGCTGTTTTTATTAGGACCATATGAGGGCGATGGTGAGTTATGTTTGATTATTTGCTGCTTCTTATTAAGGCCATTAGAGGGCGATGGTGAGTTATGTTTGATTATTTGCTGCTTTTTATGATGACCGTTAGAGGGCGATGGTGAGTTATGTTTGATTATTTGCTGCTTTTTATGTTGACCATTAGAGGGCGATGTTGAGTTATGTTTGATTATTTGCTGCTTTTTATGATGACCATTAGAGGGCGATGTTGAGTTATGTTTGATTATTTTCTGCTAATCAAGACCATGAGGGCCACTGTGCATAACATTTCTTTTAAATTGTTAAAAACACCATTAGGCAAGACAACCGCGAGTAATGATTGTTATTTGATTTTTGTTAGTAACACACTTAGAGAGCAATGGTGAGTAATGGTGTGTGGTGAGTTTGTTTAATGGAGGGTTGACAGTTAGGATGGAGGTTGGCTTATCAGCCAGTTTGGCAAATTTTGACTTGTTCTTTAATAACATTTAATTATTCATTCAATGAGCAAAAACGTTGCTTGATTTAGTTGGTGTTGAGTTTAATGATTGTGATGAGACTGACTTCAAACGGTTTTGGGAATTAGACTATATGCAATCTGGATTATGTTATCTGATTACAAAATGAAAAGTGTAATCAAAACATAAAGCAGAGAAACTGATCTAGAATAGTCAAATTTGATTATTACTGCATAAGTGAAAAAATCACATTACTTCTCTGCTCTTTTAAACTGGAAACAGATTGTTTTGGAAGTTCTAACGAGGTTAAAGGGATTTTTCCATGTTTTGTGAGCTTTTCCAGTCGAGAAACACAAAATTTGTGGGTGGAGCATTGGGACGTCAATAAGACACACCATCACTTTGTCCATTGCACTTGCCTTTTGTCCTCGGCTTTGAATGTCCTGTCCATGTTCGTCCTTATGTGTCACACTCCCCACATGCACAAAATTGCGTTTTGTCACACTTCTCCTTCATGTGCATCCTGAAGCCCATTCCCTTTTTATTACAATTTATATACCTCAGTGTACTCTCTTCAACTGATTATCCTTTATCTTTCCCTGTTTTCAAGCATCATAATCCCTCCTGCCTTCCCTGCATATACATCCATCTACCCAGTCTCTGTTCACTGTAAAGCAGTTAAGCATTACTCACGTCTTCATTCCTTATCCATGCTATACTTACCTAATGATTATTGAGTATCGTCGTCATCATTATTGATTATACCAGATAAGATTGTAAATCTGTACTCTCTCTCTCTCTCTCTCTCTCTCTCTCTCTCTCTCTCACTCTCCCCCTCACCCCCACGCACAGTAGAAAATGTTTTTTCAAATGCAGATGGAAGTCATTACATTGGGGGTAAAAAAAGAAACATGACAAGGAAAAAGAAATGTCTGTATTATAATTCAAATAAAAGTGCACTATTATTATTGCCTGTGATAAATAAAGAACAATAAACATCAGTGGAAATTGTCTGCTTTTCTTCTACCATGTTTATAGAGCCAATTGAGTCGGTAATGATGGTGTTGATGTGGAAATTTGAAATAAATTAGTACAGAAAATATTATTATAATTCAGCGTTTGGACTGTTCAAGGCAAGAGACCACAGATAAAGGTCTGTAACCTTATTTGCAACTTTATAGAAGAGAAGACCGGCACACAAGGCAAGGCTGTCCACTTTCTCCATTGATTTTTGTTTATCATTGGAACTTTTAGTTGCACCATTACTTGAAAATTTCAGTTTTCCTGTAGAGGAAATGGTTTAGACATTTATTTTTTATGCAGATAATTGTTCATTACTGATCTAGCTAAAACTATTATGACACTACTAAATACTCAATACAGTTAGCTCTATTTCCAGATTTTTTGCATTTGGAAAAAGGTCTGATGTATTTTTGTTTTCAGTCATAGCGTAATCGTGTGTGTGTCTAATCCAAAGATTCAAATAGGTGGCTCCCCCATTATGTGCAAAGAATGGAGGGTGTTTTTGTGCTTGGTGATTCATATGAGGACAATGTCTTTTTTGTCAAATGCTGATGGCATTTCAGATGCCTCATAATCAGTTCTGGCATTTCAAGTTAAGCCATCAGCTCAAGTTCCTTGATTATGACAAATTCATCTAAAGTTTCCATACGGGGCCTCCATGGATTGAAACTGGATTAACAAGCACATCCCAAAAATGCTGGATCAGATTGAGATCCAGGGAAGCTGGGGGTCAAGTTATGTTCTTTAGCCTGTTCCTGAACAATGTTTGCAGTGTGGTAGGGTGCAATATCCTGCTGAAAGAGGCCACTGCTGTTAGAGAATACCTTTGGCATAAAGGGGTGTACCTGTTTAGGTAGTTTGTGGTGTCAGAATAATATCTATATGAATGCCAGGAGATTTCTTAGCCGAACATCACACTGCAATTACACACACATGCCTGCTCTCATGATGTGACCGGTCCAGTTCTGATACTTACATACCCATTGTAGCCAACAGTGGAAGTGGGCAACATGGGCACTCTGATTGTGGCCACACAGTACCTCATTCAGCAAGCTGTGAGGCCTGGTGTGTTCTGATAGCTTTCTATTATCACTAACATGACCTTCTTCAGCAGTATGTGCTACATTTGTTCTTCTGCAGCCTTTGCTCCCCATATGCCTTAAGTAGCCACAATCAATTTGCTTATTTTGCATTTGTCCTTCCTTGGTCCACTCTGGGTAAGTGCATAACTGGAACACCCAACAAGACCTAGCATTTTAGATGCTTATTACAGCTTGGCATTTGTAAAAGTCACTCTGATTCATACGCCTTTTTCAACTTCTAGAACTGCCTGATGACTTTTTGTATAATACATCAATCAGCCATAGCATTAAAACCATCTGCCCCTTCATTCCACTAAAACACCTCTGACAGTGGTGCACGGACCCCTTTCTGTAATAACCAGAAGTTTTTGTGCTACAACAGCTCTTCTGTGGGATCTGCATTAAACTGTGAATCAATGGTCTAGTGTTTAGGACTTTGCCCTTGAAATCTGAAGGTTGCAGGTTCAAGTCCCAGCCCGGGCACCACTGAGGAACCATTGAGCAAGGTACCGTCCCCACTTCACTGCTCC
>JBBIGC010000029.1:4785893-4801983 GCA_037576955.1 Lepidarchus adonis
CTGAGGGATCTGGTGGGTGTGTAGGTCTGGATGAGTGTTGTCATGTAGCAGGGAGCAGATCCATTGATGATCCTGTAAATGAGAATCAGGGACTTGAATTTGATGCTGTGATGCCAGTGTAGAGAACGAAGCAGCGGCTTCACATGTGCGTGATCTTCAACCAGCCGAGCTGCTGCATTCTGGATCCTCTGCAGTGGCTTGATAGTGGTTGCTGGTAGACCGGTCAGCAGTGAGTTACAGTAGTCCAGATGAGAGAGAACCATTGCCTGGACTAGGAGCTGAGTGGAGTATTCTGGAAGATAAGGTCTGATCTTGCAAATGTTGTGCAGGGTGAATCTGCAAGATCTTGATATTGCTGCAATGTGGTCCTTGAAGGTCAGCTGGTCATTAATGATCACCCCAAAGCTCTTAGCAGTACTGGTCGGCGTAATGACCGACAGGCCAAGCTGGATGGAGATGATGTGATGTATCGTTGGGTTAGCAGGGAAGATGAGGAGCTCAGTCTTTAATAGGTTGAGCTGAAGGTGGCGTTCTTTCATCCAACATCTGCCAGGCATGCTGTGATTCTGTAAGACACTGTGTTATTATCTGGTGGGAAAGAAAGGTACAATTGCATATCATCAGCATAACAATGGTAAGAGAATTAATTACTTAGCAATGAGAAAAGAGATACTGGTCTATAGTTGGCAGCCTGAGAGGGTTCCATTGTGTGTTTCTTCAGTCGCTGTGATATCCGGGCCTTCTTGAACATCATTGGGACTGTTACTGATGTCAGAGATGAGTTAAAAATGTGGGTCAGTGATGAGATGAATGAAGGAGAGATCATCTGTAGAAGATGGGAGGAAATGGGGTCGAGAGGGCAAGTGGTTGGGTGGCTGGATAAAAGGAGTTTGGAGACCTCTACTTCTGAGAGCAGTCTGAGGCTGGAGAAGGTTTCCTTTTTGATAGTGATGGAGTCAGGATATCTGTGCTGGCTGTGAACTGTTGACTGAGGGCTGTGATCTTGTCCTGAAAGAAATAAAGAAAATAAAGATGGTGTAACTGTACAAATCATATATGCAGGTTAGGTAAAATTTTAAAAATAATAATTTACATCACATAAAAATAAAAAATACATATCATTGACAATTGGCACAAAAAACTTTTTGATGTACTTTTAATAAAGAATAGTCAAAGTATTGCATCATAAAAAAATAAATGGGAAATTGGTGGTGCAGGTCATTAACTAAGAGAATGGTCATTTTTAACCTGTTAGGCTGATTTTGTTTCCTGAGTTGGTGTGAGTCCAAGAAAACCATGAATATGTGTTGTTATTGTAATGTTCATTTCAAAAGAAAGAAAGAAAGATAAAATTGTATATAAAATACTAGTTTACACATTTTCAGTTAAAACCATTTTACAACGCTTACATTTATGAATGTACAGTTGCATTACTTGACATCTGCTGTCTGTCTGCAGTTCACAAATGATCATGTGGACAAACTAGAAGGATACTGGAAAAATGTTTTTGGATGGATAAAGCCAAAATGGAGGTTTGTGGCTTAAATGAGGAGTGTTACATCTGAAGAAAGAAAGACACTGCATTCCAGCATAAGAATCTGTGAAACATGGTGGTGGAAATATTCCGGTCAAGGCCTGTTTTGCTACACCTAGGCCTGGACAGCTTGCCATTATTAATGGAACAAAAATCTACCAAAGAATTATAAAGGAAAATGTCATGCAGCAAGACAATGATCCTAAACACACAAATAATTATTCCAAAAATGGTTAAAAATGATAAAGTGAATGTACCGCAATGGCCCAGTAAAGTCCTGACCTCAATTGAATTGAAATATTGTGGAAATACTTAAAGCGAGTGGTTCATGTGAGGAAACCCAACAACATCCAAGAGTTGAAACTATTCTGGAGAAAAGGTCTGAAACACCTTTAGTATAGTTGAATAGTTGATGTGCAGGACAGATTAACAGTTACTGCAAATGTTTAGATGCAGCTTTTGCTGTACAAGGGGGTCACGCCAAACATTGAGAGCACAGGTACATTTACTGTTGTCACATTTGTTATCAATACAGAACCAAATGTAATATATAACATATAAATTTTATATCACAATTTATAGATACAGAACATTTTGAAGGATTCAACTTTCCAGCAAATCTGTATTTTTTTCCTTTCTTAATTCCTGTAATTATAGTCAATCATGAACATCTTAATAAACAAGCTTTCTAAGTGTTTTCCAGTCTTAGACTACATGACTTTAGATTTCTCCAGATTCTCTGAATCTTTTCACAATAGTATGTACTGTAAAAAAAAGATCTACATTCTTATTATCTTTCATTGAGACATGTTCGTTTTAATTGGTCTACTTAACTCAAAATGAACAAATGAAAAAAGTAGCAGGGCTACATATGCATTTTGCTGAATTACGTTCCTACAGCTCAATAAAGCTCTACTCCTCAATGTTAACTGCAAAAACACACCAAGAGATCCAGTTTAAAATGTTTATTCATCAGAGTCAGTTACACCTTAGTGTTAACAGGCAGATATCCTCCACAGCCATAATGATCTTACTGACAGAGAAGGAGTTTCAGCAATTTTGCTGTAGATAAAGCACATTTTAGACCTCAGATGAAGGTTCATTTAGCTCTTGCTCCCCAGGGTGTGCTTGTCAAACAGGTACTCGGCCATCTTGTTATTGCCAGCATCCATCTTGGTGAGGTTGGTGATATGGTCACCCAGCTTCTTGATCATCTCCACCTGCTCGTTCAGATAGTGAGACTCCAGAAAGTCACACAGCTGTTGGAGAATGAGAATAATCAGACATGTTATGATATTGAAATGGTTCTACAGTATTACAGTTATCTTCTGTATCTTCAATATGGATGATGTGGTAAAAAATACTGAAGATCACTGAAGATACTTTCATGATCTATGATGCAGGTCGTTTTTGGTATCTTTGTGTTAGGTTAAGCTGACCCTCATGTCTTTTATGTTATTCGGCAGATGAGAGTATGTTCTTACTTGAGTGAATGCAGTTGACGTTTGCTTTGGGAACAAGCAGACTTTTCAGAGATGAGTTCTTTATTTTTTACATCTGCCTTAAAACGGTTAGTTTTCCATATATGGTGTTGCTTTTTGTGAACTAAGACTTCTATTGGGTGTACAAATGCTGTCACAAACTGGCAATAAACAGACTTCTGCTGATATGCTCCTTGTGTCTTGAGTCCCAAAGATATCGCTCCTCTGAGAAGTTTCCTGGCGAAGCTGCTAAGTGTCCCAGAGGTTGTCAAGGACGTATTCTCAGTTCGGAAAACTCAGACTTTACATTTTGATAAATTAAAGGCCTAGGTCATTCGTGATTTCTTTATAGAACTTCCATTCAGTGACCCCTGCATAATTATGATGCAACATTTTTGGCCAGAATCAACATTTATAATCAATATTATACAATGACAGTGAATGTGTGCTTTGAGCAAATCTGTTCATTTGAATCATGCATCCTGTAATGAATACAGTGATATTCCACCAGCATTTTACAATTAAAACCACAATTTATTATGCTCCCTTACCAAACATAAAAATAAGTAGAATTATTTTTGGAGGGAAAATCAGTAAGTGTCCTTTATGCACTGACCAGATACTCAGAACACTCACATTTTCTTCAAATTTGCTATTGCATTCTCTTATGCAGTCCTTGTCATAGTTGTTAACAAGCATCCAAATATGGAAGAAGATGCAGAAGCAGGTGTTAAACAATACAGCAACTCACATGAGGGTCTCCTTTCTCTGTGGTGAGCTTGTGCAGGTCCAGCAGAGCTTCATTGACTTTCTTCTCCAGCTGCAGAGCACACTGCAAGGCCTCTAGGCCAGTTCCCCACTCATCACGCTCTGGTTTCTGAGGGGAAGGACAGGAGTTAAGTGAAATCTGTCAAATCTAAACGTCTGATCTAAACAATAAACATTTTTTCCGACAAATATGTGTTATAATCAATGTGATTATTCAGTTTTCCAAAGACATATTGTTAAAACCAAACATCAGTGGGAGCTAAACTGAAGGACCAAATATGAATACACCAGTTTCCCATCCCAGTCCTCGGGGAACACCAGACAGCCCATGTTTTTGCTTCCTCTCAGCTCTCAGCACACCTGTACCAGGTGTTCTGTGTTCCTGCTTGGCTGAGAAAGCAAAAACACTGGACTGTCCAGTGTTCCCTGAGGACTGGGTTCAGTGGACTGGGTGGATAGATGGCTGATAAATTTTTTGTGGAGTTTTTGTTTTTTCTTTTCTCCCTCCTTCAGGACTGTCCTGATTGTATACCTTGATGTCCTGGAGGTAGATACGCCCACCTCTCTTGTTCTGGAAGCAGAGCAGCTTCTCTGCATGTTCACGCTCCTCATGGCTGTTCTCCTTGAAGAAATGGGCGAACCCTTCAAGGGCTACATCATCCCTGGAGAAGTAGAAGGCCTGATGGAAGGTAAAAACATATACAGGTTTTAAAATAAAGTTTTCACACCGACTGATTTTTAACTGTATTAAGAGTCATAAAGCTCAAAGTGAATCTGTTTATTCGTATTACCTCAAAATCTCTAGTCTAGTTTAGTTGTGTACTTACCATGGAGGTGTAGGTGTAGGAGGCATAAAACTCCATGTTCACCATCCTGTTGATTGCGGCCTCGCAGTCGCGGTGGAAGTTCTGACGGATCTGAGAATTCTCCATTTTTCAGCTGAAGTTTCACTTTTTTCCCCAAACCAAAGTGCAAGAGTAATCAGGAGTGCAGGAGGGAGAAAGAAGTTCCGTCCAATCACTGTTGAAGCAAGGACTTCTTGTGAATCTTCTTGAAGATGTGCAAGAGGAGACTTCACCCTCAGTATTTATCCCAGTGGAAAAAGCTGTGGGGCTGCCTGACAGCCAATCAGGTGAGAAGGTCCAATGGCAACGTGGGCGGGCAGAAGGGCGAGCAAAACATGCTGACTCAGTGAAGCCTCAGAGGATGTGAAGTCTTCCCTGATGATGAATGGTGACATAGCTCTTTAAGGGCCTGTAACCTTAGAAGCAATGACCAGGATTTCAGTCGCCTTGTTAGATTCAAGATGGAAAAATTTGTCTTATACGTAATGGAACAAGCAGTTACACTGTCCAGTTAAATTCTTTGTGGCATAAAAATCTTTGTGGCAAATTTATAAAAAGGAAAAGTATTTACAATAAAGTAACCAAATGAGAAATTAAGCCACATACAGATTATAGATTCACAGATATGCAATATTAGTTGTGGCATTAATGAAGTGCCATGTACATTACTGTAGTATATTAATGTTGCAGAACATATCAACAAAAAGACACAAGGTGCATTGTGCATTATTGTGAGCAACAGGTAAAATAGATCATTGATATTTGACATTGTAATAGAGTTAAATGTTTCCAGGATAGCCCTAAAGTGCAGTGTGCATCACTGTAAAAAATGGACAGGACAACAGTAAACATGGATGTATGACATACAGTGTGAAAATGAAATTTTGTGTGACAATTCACACTGCTGGAAATAATCAGTGTCATTCGCAAGTCTGATTTCCTGTGAGAAGCTGTTGGTCAGTCGTGTTGTCCTGGACTTCATAATTCTCTAGTGTTTTCCTGATGGCAGGAATTTGAAGTTGGGCATGACCCTGGTGACCTGTAGTGGGGGGGAAGGCTGCTACTGCAAAGAACTGTGTGTTTTAATTCACATTCTGGAGGGCCTTCGTGTCCTGAGCAGTGCAGCTTCCACATCAGACTGTGATGTAGTTGGTAAGGTCGCTCTTAATATGACACATTTCCTCAACCTCCTTAGGAAGTACTTCCTCCGTAGGAAGTCACTGCTGGGACTTCTTGATGATATATTGGGTGTTGTTGGGTCAGGTGAAATCCTCGCTAGAATGAACAGTCTTTTCTGCATTTAAAGAAAATTTGTTCTGATGCCTGGCAACCATAACTACCCCCTTCCTCCTATACACTGTCTCATCTGTCTTGTTATAGAGGTTCTTAATCCCCAGCAAGAGCTTTTGCTTATGGAAACTAAGGTCAAAAACATAAACGCCACCTCAGTCTTGGAGGTCCCTCTTCCCCAAACAGCCTAGTGCCCCACCCTTATCTTCAACCCAGGTAAACTTTTGTGCATATTGTGGTTTATGAATTTATGAACTTTTTTATTTTTTATATATTTTTTATATTATTTACTGATTTTTATATGAATCTGACCTAAACCATCGTATGATTACATTTAAAATATAGAATATAATATAAAATATAGTTAAACAAATAACAGAAATCATTTATTTACTATTACATTTGGTCATGATCTGATAATACTATGTGTGTGGCAAAAGTAAGTGAACTTGTGCTTTCAAAATGTGCTGTGACCTTTTGTGCAGCAATAACTGCCACTTAACATTTGTGGTAACTGTTGATCAGCTCTGGGCATAAACTCAGTTGAATTTTAGCCCATTCCTCCATACAGAACAGCTTCAACCGTTGGATGCTGGTGAGTTTCACATGAACTGCTTGGTTTAGGTCCTTTCACAATATTTCAAATGGATTAAGGGCATACTATGCCAGTTCATTCACAACTTGTGTGTTTGGATTGTTGGCTTGCTGCATGACACTGTTTCTTGAAATTCAGTTCACGGACACGCGTTGATATTTTCCTTTAGAATTTTCTAGTTCATGCTGATGTTATAAATGGTTTTCAGAATACTTTTTGACATACATCAACCATAATGGCACAGTATAAAAAAACAGACTTTAAGTGGAGCAATTTAAGCTGGTGAGTCTGTGACTGAATGTATTTCTCAGTTCATTCACCACACTGTAGAGTGGGTGATCAACGTTGTCCATGATGCTGTCCACTTCAGTCTGGAAAATGTTCTCCTTTCTGCTACAGTTTCCAAGTTATCCAGTGTTTGCAGGTCCCACCGTGGAAACTCTCATGGGCTAAAGTATTGTTGAGACAATGTGACTCAGCATTTTCTAACCATTTGCTCTGATGTGTTTTCAGATCTGTTGTAAGTTCTCCAGTTACTGAAAGCATGAACCAATTAGTTCATTAAATATGCAATGAGTACATGGAACAAGTCATACCATGGAAGCGTGCATGTGGGCCAATGACATGACATAAAAAAAATCAAGTATCAAGTAATCAAGTAAAATAAAGTATCTCCCTTTATATCATTTATATATTTATATTATAACACAGACCCCCCGCATTGAACACATAACTCCTATTCTTCAACAGCTTCACTGGCTCCCTGTTAAATTCAGTATTGACTTTAAGATTCTTTTCTGACTTACAAAGCTCTTCATAATCTTGCTCCTCCTTATCTCTCAGATCTCTTACACATATACACTCCTGGTCGCACCCTCAGATCCTCAAATTCTGGTTTACTTGTTATTTCTTCTGCTCGTTTAACTACTATGGATGCCAGAGCTTTTAGTCATGTTGCCCCTCTTCTCGAACTCCCTTCCTGAACACATTCATACTATTAATTCTTTTTCTACTTTTAAATCAAATCTAAAGACTCATTTGTTTAGATCTGCTTTTTCTACATGATATTGACAGCATTGATTGATTTATATCTTAGTATTTTATTGTTTGTATATCTTTAAATGTACAAACGTTTGTACTTCTTGTTTTTTATTAATTTATTTTATGTAAGGTGACCTTGAGTGTCATGAAAGGCGCCCATAAAAATAAAATGTATTATTATAATTATTATTATTATAATAATTATTATTATTATTATTATAATTTGATAGAAACATAACACATCACTTTATTATACAGCGCCTCTTTTATGGAAACATATTTTCAGGCTATCAAAATCAAATTAAATGTTACATGTTTAGGCTTTTGCACTTTGCAAAATAATATAGTGGAGCAGGTCAGTAGTCCTTCACAAATACAGGGGTCCTCAAGTTACGTCAGGGAACTCAAGAATGTAATGATGCTGCAGAGGCTTTTTTGAACAGAACTGTAATTTATTAACAGCTGGTAACATGCATGAATGGCCTCATATTATAGTAAAGCATTTAGGGAATGTTGCTACAGATATAAATTCTCTTTTTAATGCTTCAATATTCACCACAGCAGTAAACACATTGGAGACGAGACTTGTGGCAAAACTACACTGACGATGCCTCAGCACAGTGCACTATTAACCCCCCATCTCACCCACCAATCCACATGAACTCTTATGGTGAATAAAACATAAACAACTCAGCAATAACAGTGAAAAACAAAGCAACCTCCCTCTCTCTCAAATCCTCTTATTTGGTGGCACTCGCTTATTATCTTAAAGCATTTAATAGGCGTTTAACTGCATTGTGCTATCGTATATGACAGTAAATACGCACATTTTTTAAAAAGCCAGGGACCACACATTTTCTTAATTCAAGTATGTCATAAGTCAAGGACTCCCTGTACTGAAAGAATGGTCATTTTTTACCTATTAGGCTGGATCAGTTTTCCAGTTTTCAGTTTACATGTTTTTAGTAAACTAAATTTAAATGCCTATTTTTATTAATGTACCGTTCATAACCTGACATCTGCTGACTGTTTGCTAATGATCATGTGGACAAACCAAAAGGATACTGGAAGTATGTTGGTTTGATGGATAAAGTCAAAACAGAACTTTTTGGCTTAAATGAGGAGCTTTTCTTTTGGAGAAAGAAAAATGCTGCATTCTAGCATAAGAACCCTAATCCCATCTGTGAAACATGGTGGTGGTAGTGTTCTGGTTGGGACCTATTTTGCTGCATTTTGGCGTGCACAGTTTGCCATCAACTAAACCAGATAATTCTAAAGGAAAATGTCAAGACATCTGTCCTTGAGCTGAATCTCAAGTGACAGTGGGTCACACAGCAAGAAAACAATTCTAAACACACAAGTCACGCTAACAAAGAATGGTTAGCAAAGAATAAAGTGAATGTATTGGATTCGCCCAGACTTTAATCCTATAGAAATGTTGTGAAACGACCAGTGAAGCTGTTCTGTGTGGAGGAATGGACTGAAATACTAACATTTTGATGTGGTGGTGGCCTAGTGGTTAGGACTTTGCCCCTGGGATCAGAATGTTGCAGGTTCAGGTCCCAGCCCGGGCACCACTGAGGTATCCCTTGAGCAAGGTACTGTCCCTACTTCACTGCTCCCTGAGTGCTGTTAGTATAGTAGCTGCTCACTGCTCCACATGTACACGTGTGATGGTTTAAAGGTGGAGGTTACAGTTCATTGTGGTGCAATGTGTGCTGAGGTGTGCTCACAATTAAAATTAGTCACTTTCACTTTGGAACTGATGTGCAGAACTGATCAACAGTTACCACAAATGTATAATTTAAGTTATTGCTGCACAAGGGGATTGAGACCAAATACTGAAGAATCACTTTTGACACACATACTGTAGATGTTATTGAATTGTTGTTTTTCTGGCTTTATATTAAAAACAACATAAATAAATAAAGCAATCTTTGTGTTTTCTTTATCTACTTTTAGGACTTGTTTGAAAATCAGATGATGTTTTAGGTCACATTCATATAAAAATATAGAACATTTTCAAGGGTTTACAAACTTTCAAACCACTGAATTTTGTTTCCTTCTCTACTCTAAAGAACTTGTAGATTTTGACTCCTCTTCTCATATCCCTGTAGTTATAATTTTCAGCTTTTCATGAACATTTTAATGAAAAAGCTTTCCTAGTGATTTTCAGCATTGCCCTACATGGACTGAGATTTCTCCACATTCTCTGAATCTTTTCACAATATTATGTAATGTAGATGATGACAGGCCTACAGTCTTATTGTTGTTCCTGAGAAATATTCATTTGAAAGATGCACTTCACTCTATATTAAAAGAAAAGTTAACAGGACTATCTTTAGGGTCTACATATGCATTTTGCTGAATTACGCTCCTACAGCTCAATAAAGCTCTACTCCTCAATGTTAACTGCAAAAACACACCAAGAGTTCCAGTTTAAAATGTTTATTCATGAGAGTCAGTTACACCTTAGTGTTAACAGGCAGATATCCTCCACAGCCATAATGATCTTACTGACAGGGCAAGGAGTTTCAGCAATTTCACTGTAGATAAACACAGATCCTTCTCAGATGAAGGTTCATTTAGCTGTTGCTCCCCAGGGTGTGCTTGTCAAACAGGTACTCGGCCATCTTGTTGTTACCAGCATCCATCTTGGTGAGGTTGGTGATATAGTCACCCAGCTTCTTGATCATCTCCACCTGTTCGTTCAGGTAGTGAGACTCCAGAAAGTCGCACAGCTGTAGGAGAGAGTGAGAATAATCAGATGTGTTGTAATATTAAAATGATTCTTCAGTATTGCAGTAATCTCCCGTATTTTCATAAAGTCTGGATGATGTGGTAAAATTTACACTGAAGATACTCTCATGATCTATGATGCAGGTCATTATTTTTTTTACTTTATATGAGTTATTGGTATCTTTGATAAATGAAAGGCACAGGTCATCTGTGTCCATTTCTTTATAGTAAAATTGCCCAACAGATCATTTTTCCTTTGGACAAAATTGCATTGAAATTTTAAATAACATGAATCAAAGTGCAACAACACATGGTAGAGAGAGGAACAGGCATTCAGTGAACCCTGCATAATTATGATGCAACATTTTTGGCCAAAGTCTTTAAGGCACTGATCATACAGTCAGAAAACTTACTTTTACTCAGTCCTTGTAATAGTGTTAATGAGCTTACAAATGTGGAAGAATATGCAGAGGTTTTGAAACAACGCAGTGACTCACGTGAGGGTCTCCCTTCTCGGTGGCGAGCTTGTGCAGGTCCAGCAGAGCCTGGTTGACCTTTTTCTCCAGCTGCAGAGCACACTGCATGGCCTCCAGACCAGTTCCCCACTCATCACGCTCTGGTTTCTATGGGGAAGAACAGCAGTTAAGTGAAATCAATCAAATCTAAACATCTGTCCCATACAGCAAGTACCTGCCATAATTGATGCAATTCTAAATTTCCAAAAAAACATTATTAAATCCAAACAGCAGGGGGAGCTAAACTAAAGGACCAAAAATGAATAGAAATGGGGGCAGGGGGGATGGATGCATGGACGAACAAACTAATAAATACTCTGCTTAGTTTTTGTTTTTTCTTTTCCCCCTCTCTCAGGACTGTCCTGATTGCGTACCTTAATGTCCTGGAGGTAGATACGACCACCTCTCTTGTTCTGGAAGGAGAGCAGCTTCTCTGCATGTTCCTGCTCCTCATGGCTGTTCTCCTTGAAGAAATGGGAGAACCCTTCAAGGGCTACGTCTTCCCTGGAGAAGTAGAAGGCCTGATGGAAGGTAAAAAGAATATACAGGTTTATAAAGGAAGTTCTAATTCACACTGACTGATATTAAACAGTATTAAGATTCATAAAGCTCAACATGAAGCTGTTTACACTTCTAACCTCAACATCTCCAGTCAAACAGTTTAGTTGTGTACTCACCATGGAGGTGTAGGTGTAGGAGGCATAAAACTCCATGTTCACCATCCTGTTTATTGCGGCCTCGCAGTCGCGGTGGTAGTTCTGACGGATCTGAGAAGTTTCCATTTTTCAAGTTTCACTATTTGCTGACCCAAACCAAAGTGAACTCTGATGAGGAGCTTGTGTCTGGAGTAATCAGGAGGGAGAAAGAAGTTCCGTCCAATCACTGTTGAAGCGAGAACTTCTTATGAATCTTCCTGAAGATGTGAGAGAGGAGACTTCACCCTCAGTATTTATTATCCCAGTGGAAAAGGCTGTTGGGCTGCTGACAGCCAATCAGGTGTGGGGATCTAATGGCAACGTGGGCGGGCACAAGGAGGATAAAACCTGCTGAGTCAGTGAAGCCTCAGAGGATGTGAAGTCTTTCCTGATGATGAACGGTGACGCAGCTCTTTCAGTGCCTGTAACTTTAGAAGCTGTGAGATAAACACATGTTGATCTTTGACCAGGATTTCAGTCGCCTTGTTAGAATTAAGATTCAAAAATGTCTTATAAGCACAATAGAACAAGCAGTTACATTGTCCAACTAAACCTCTTTTGAAAGAAAGAAGAAAAACAATTTATTATACAATACTACTGGGAATATAAACAATGTACAGATTACAGATTTTCTGAATGAATATGCAGTATTATTTGCAGCATTACTAAAGTGCAATGTGCATCTCTGCAGTATGTGAATGTCAAGTCAAGTAAAGTCAAATTTATTTGTATAGTGCTTTTTACAACTGACACTGTCGCAAAGCTTCACAGAATCTGGGTCTGAGCCAACGGCAACAGAGATGAGAAAAAACTCTAAACTGTAGAAAAGCCTCAAAAGGGGAAGCCATCCTCCTGTGGTTGACACTAGATAGTAATAACAGATAAAAATATATAAATACAAAATAAAAGTAATAAAAGTTTCAGTTTAAAGAGACAGTTCCTTGTGTACAGGTGGGTCTCACCGAGTTGTTAGGTGGAGCATTGTTCTGTCCGTATGGACTCTCATCAGTAGGAGTGAGTGGGTTTGGTCAGGTTTGATCTGTATCAGCACAGCGGGACAGGATCAGACACTGGAGTCGACAGTATCCAAACATCCCAGTACACCAGAAAACACAGGAACCCTCAAGAACCCTCAGGAACCCTCAGGAACCCTCAGGATCTAGCCCAAAACCAAACATATCAGTGAATTCACTCCTGCTGCTGTAATAAAGGGTGAGGTTTTAGAATGCTTTTTGAAAGAGGTGCAGTACAGGAGTCATCCATTTACATACATCAATCTTAATGGCACAGTGTGAAAAACAGGACTGAAGTGAGGCTGAAAAGTCATAAGTGAGAGAAAAAAAAAAATGTAGGAAATGGGCCTTAATGTTCAGTTGGTACAATTATTTGACATAAAGAATTTCTTTTTTTCTCAGTAATTAATGTTCATATTGAATTGAACTGAGTGTTTGCAGGTCCCACAGTGGAAACGTATTGTTGAGACAATGTGACTCAGCATTTTCTAACCATTTGCTCTGATGTGTTTTCAGATCTGTTGTAAGTTCTCCAGTTACTGAAAGCATGAACCAAATAGTTCATTAAATATGCACAGAGTACATGGAACAAGTCATACGAAAAGGTGTACATGTGGGTCAATGACATGACGTTATCTTTTTTTTTTACCATCCAGTATATTTCTTTTATATTATTTAATAGAAACTCAACACATGCCACATTATTCTTCAGCACTGTATATTAATATATTTTCAAGGCATCAAAATAAGATTCATTTTAGACATTTAGGCCAAAATAAAAAAATGTCAGGTGGTGTAAATGTCCAAACCATATATGAAGATTAAAATGAGATAAAACTGTTGAAAATAGTAATTAAGTAGTAAACACTACTCACAATAAGTTATAAGGGCTATAAGGGCTATTGTTGTTTACATGAGTGCTTTTCCTATTTGCTCTGAATTTTAATGAAATAAGTAAAAGTTCCCTTTGATATTACTAATAATGTATGAGAAGAAACACCATTTTCATCACTCACCTCGCCTTCTCCAGCAACGCTGACCACACTCATCAGTGAACAGGACGGTAGACCACTGCTGTATTGTCCAGTTCACATGGTCTTGTGCCCACTGCAAACGTTCATGGCGATGTCTTGGTGTCTTGGTGTCAGTGGTGTCACCTGCAACGGTCGTCTGGCATTCAATCCAAAGCGGTGGAGTCGGTTGCGAATGGTTTGTCTGGAAACACTAGTTCCCCTCACATCTCGTAAACGGGCCTGCAGCTGTGTGTCAGTTTTATAACTATGTCTGAGTGCATAGGTCCTTATGTACTGGTCATCGTTGCGGTCTGTCACTCGTGGGGCTTCACTCTTGGGTCTGTAATGAACTCTGCCAGTAGTTCTGTGTCTTGATGCAAGTCTGATGACACTTTGAGACACACCAAGTTCATGAGCAACATCTGACTGACTGCCACCGACCCGAAGGCGCCATGGCCAAGTGACACTGCTCGTCCGTTAAGTGACGTCGTGAGTTCATGCCTGTTTGAATGATGAACTTGGAATGACTTTTTGACAATACCAGCTTTCTATACCCACAGAATGTTGAAATTGATGTCACATGGAGAAAGGTTGTGTTTTGGTATTGGCTCCAATAAAAGGCACCAGTACACAATGAGACCATTATATTACATACAAAACACAAAACGAGGTGTGTATTACCCCAATACAATTGCCTCCCTATGCCAAAAATGTCTGAACTGAAACAAACACCATATGTATGACATCCACGGTCTCTCACAATATCCCTAACTTATTGTGAGTAGGGTATAATCAAAATAAAATTATTTGGCATAACTATTTTTTACACCTTCTAAATGATAACTTTGAAAAGTTCTTATGTCATACCATCATGAAAGTCATTGAAAAAAAAAACATTGAACAAGAATGTGAATTTCAGAATAATGTTCAACATAGTGAAGAACATCATCTACAGTACATAATCTGCAGAATTCTGTGTGCCATGACAATTAAATACTGGAGGCCCAAGATCTTCAGGCTCTCAGGTGGCACTGCATTGAAAACAGATATGATTGTCACGGAAAACACTGCATGGGCTCAGGAACACTTTCAGAAATTGATGTCTGTGAACACAGTTTCCTGTGGCATTCACAAATGCCAGCTAAATCTCAGTCATGCAAAGAAAGAGCCATGTGTGAATATGATCCAGAAATGCTGTTGTGTTCTCTAAGCCAATGCTCGTTTAAACTGAACTGAGGCAAAATGGAAAACTTCAGACTAATCAAAATTTGATTTTTAAAAAAACATGCTTTCCTCTGAAATAAAGAGGAGAGGGACCATGCGGTTTATTATCAGCACTCGCTAAAAAAACCTGCATTTTTAATGGTATGAGGGTGGAGTAGTGCCCATAAAATCAGCAGTATATACAGGGGGTCCTCGACTTCTGTGGTTACGACGCTGCCCCAAACCCTGTTTTTTTTTATAGTGTGAAAAGTGAAAACAACTTTTAAAAAATGCAAAACAGAGCATCAGGTGGGTGAATGTCTCCCTCTGGTGGACTGACAGAGGAATTGTTCCAGGGCAAAACTCAGTAAACACTTATGTAAGGAGTTTAAAATTACGACACGTGTGCCAGACCCCTATTCAGGTTTTAGAGCAATCTATGCGCTCATCCAGACATCTTTTTTAGGGAAGGCCTTGGATATTTCAGCAAGACAATGCTAAATGACATACTCCACCTATTAGTATTTTAAATTGGCGACGTAGGAGTACAGGTGCTGGACTGGCCTGCTTGCAGTCCAGCACTTTCAACAAATTAAACATTTTCTTAAATGATCATGTAATAGAAAATATGACAAAAAAGACCCAGAAGTCTTGAGCAGCTCGAATCAGTTTATCTTACAAGAATGGGACATCTCCTTAAAGTCCAGAAAGTGACTCCCTTTAACCAGCAGACGGTTACTACTAGAAGAGATGCTAAACAGTAGTAAAAAAACTTTAGATGTTGATTCATCAAATTCAAATTGATGTTTCACTTAAAATGAAAGATTCTCATTTTAAAACATTGTTCTGTTCTATTGTATTGTACATTCTATTGTGAATACCAATTCAGTTTAGCAAATCACATTTAAATTGTTTAATTGGATCTGTAATATGTTGAGAAAAGTTCTTTTGAACAGTTCACTTCATTCTACATGAGCGAATGAAAAAGCATGTGGGCCATCTTTAGATTCCCTAGATGCATTTTGCTGAATTACGTTCATACAGACAAAGCCTACGGAGCCCGCAGCGTCACCTGCAGGAAAAAAAAAAATCTGTGGCGACGGATTTGCAATCCATTCCCTCAGTTTATAAACCGTTATTAAACTGTTCCCTCAGTTTTACAATCCGTGTGCTCAGATTTTATAAACCGAACGTTCGGTTTTTGAATCCGTACCCGCAGATTCATAATCCATACGCACGCTCATGGATTTGTTAATGGGTTAAATGTTTTGACCCGCCTAGGTTTTCGTTAGAAAGCATACTATTCGTTAAGAAAGCTGTCAGTCACTTCTGGGAAGCCTGAGATTGGCTAGGAAGTA
>JBBIGC010000029.1:4820000-4850873 GCA_037576955.1 Lepidarchus adonis
ACACTTCACTTACACACTTTAAATCCTCCCTCAAAACCCTTCTGTTCAAACGTGCTTTCTTCTCTGATTCATTTCCACTGTGGGTGTTCAAACTGCATATCATTCGTCTCATATTATAATAATAATTATGATTATCATTATGAATAAGGATCATATTAACTCATACAGGTTTTGTGTTTGTTACATGAGGTATTTAAATATTCTGCAGGTCATGCACTAAAATCTCAGACCTCACTCTTCCCTGAACTTTACACCACCATCCCGAAACACTGTGGGGCAATCCGTCCAGTACTGCACTGTCCGAACGACGTTACCCGTATTTCGGAGGTCCACGCCTCCCGTGCAGGGATTGGCGAATACGTAGTACACCTTTTGCTCTAGTTGACGCCGCGATTATATTTATATTTATATATATATATATAATTTATATATTAGATATAAATTTCTAGCCAATCGCTGCACAGGAGGTGAAACCATACTGGCCAATCGCTGCTTTAGGGGGCGTGGCATGTCGAAAAACAGGTGGGCGAAGAAACCAGAGCGCTACAAGCCAGTTTGGCCTGCATCACGTGTTCGTCTTGGGAATTATATTCATTAATATCCTCGTGCAGGTAATTACAAACCCTGCTGATGTCACACAACCAGAGTTTTAAAGATATTGTACAGAATTGATGTTTGTGCTAAAGCGGAAATCTGCAGGTCACCTTACCCGAGCAGTAACCGCCGTGCTGGAACTGGACGCTCCGTACTCCATGGACTCAAATATATGATGAACAGTTTTACAGAAATTGTCTGCCATAACCTGAAGTTACGCACACAGCGAACTACAGCGATATATCTGCACTGAACTGGTTAAACTGACTCGGACTCGTTCTGTAACAGACACAAGAAACAAATGAAAAGGTTGTCAGCTTCAAAGAAGTTTTGATAATACTAGTTAATCACAAACACTGAACATTAATAAGTAGCTCCAGCAAACGCGTTAACTCGTGCTCGGCAGCATGAACTCTTCTCCCTGTCATTCTCAAGCTCCGCCCTGTCTGACTTCCTCGCCGTCCAGCGCGTTCATCTCAGACTGAACAGCGCGCTGCTGCCACCTACCGCCAACTACGGCAACTACAGCACCTGCAGCATCTATTGCAGGGGTGCCCACACTTTTTTCGCTTGCGAACTACCTTTAAAATGACCAAGTCAAAATGAAACACAAAAACATTCTACAAAAAGGTCATATTTGATTACACAATTACTGAACTATTTATTAAACACGATTTAGTATATTGTTTGTCATGTAGCTAACAGAAAGAAGTGGTGGGGGTCCGGCCCCTTTATACATCAGAGTAACAAACTGTCATTGTCCTTTCACAGTACAAACCTGGGGATTTTCCCACAGATGAAGGTCCTTCAACATCAGAGCACAATCTAAGCAGAGTAAGAGTGTGTGCAGTTGTTCATATTTTAATTTTATTGTCTGACAATCTCATTTCATTATTTTGCTTTCCTTGTTGCCAGCAAAGGAGCCGAATAATGTCCATTTTTCATTGTTTTTCAGGAAATAAAGAAATGAACTGCACAGCAGACCAGTGCAAACAATTTAATAAGAGTAATTTTGACAAATCCTGTCTCTCAAAAGTCTTTGATCTCTGTGTGCAAAAATCTGTAGGAGTTCCTCTGGGACATCTTCAATACAAGGATGGTCACTCTCTCCTCTTATAGTGGCAATATTGTGAAGCACAACACAAGCCACTATGAAAAAAAACATTGTATAAAGCAAAACATACCTGCTGAAATGTCTGGCATGATGATGACATCATGCACAGATTCTAGGCCATTTGGCCTCAACATTAATGATGTGGGTTGCCTCACAGTATAGTTAGCGGAAAAAAGTAGAGTTTAATTATTTTAACAAGGCAAAAAAATTAATAATTAATAAAAATTTACTTTTTTTGCTTTTGTTTTGTTTACCGGACATTTTGTGTCTAATTCACAAACTTTTATGCTAACTCAGGATTGAAGCTGCCACTAATACTTTAATAGTAAAATGTAATATGAAACTGGACATAGTAGCAGAGGCAGAGGATGTGAAAGTGATTATCTGTCATTGTGAACACACCACAGCAGACAGTGCTCCACAAGGAAATGCGTCCTTTGCATTTAAACCATCACACATGGAGCAGCGGGCGGCAGTCAACAGCAGTCAACTTCATGCCCTGGGAGCAGTGAAGGGGGACAGTACTTTGCTCAAGGGTATGTCAGTGGTGCCTGGGCTGGGACTTGAACCTGCGACCTTCTGATCTCTGGGGCAAAGTCGCAACCACTAGGCCTCCACTGCCCCCTAAAAAGAGTTGACTCCTATCGTTCGCGACCGACGTGAAGTGATTATCTGTCATTGTCGTTATCTGCCAGACAGACCAACCAATCAGCAATCAGTCAAACAGCTGGCTTTTCTGTGTTGATTGTTGGTCCAGACACCAAACAGACAGAGGATGCATCAGTGATTGGTCCATCGTACATTAGATTTAGCACTGACCACGTTCTAGGCTACAGTGCTAACACGGACCCAAGTTTGGCGAGCTATATAGGGAGTTTTTATACACCTGCCAATTTGCGCATTATGTCGAGTTAAGATAAAAAGGAAGGAAATCTGCCTTTCATGGCAAGAGGTACCTGCATACCAGAAACCAAAACCTGTCAGTCTTCACATTTCTCAGCACCTGTCTGCACTTATGTTAATGATAATAATACACTTATGTTAATGCTGCTCTGCACTGTCACTTTACCTGCACCTTTTGCACAACCATCCTACAGTTTTTGTTGTAGTTTGTGTTTTGTTAAGTAAAATACTTATTTTATTATATATATATATTCCCATACACCTTCTCTCTCTTCCCACCTGTGTGTATATATAGTTTTCAATAAGAATTTGTATTGTACATGTATCTGTACATTGTACACATGACAATAAACCTCTTGAATCTTGAATCATAAGGACAATGTCCTGACCACTTGGCAACCGCTGCCCACATGTATGTATGGATATGTAGCATACTTTTTTATTTTGTATTTTTTTATATTAATGTAACTTATTTTATTACAATTAAAAAGATTAAATTAACTAAAAAATTCAGCTCTGTATAAATGTATTGTAATGGTCCTGGGGATGCTCCTATTGGCTGGGCGTGGAAGTGCATCCTGGGAGTTGGGAGAATGTGGATGCATAAAAGCCTGTTTATGCATGTTCTGTGTGTTCCAGGAGAGAGAGTAGTGCTGAAGCTGCATGCTGCTAATGTGTTGTTCCAGCGTGAGCGAGCTGGCGGTGAAGGACCAAGCCATCCATAATGAGTATAGAGATTGGTGACTTGGGCAGGCTTGGCCATTCACCACCCTGCCTCGCTCAAGGGTTAAGGCTTGTGCACATTCTAGCCACTAGGGGACGCACTGGTACAGGTTGGTGTTTATTAAGACTTGTAAATAAATCTGGCGGGCAATCAAGCTCGTTCGGAAACATAACAGTGCGAGTGTTCTTGGCGGTTCTTCCTTCCCCAGAAAAATTGCTAAAGTATCGATTTCACTTTCTGTCTTTGATTTTGTATGTGTGTTTTAGTGCTGTGTTCCATGCGGCTGTGAACGTGAAATTTAAATCTAAAAACAATTTTAACTTTAATATAATAATAATAATAATAATAATAATAATAATAATAATAATAATAATAATAATAATAATAAAATGTTTTTTATTCTCTGGTAAAAGTACAGAACGGAAGTGTTGAGTTGTTGTGCGCATGCGCAGCTTTTTCCTCAGTTCAGGAAGTGAGAGCGAAGTTTGTGGAGGTTCAGTCGCACGGAGATTCACGAAGAGAAAACCCCGACACTGTTCTCATCGCTCAACTTAAATATGTCGTGTGAAGGACCGTCCGGTAAGTGCTTTTCTGAGCTGTTTTTGAGTCGTGTTCTCCTTTACGCAGAGGAGGTGTGAAGGATTTTCTCTTCTGTTCCTTCACAGACACAGAAGATCTGATCGGAGAGACTCTGCTAATCGGGTGAGTTTTTCATCTTCATTCTGCTTTTATTGCGCAGGTTTTCTCCAAAATAATGAGCCTAATGTACATTCGTCCCGATGAGACGGAACACCAGGAAAACGCACTGAACGCACTGAACACTTGACCGGGGATGTCCCACTTCAGAACACCGGGAAAAAGAAAGTGAAAGTAAAGTCTTTTATCGTCAGAACCGGGTTATTAACCTAGAATCTACTGTAAATTATTCTGTTGTAGATTATTCAGTAACTTCTATAAATTACTCAGTATCAACAGTATCCAGAATATACTATACATTGTTCAGAATCTACTGCATTTTATTGAGTATGTATCATAACTTACTCAGTATTTACTGTAAATGATTCAAAAGCTGCTGTCCAACTAATGTGTGAGTGAAGTGTGGCCCCACGTGCATAAACCCGTAAAACCATTTAAGGGTTAAACACCTGGACACAAGGGGTGGGGTGGGTGGAGTTACTATTGTTTTTAATAGTTGATCAAGTCAAGTAGAGCATTGTCATCTCTGCCGACAGCAACACAGTCAGATCATCTGAAAAAATATAAATAATTGTACTTTTTAAATGAGTGTTTTTAGAGTCACAAAACGGGTAAATCACAAAACATGTAAGGCCCTCTGACCACATTATAAGAATCACTATAAGCTGTATTTTTCAGTCTCCAAAAGCCTCAGTCATCCAGTGAGTGTGGATGGGCGTTTTCAGTGGGCGTGGAAACTGGTAACGCCCATCCACACCCATCAGGTCCTGAATTTCATAAAGACTCCTGATGACCGGCAATCTGGGTGCTCAGACTTCAATACCCATTGGACGCCTGAGATCCACACCTTTCTTTTCTCTCTCTCTTTTAGGGATCCCACCTACAGGAGAATTGTCCTTTCCACAAAACTTGTAACTGTAATTTTTCTCTGTCTAATACAATTTTGAAAATGAGTTTGGTGAATCTTACCTTTCCTTGAAGAACTTGACACTCACAAACTTAAAAATAGGACTATTCTGAAATATAGAAATGTAAATAAATGACTATATAAATAGTGCGTGGGTGGGGGTACATTTTGAAGACTCTGCATTGAATACACACATAGTGTAACACTGTAAAATCCAATATGGGTCTGTGTGATGAGGCAGGGGGTGTAACACAGACATATACAAGATCAACCAGAGATCGTGTTGACCCATGTTGTCTGTGTGTGTGCGCAGTCCTAACATATTTCAGTACATTAATTTCTTTAAACCACTTGGAAGTGGGGGCATAGTGGTTAGGACTTTGGCCCTGAGATCAGCAAGTTAAAGTCCCAGCCCGGGCACTGAGGGACCCTTGAGCAAGGTACCGCCCGCTTCACTGCTCAGCGGACGCGGCTGTTGACTGCTGCCCGCTGTGATGGGTTAAATGCAGAGGAAGCATGGTCTGCTGTGGTGCATGGTCTGCTGTGGTGTGCTCACAATGACAAATAATTACTTTCACTTCATGTACAATAACATTCGGAGCATTTAGGACTGATTCCAATTCTGTTGTTCTGGCTTTTATCTACTTTTTTTTTACTTATAAAATGCTGTGGAAAGACTTTTGATGACTAAACACTGAAGTAACATTACTCCAGGTATGACAAGTCTAGATTCTGATGGTCTTTTCTTTAAGTAATGGGCAGCTAGAGGGAGTATTGATATGATTTTTGGGTGAGAGCTGAAGAAGTGAAGAAAAGGCTCGGCTGAGACGCCCCAGCCACCTTTAAATCTAAAGTCTGAGTTTGGCTTGTAGAACATTGATGGAACAGAGGGTGGAATATTTTGTGACGGCCGTATCTCTGTGCGTCTTTTCCTGCACTTCTTTCATAGCGATTGGATGATGCTACCAGCAAACCGTCAACGTGCGTAAACACATCACTGCAGAGCTTCTTTAAAAACAAGGAAAGACTCAGTAATCCAAGTGAGCAGAAACACACATCCCAGCCAATACCAAGCGTTTGCTGAACTGTCCTCAACAATAATTTAGATCAGAGAAGAAGTGTATTGCTCCATAATTCCAATCCATAAAGGCAAGTGGCAAAGAGGAACAGAAATAAAGCTCTGAAGTGTTTCGCAGAGAAAATATGGAAAAGGTGACAACAGCATTTCTGTTACTTATGTAAATTAATAACGCATCACTTTGTTTTTGTGTTATATCGCTACGTCATTGTCGTGCGATATATCGATTATTGCAGAATCACGGTATCAAGATATTAGCGCTATCGTGAGCCATGTATTGCGTATCGTATTGTATCGTGAAATTCCCACCCCTATGGGCAGCTGTGGCCTAATTTGTTGGAGTGGACCGAGGGGTTGCTGGAAAATGTGGGTGGGGTGCGTGAGTAAACATTGGACGGGTGCTGCTGACCCTGATCCAGGCACTGCCCACTGACTTTCACTTCACCTACACTAGCTGCATGCCGGCGTGGTCTCTCTCCTGTGTGCACGTGCTTTGTACAGCACAAGGTGAATGTCAGCACAATACTCTCCATGACATCTCACTCTAACTACCAGAGAGGCCTCTTCCATACACTCTTCCATGTGTATCTGTGCTCTGGTGCAGTATAATAAAGATTTCAGTGTGTGAACCCCTGTCCTGTATGTTTTCAGGTTGCACTGAGGTGCAGTATGTGTTCTCTGCTTTATTACTATATCTCTTCACTTCCTTCAGAGTGGTAACGGACCAGGTGAAGAACGTAAGAAAAGGAGATGTCTCTTCTTTAAACCTTCCGAAGACTAAACCATTAACTAACGCTCAGGATCAGAGGCTGGTGGAACAGCTGGCACAATCAATCAAAGCGATTGGTGACCAACTGGATCAGGATCAACGTTTTAATGAGTAAGTGACACAACCTGGTGTTTCTATCTTCTGCTGTATTCCTTTGTGGCACTGCACTCCCTTTTTCTGAGCTTAGGTACATTTATAAACATTTTTAGCTAAAACCAGAGGGGCATAGTAATATTTACTTAAGTTATAACACCATATTTCAAATAAAAATATTTCTGTGGCGCCTGAAAATATGTCAACATTTCAGAACATTTCATAAACATTGACCCTACCATTGGAAGGTTGTTGGTTTGATCTGTGGTGGTGGTGCTGCAGCTATTCATGGCTGGAAGCCCAGGAGAGCGCCTCCATTGCACAGCATGGTGCTAGTCAGCAGTAGCCTCGTCTGTTAGCTGATGTAACAGTCAGCGTTCTCCTCAAGGTGCATCAGGCTGTTGCTTCCCAGACCACTAACTTATATGGCATATATATTACATTATATATTAGGCATTTGGCAGATACTCTTATCCAGAGCGATGTACAAAGAGTGAGCAATTGGAATTCAGTTCTCAAGAGCACTTCAGCGTGCAGCTGTTTCCGGGAATCGAACCCCTGACCATTCTGTGACAAACCTGCTTCTCAACCATTAGGCAATGGCTGCCCCTTATTTGGCCCTCATACAGGGGGTCCTCGAGTTACGTCAGGGTTTGGTTCCTCTGAGTGTCATGTAACTCCAATTTTGATGTAAGTCAGAACTCATGAATGTAATGATGCTGCAGAGGTTTTATTGAACAGCACTGTGCTTCATTAACAGCAGCAACATGAACGTCTCATATTACAGTAAAGCATTTAGGAAATGTTGCTCCAGAAAGAAATGCTCTTTTTAATGCTTCAATATTCACCACAGCAGTAAACACACTGGAGAGGAGACTTGTGGCAAAACCACACTGACTGTGCCTTAGCACAGTGCACTATTATTTGGATCAACTCGAGTCTAAGCCAGATCCATTGTTTTTCATCAGTCGTAACGTAGGTGACGTAAATAGAGAGCTTTGTGGCAGATGTTACTGTGAATTTCCTACCAGACATTTGAAGTTGTGATGTTTGCTCAGTGTGGATTCTTAGCCTCACTCCACATTGGATTAACCCCTCATTTAATTTAAAGTGTGCGGCAGTGGAGCGCATCAGTTTGTCTGATCTCAGCCAGCAGAGCGTGTAAATCAGGCAGTCAAGGACGTCAAGGCTTGTCAGTTGTTGGGCGTACACACTGGATTTGGACTTTAATGTACTTGAAGAGGGCACTGCTGAATAACAGTGTACTGAAAAAGTAAATATAATTTTTCTTCTGTTCACCTGTCCACTCCTCAGCATGATCGATGGGTTAGGATGTGTGGCTGATAAAACCAGTTTCTGGAAGCTTGTGGAGAAGGTCTTCAGTGATGATCACATAAACTGGGGAAGAATTATTGTTCTGTTTTACAGTGTTGGAAAACTGTCTGCAAAGGTTTGACTATTTTTTTACTCTGTGTGTGTGCGTGTGTGTGTGTGTGTGTGTGTGTGTGTGTGTGTGTGTACATTAATACTAAAACTTTTTCTCACCTACAATCACAAATGTAAACATCTGGAGTTTGCTAAACTGTACTGTGACCTCAACTGAGAGTGTGTGCTTCTGTTTTCAGATGGTGCTTGCTTGCCTGCCCAACGCGTTCTTAGATATACTGAATTTATGCCTGGATTTCTTCAGGAGAAAAATACTGACATGGATTTGCAACATGGGAGGATGGGTAAGAAAGAACTTCAACCCCAATTAAAAAAAAATTCAGATGCTGTGCACAATGTAGATAAAAACATAATTCAAGTATTTGCAAATCTCACAAACCTCTATTTTATTCACAATAAAACATAAACATATGTTTACACTGAGTTAATCTACAATTTTGAGAATAAAGATCTGGTGTTTCATTTATAAATCTTTGCTTCAAAGCTACTCCTACTAAAAGTGTAAGTACGCTCAAAAGATGAAAATTATTAAATGAAAATGAAATAAAAATATATATATTTTTAATTATAACATACTACCTGTTGGCTAATCCCTGCTGGTTACAGGCAGTTGCGAGGAACCCCAATGTCCTCAGTACCTGTATTAAGATAAGATAAAATAAGAAGAACTTTATTAATCCTGAGGGAAATTATTTAATCATCGACATGCTCAATGCAGCAAAGAAACAGAAAACAGAGGAAATAATATATACAGTACATATTACAGTATTTACAGTATATATTAGTACCAGAATTGCACGGTTCGGTCAGGTTGGTCTCTCCAACATTGTACCAAGTTGGGCACATCACTCCAGTGCATACATTAACGATTAAGTTCAAATTTGAGCCGGATTATATATTTTACTGATATATCTATTCACTATTACAAATATGTGACTGGATAAGTGAAATTAAATGTATAGTGTATGACACACTAGCACAAAGAATTGCACACTGTCTCATTTTTTCCCTCCAAATTGTTCGCATAGTCAAGTTTGTTTCTATAGATCACAACATTTGCGTATGCATCTTTTAGGTCCCGTTTTGTGCGTACTCAACGGTTCTAAATGAGACACCAGGTCATTTTGAATTGGACATTTTGAAACAAATAAGGTCAATTCTCAACAGGTCAAAAAACTGCATCTACAAATTGTGGAACATTTTTGGAATTATGTTCCTCAATGTAAAATTAGATTCTCTTCACCTACAGTACATAATATCAAAAGATGAAGAGATTTTGAGGAATTTTCTGTGTAAGGACAAAGCCATCAGCTTCTGATGCACAGGATATTTGAGTCCTCAGGCAGCTCTGCATTAAAAATGGGCATGATTCTGGGCAGTGGTGGCATAGTGTGGTTAGAACCTTGCCCTTGTAACTCGAAGTCCCAACCTGAATCCACATGTACTCATGAACAAGGTACCGTCCTGCTACACTGCACCCTGGGGACTGTTGACAGCTACCAGCTGCTCCATGTGTGCATGTGTGATGGGTTTAAAACAGAGGTCACATTTCATTGTGGGGCACTGTGTGATGGTGTGTTCACAATGACAAATGTTTACTTCATGGTAATCGCTGCATGAACTCAGGAAAATCATTGTCTGTGAACCCAGTTGCAGCATTCACAAATACAGGTTAACACTCCATCACTCTTTAAATAAAAAAGAAATAACTTTTGTTTTCCCATGCATCCTGTTTAAGAGTATTTGACCCTGGACAAGTCTGACTTTCTTGCTTTGTACATGTATCAGTGTCTTCCATTCTTCTCATTGTTCTACTTAGAATTTAATTTGAAAACCTTCCCACACTTGCATGAGATCATTTACAGTGGAGGAAATAATTATTTGTTTATAATTATTACACTCACTGGTTTTGTATGTTTGCTCAATGACTAAAAATGGACAGTCTAAAATTTTAATTGCAGGTTTATTTTAAAAGTGAGAGATAAAATTTCAAAAAGATAATCCAGAAAATCACATTATATAAAATATATATATTGATTTGCATTTCATTAAGTGAAATGTGTATTTGATCCCCTAGCAAAACAAGACTTTGTACTTGGTGGCAAATATCTCGTTGGCATCACAGAGGTTACACATTTCTTGTAGTTGATGACCATGTTTGGGCACATAGCAGGAGGAATTTTGGTCTACTCCTCTGTGCATATCAGCTCTAAATCATAAAGTTTTTGAGGCTGTCGCTTGGCAACTCGAAGCTTCAGCTCCCTCCACAGGTTTTCTATGGGATTAAGATCCAGAGACCTTAGGCATCTTCATGAACTTATTGCGCATCTTCTTGAGTCACTCCTTTGTTGCCTTAGCTGTTTGCTTTGGGTCAATGTCGTGCTGGAAGACCCATCCATGACCCATTTTCAGTGTCCTGGAAAAGGAGTTGTCACTAAAGATTGTACAACACATGGCCCTGTCCATCCTTCCGTTGATGCGGTGAAGTTGACACCAAAGCATAATGTTTCCACCTCCATGCTTGACAGTGGGGATGATGTTCTTGGACTCATAGTTAGTATTTGCATTCTTTCCAAACACAGCAAGTTGATTTTAAGCCAAAGAGCTTGATTTTGGCTTCATCTGACCACAGAACCTTCTCCCAAGCACTCTCTGAATCATTCAGATGTTCACTGGCAAACTTCAGACAGGCCTTCCCATGTGCCTTCTTGAGCAGGGAAACTTTGTGGGCACTGCAGGCTTTTAATCCATTATGACGTAGTGTATTACCAATGGTTTTCTTGGTGACTGTGGTCCCAGCTGCCTTGAGAAAATGGACAGGCTCCTCCTGTGTAGTTCTAGGCTGATCTCTCACCTTCCTGATGATCATCCTCACCCAACAAGGTGGGATCTTGCGTGGAGCCCCAAACTGAGGTCTATTGATGGTCATTTTGTGTTTCTTCCATTTTCAAACAATTGCACCAACAGTTGTCTCCTTCTCTCTCTGCTTCTTGTTTATGGTTTTGTAGCCCATTCCAGCCTTGTGCAGGGCTACAATCTTGTCCCAGACATCCTTAACAGTTCTTTGGTCTTGTCCATGGTGGAGAGGTCTGAGTCTGATTGATTGAGTCTGTGGACAGGTGTCCTTTATACAGGTGTCTAGTTGAGACAGATGTCTTTAATGTGGGTAACGAGTTGACATTAGGAGAATCTAACTGGTCTGTGGAGCCAAAACTCTTAATGGTTGGTAGGGGATCACTTCTTTTACTCAATGAAATGCAAAAACATTTCTATAATTTATATAGTGTGATTTTCTGGATTTTCTTTTTGATATTCTATCTCTCACTGTTAAAATTAACCTGCTGTTAAAAGTAAAGACTTTCCACTTCTGTGTCAGTGGACAAACTTACAAAATCAGAGAGGGGTCAGATAATGATTTCCTCCATGGTAATTTGGAGCCAGCACAGGTGACAGCCAGTGCTTATTTTTTTAATCCGTAATCATAATCTTTGTTTTGCTATTGTTTTCTGTTCTCTACTTCCAGATTAACAGTATTTCAGCAGTGACTCGTTTCTCCATAGAGCAATTTTCTGCCTCCTCCTTCTGCAGCACCTCTCCTTCTGCTAGACTCATCCTAGTGTTCACTGCTGGAGCTCTGCTGGGTGGGATTTTGATGTGGAGAATCAACAGATTGAAGTAAAGCAGTAAGAGAGAGAGAAGAAAAAAGGATTGAGGGAAAGCAGAGTGGCTGAAATAGATCTGACTTTAGCCAGAAAACAATGGAGACAATCATTTAGTTGTATCGGAATAAATAAAAAAACGATATTGCCAAAACCTTTATTTTACTTGTAGCTTTGCAGGGACAGTACAGTCTCTTCTCTAAACACAGCAGTTTAGTCAGTTCTCATCAGCAGATACAAACAAACTTCATTCGTAGAGCAGCCAGTCAATCTAAACCACAAGCCTTTGGACAGTGGGAGGAAACCCACACAAACACGGGGCACATGCAGGGCTTCTGTGGCCGACACTGGGGATCGAACCCAGGACCTTCTTGCTGTGAAGCGATAATGCTAACCACTGAGCCAATTAAAAATTCTACAATTATGAACAGTGCATAAAGGAATATACAAAACCTATTCCTGAAAAAGTTGGTACATTTTTGCAACAAAAAAGCGCCATACCTTTTCTCAGTGACAGATGCACAAGGCAACATCTGTCACTGTATGTGATGCATCAGTGCCCACTGGACTGAGGATGTGTGTGCTTGACTGGTCTGTCTCCAATTAAGTTTGTTCTATCATGAAGAGGAAAATCGCACGACAACTGCTGTTCAGCTAAAGGAATTTGTTCTGAATTCTGCTTGGTTCCCTCATCCTCTGCTCTGTGTAATTAAAAGGGGATGAACCACAGTGGTAAATTATACTTACCGTATATATATTTCACTCATATAACTGTCTTCAGAAATCAGAGGTTTGTTTTAAGCCGTTTCATACCTTTTAGGGAATAAATTCAGTTAAAACACCCTCAACTATGAGAGACAAAATGAGAAAAAAAAATCCAGAAAATCACATTTCTGGATCATGTCTGATTTTTAAAGAATTTACTATCTAATCTAGATCTACTCCAAGTGCATTCATATTTCCAGCACCTTTGCATTAGTGGCAGGTCAAAGCAATGCAGTGAAGCTTCATGTGACTTGCAGGAAATTCATCCTCCTGGTGTTGCAACCATTATGTGGCTGGGGAGGGGTTCCAGCTAGGGGGTGAAACCGGGAGGGGGAGGGGGGGTTATTAGAGATTACAGAAGTTAAAAGCTTTTTATTTATGAGCTCTTCCAAGGTTTTCTGTGTTTATAGTACTTGAATTTTTAAAAGTAAAATACAGTTTTAATAACTGTAATTAAGAATATTTCACATTAACATCAAAGGTAACAATAATAAGATGTGAAGCTCGTGGTAAATGAATCCGTGATGAGAGTAGGAATAATAGACTGAAAACCACTGTCATATCTTCCTGTACTTTTGTTGCAGATCACTCAAAATCCAATAACCGTTCATTAGCTTTCGGGGAGTAAGCAGGGGCAACTTCTACCTCATCTACAAACAGAGTGTATCTCTGTGAAAGCTGTAGCAGATGCTTTCATTTTTAATTCATTTTTGTGTTTTCCCACTCCAGCTGCCCTTGTTATTGCAACCAAAAGGAAAATCTGAGTAATTTGATGTCACTGTGGTAATAAGAGTAATTTATGGTGGTAAAGTAGCTTCACATCAAATATAAAAAAGCCATTTTAGAAGAATAATCCTCAAACTTTTAGATCTAATTATAATTGTTGATAAAGGACAAGCAGGTAAATATTTGTGTAGTCACATCTAAAGAACCCTGTCCAGCTAGTTTTGATGTTGAGATGCTTTTTGGTGAGGTTCATTGCTTGTGCTAAGACCATGGCTGTAAACCAGTGCTATTAAACCCTGTTTTTAATTTTGTATTTTATTGAATTTTGTACAACAGTTAAATAAAAGGTATTTTTGGTACTGACATGACTTCAGAGTAAAATGTTCTTTTCTACCAAGTGTGATCTCTGATGGCTTACAGTAGAACAAAGTGGTACTAAAGAAGTGCAAAAGTAAGACTTACTTGAGAATTAATGTGGGAAAGGACTTACAGTGGTGCTTGAGTGTGTGAGCTATTCACATTTACATATATATTTCTTCATAAGTGACCTACATTTTATCTTAATTAACTACTTACTTTTGGGGCAGTGGTGGCCTAGTGGTTAGAACCTGACCCTTGCAACTAGAAGGTTGCAAGTTCCAAGTCCTGAACCATGCACCACTAAGGTACTGAGCAAGGTGCCGTCCTCACTTCACTGTGCTGACGTGTGCTTGTGAGTTGGATTAAATGCAGCGGTCACGTTTCATTGTGATAGTGTGTTCACAATGACAAATTGTCCGTTACACTTCACTTTTGCAACTTACAGATCTGTAAAATTGGAATATTTTCCTTAATAAATAATTTCCCAAGTATTGTTTCTATAGCTGGAAGTTGCTTTGGACAAAATGAATAAATGTAAATAATATTTTTTGTCTTATTTGATTCTCATTTTATTAACATTTTCGACTTTAGGAGTTGTTTTTATATTGGGATGATTTTACATCATTTTTAAGCAAACAATTCTAAAGGGCGCTCAAATTTACAAGCACCATTGTAGCATTAAGGGAATTTGAGCTGAAAGCTAGTAATAAATAGACTGTTCTGTTATGTAGTGTCCTGCAGAACACAATTATATCACAAAAATTCTGTGCTTGAGCAAGTGCTTTTATGCTTGGTGTACTTGTGTATCAAATGTAAAAGTACTGCTACAGTGGTTATGTCCAGTTCTGTAGTCACACGGAATTGATCATTGTAACTGTGGTAACTTAAAAGTAAATACTTTGATTCAGGTAGAAAACAAGTCTATTTCTATTTTACCAAGGCCGCCTCGACTTTAACTCGGGCACAGAGCTGCTGTATTTCATAAGCCTTTGTAAATGTTAATGTCCTGTAAGGCTTGTGGAGCTTTCATGTACGACCCCAATTCCAGAAATATTGGAACATAAAATGTAAATAAAAATGTGCAAATCAATTCAACTCATTTTCTTCACAGTAAAGACATAGAAAACTAATCAAATGTTGAAAGTGAGACATATTAATATTACATGAAACATATAGGCTCATTTTGAATTTGATGGCAGCAGTATGTCTCAAAAAGTTTGGACAGGGCAAAGAAAGCTGGAAAATAAGTAATAAAAATAGCTGGAGGGAAATTTTGCAACAGGCCAGTAATATTGAGATTTGCAAATCACTGCCTCCTGTTTATTCACATTTTACACAGCATCCCAACTTTTGGGGAATTGTGGTTGTAGCTGTATAATTGGTGACCTTTAGTAAAGTTGTCTCCTTTAAGACATACTGGTGGCAATCAGGGTGTCCCATCCAATCGTGACACAATTTTCATCAACTGTGGTGGAAAATAGTTGAAATGTATGAATTTATTTTTCATAAATTTAGCATGACTTCTGTTGAGGTCTCAAGTGTCAACCAGGGATCTCAGACCCTCAAGACAGCCCATATTACACACTGTGGGGGTGTCTCTTCTCCAGGCTGGAATAAGTTCTTCCTTTCCGAACCTCTCGAAGCTCAAGTGGCATGTTTGAGGTCAACACTGCATCACAGAATCGAAGCATTCCTCAATCACCCAGCACAGCACAAAGGTAAGAACACGAGACTTTAAACTGAATCAGGTTTAATGCAGTTAGAAAACTCTGTATCTGACATGCTAGCGCAACAGTAAACCGCTTTGAAATTCTCATTGAAAAAGGAAAGAAAACACAAGACATATTGAAAATTTTGGCATGAGCTTTTATTATTTTTTATTGATTTTTTATAGGCTTTTCATTTTAAATTGAATTTCCTTTTTTTCTCCTTTATTTTTGATCATTTCATGTTTGTTTGTTTTTTTACCCTATTGTTAATGAAGACTTTTATCAGGTAGGTTAGCATTCACCTTCAAACATTCATACCTTTAATAGTATAATGTTTTAAGTCTCAGTTTTTCCTCAAACTGGCAAATTATTACAGCTTATTTTATTTTTTTCTTTACATGTTTCAAAAATATAAAAGGTAAATAATAAACATTCCATTGAAATATATTTTATACAGTTCTGGGTTTTTTTTTCATTTTTTATAATGACATTAAAACTGTGTCCAGCATCTGTCTTAATAGCATAAACCGTCCATTCTTTTAGTAACCATCTTCTTCTCTGTTCTCTCTCGTCTCTCAAACTAGAGGGCTGGCCAAAGTGTCGTTTGCAATCAACTGCAATGGCATAGATATTTAAACAGCAATGGAAGTGCAGTGATCTCTCCCAATATAAACGAGTCAAAGTTACTGTTTACTTGTTAAATTAATGTAAAATTGACAAAAAGGAACTGACAATAGCAGGCAACAAACCTTAAAGTGCAGCGTCTTTGTATGTATAGAGTAATGAAAAAAGGTGTTTAGAGGAGAAATGCAAGTAGCAGCTATGGACGTCCAACACATCCCACAGTTGAGTGGATCTTCTCACTATTACAGATTTCTTGAATGATGCTGTTGTTATAGCTGCACTGCAATTCCTGCTATCAACATCTGATCCATATTCTAGAAAACAAACAGTCAAACTCACTTAATTTGTTGGAAGTCAATTATTCACAGAGAATTTCCAACTTCTTTCTCCCCAGCCAGATCTGAGTGGACAGAGGATCCATGAGAAAAAGATGGTTACCTCATTCTGACCATTCACAAATAAGTTAGTCTTCTTTTTTATCCCATGCATGCAGTATACTTCAAACAATATGATAGAAAAACACAAGAACAAGGGAGGCAAAAGAGCTTCTTTCTCAAAAATAGAGAAGGACAGGGAGCAGAGGAGAAAGGGATGAAGAGGAATGCATACAGGAAAGAGAAAGAGTGAAGACTGATTCTGGCTTTGTTCGAATCCTCTCTGATATGTTGATATTTGGGTTTCAAGTAAAAAGTTATGATCGTGTTGAGCTGTCAGTCATCATAGGAGGGTGTGGTCTCAACTCTGCGTCTTGGAACTCGGAAGCAGAGTCGGCCGGCTCGGTCTGACAACCACACACGCGCACACACACACACACACACACACAAGCACTCGATCAAAGCCTCACTTGCTGACATGGCCAAACAGAAGTAGTAGTAGCGAAGAAATATTTGTCGTTGCAATTTCCCAGGCACACTGGATACTCCTACCTATTAGGAATGCGATGGTAGGTGAGAGCAGAGTGGCACCAAATTATTGCTTGGACTAAATGGTGTCAACAAAAATAACTCGCAAACAGTCCATGGGATGAACGGCCAAAATAGCCCTACGACACCAACCAGCAATCTCTGACCCACATCTTGGTTCTCAGGTCAGTTCCAGAAAATATCTGATGACCTTTTAGCTACACGCATCAATTTTTTAAATGCAAGGATCTCCTCTGTTTCCTCCATCAACTTCTCGAAAGAAGTGAGAGGAAGAAAGACGGATCGTTGCAATAAAATGAGAAACTAGTCAAAATACAGACACCTGCTCAGCTGCCCCCAGAAATCCAGTCTCCGCTGACCCCGTGCTTTGGTAAGGTGCAGCGACAGCCTCTCTGGTTTTGTGTAGCCCTTTTTGGCTTCTGGTTTTCCCAAAGTGGAGGGATGTAGTGGCCTGTGTAGTGGACTTCACTTGCCCCTCAGTCGTACCACACTAACACAACCAACTGGCCTGAGTATGCTGCCTGTTTGAATGACGTGTCTTGCAACAGTCTTGCATAGGTACAGTAGTTACTCAACTCAGTTCCCCTCCTCGGATGAAGAGCATGCAGCGATTCTTTTAGAACCACACTGGATTAGTGACTGTTATTCTTTGACCTATTGAGCCACATATGTTGAATAAGCAGTTATCTGTTACACACCGTCTGGGAGGATCTTGGCCTTAAACCAAGGAGCTGCAGAGGAAGACAAGAAAAGCACCGTTTTGTTTTGGCTCAATCCACCATGGTGCATTTGGGAATTTAGAGGCCATACTTGCATGTAGACTGCTCCAAGGGCGCTGCTGTATGTTGATGAATTACCCAATTAAACTACAGTTACGATAAATGAGAACAGCAATGCATACATTACACACCTGAAACCAGACATAATCTGTTCCCGGGCCCATCAAAAGCTGCCAGTGCCCAAAGCCCAACCTCTGTAACCAGTTCAAAGAGCTTAAGTGATTATGAACATCATTTAAAACGGTTTAAAGTGACTACTACTGTTATGAGCATATATTTTACTGTACTACTTTACTGCTGCTAAGTGTCCTTTTGCTTGGGACTGCTTCACTATCTAGAAGAACCTGCACACCAATCTTCTGAAGGAAACTGACTTGAAAAAAATGTCACAAACAACAAAAAAAACAATAAAAAAGCTCTCCAAGATGTAGCAGCTACGCCAGACCCTCTGACCTTCAAACACCACACCGATGAGTATTACGCCGCCAAACGTCACAAACGCGGAATGACCACAGGAGGATGCAATGTCCAGAATGGTCTGAAGGTGTCAGTAGCAACAAAGAGTCAGGGGGAGCTGGAGCAATGAGGAGCAGAGAGAGTGATGAGGAGAAACAGCTGGAGTTACAGTTAAAATGGTCATTCATCTCACTGATCAGCGATTTCATTGGGGGTAGCATATCTAAAGCATAGGTCTGACTGTATCTTGCAATTATCTCTATTTTTTCATTTATTCTTTGTTGTAGTAAAAAAAAATATAGAACATATTTTAAATACATCTGTTGTTTTTTTCCCCCCCAAATTTAGTTGCATCTAACATAAATCTGTATTGTTTCCCCATGATTTTGCTCTTTAACAATTCCAAGCCCTCTTTTTTGGGGGTTTCGGGGCTTGCAGAAGTCAAGTCATGCAGTTTGGTCATGCTGGTAAACGAAGTCGGAAAAATGCATTTTTAATTGTCATTCTTTTTTTTTCTTAAGTGTTCAGTTCAAAGTTCACCCAGCCTTCTTGAAAACCCCTTCTGTTCTTTTGTAGGTTCCATGGTCACCGCCTTGGTGCAAAAAAACATGTCCTCTTCCCTGGATGATTTGCATTGTCCCATCTGCCCCAATCCCCGTACACACCTGCTCGTTATTTTTCCCAGCATTCCCCCCACTGTATGAAAGAAGCACACGGGACTTTGGATTTTGCGTTTCTACGCCATGAGCGTTGTTGTTCTTTACTCTCTTCCCTCAGGTTTTATTTAATTTGTTTTTATTTTTTCATGCCATGCAGTTCATCTACAGAGGCGAAACGCTGAGGTGTGTGCAGGGGGGGGCGCTGTTATAGGAAGAGAACTAATGAGAATAAGTACTTTTCCTGTGTAGTGCTCGCAGACATGTTTGAAGGTCAGGTGATGTACTGAGCTCTCCCCTCAGACCAGGAGCATTAATAGATGTTGTCTGCAGTAAAACTGGAATCCAGGATGCTTGAGATGAGGGGTGGTACATGCAGTTGGCCCACTGTCCTTGGGCTGAGAGTACATGTGAGAGCTGACTCGAGTATGGAGATGATTCCATACACTTCAATGGAAAACAGAGCTTCTAAGCTTTACTGGCCTTAGCTTGCATCGGAACTTAGATGTAAGGGAAGCCATTGGGTCTCATGTCAATGTAACTAAAAAAAAACAATGTTTCTGATTTTATCATCTTCTGCCCAGTCTCAGTCACTAAATGTGAGCAGGTCTGCTGAAACGTGAAGCTGAGCGGTATTGATAGGCATGCGGGTAAGTACAGCTGTGTAGGACTGAAAGGATGATCCCGTTTGGAAGACTGTGCAAAGTCCCACATCCTCCAGACGACAACACAACTGTGCTTGGGCCGATCCAGTCCGAGGTAGCATTTATGGGATGATCGTTCCTGCTTTCTTTAGCATTTTCATGACGTCTTCGGAGCACCACACTCGCCTCCTTTTTCAGTTCTCCTTTTCTCCCTGTGAGTTCTCTCAGTCTCTTGGTGACTCTGGAGGTGGCCTCTGGGTTTTGCTATGCTGTGAGAGCGGGTGGAAGGGGAGGGAGGGGCAGGGGGTCTTCTTTAAGGAGGAAAGGAGTGAATTCAGAAACTCAGCACTGCAGGAGACAAAGAAAGACAGAATAGGAAAATAGAGGAAAGAGAAATCAGAGAAAGGAAAGAAATGTCTACACATCATTGCAGTGGCTATAGCAGTTCTTGGTTTTGAGATAAACTGAAGTGATAGAACTGTAAAAGAAAAAGTGGTGGAAGCCAACGACATTTTTTTAATGAGCACAGCACATGTTCACTCTTCACATGGATAAAGTCGAGTTCTGCAACTTGCATCGTCCACAATCCAGGTGAAACAACAAAAAACAAACTGAAAACTATTCATGAGAGAGCCCACCTTCAAGGAAAGGTTCAGCAAAATATCAAACATACAGTTTTCCATGATTAGATGTCGTCTAAAGTTCAGCGCTGGAGCTGTGTGGCTACTGCCAGATCTGTTCATACATCCCGGAATCTTGTAAAAATAATGACACTTCACTGTGTGGATCAGGGCTGCCCAACACCTGTCCTGGAGGGTTGGCATCCAGCACAGTTTGGTAGCTCCCTTCATTAAACACTCTTACTACACCTGCCATTTACCCAGTGAGCTGAACCAGTCATGGTAGAAGAGGAAAACCCCAAACTATGCTGGACCCTGGCCGTAGACTGGAGCTGGACACTGGGGTTCTGACTATCTGGACGTCCCACAGCTATGGATGTTCGACATTCTGTTAAAATGGGAAATGGTTCCTCTTGAATTTCTGAGCTGAAGATAAGTGCTAAAACACAAACAACATGAATCATAATGGTAAACTAGGGTCCATGCCTGTATGACAATTCTGTTCCATTTTTACAGCTTGGGGTCAGTTGTGGTCTTAACACCATGAAAATGCATGGATCCATGGAAGCGATGGTGGCAATGGCACTACAGTCCAGGGCCAGGAGTCCAAAACAGCATAACTGGCTTTGCTCACTCTGGGTGGGTATGATGGGACTTCCTCTCCCCCACTGACCGTGAGCAATTGAGGAGAAAATTGGGCAAAAATTACCAAAAAATTATTTGACTGACACCAAATTCCCACATCTCACAGTTTGTAATACTGTAAACCACACCAACATGGCTAAGTGACGATCTCCACTGCTAAAAAACGTCTTGGCTGATGTTGGGTAATTGGAAAACTTTGTACGTTTCATGTTTTTGCTGAACCATTCTTTTAACATGCGCAGAACAAAACCCAAAAATGAACAAAAAGCTTGTACTGTAAATGTTAGAAATCGATTAGCACACACACACAAACACACACATGCATAGAAATCAAAAACTCCCACACACATCTGCACTCACATACACACACACACACACACATACACACTCTGTAATGACAGTTCCAGTCTTTGAAGGCCACAAGATCTGCTTGACATTCTCCTGTTAACTTTTTAATCCAAAAAGAGAAGACAAAAAACAACAGCAGTCGCTGATTGGTCGAATGGTTTTCATCTTGCAGGACTAGGGGCCTCTAGGACTGACCAGAAGAAAGCAAAGGCTCAGTGAAGCCCCTTAACGCTGACAACGAAAAGGGTGCATCCCCGAATGACCCCCTATTCCCTATGAAGTGCCCTTACTTTTTGACTTTTAAATGCATGTCGAGCGTCTGCTCCCCACAGCATAGGGAATAGAGAAACAGTGCAGTATTTGAGACACAGCGAGTGAAAAAAGGATGACACACAGCGAAGAATGGTGAAGACAGCAGGAACTAAAAACCAACACACAATTAAATAAAAAACAAAACAAAACAAAGGTTCACACAAAACAGCAGTGTGTGGCACATGGAGACACAGAGCAGGGAATACACACACACACACGAAACACCAAACACACATCCTTACACTGAGAAGCGAACAGCTTCCTTCCTCCTCTCTTTTTCTTTCCTTTCGTTTCTTTCTTCCCCAAACTGTCCTCCTTTTCCTTGGGGGACGGAAGGTCTTTCTTCCTCTCTGTCGACAATCCTCTTTCAACACACACCCGTTTTCCCCTCACACACACACAATCTGTCCGTTTGTCTTTCACCCTTTCGTCATGCGTGCGGCTCAGTCCTGTTTCTGCGTGCGTGCGAGTGTGAGGTTTCCAAATCCATGGTTGGAAGTTTTGACAAAAGCTTGATTTCTTTCCAAGATGTTTCGGCGTCACTTGGACGTCTCATATATAGAGATCGTAATAAAGTTGACAGAATATTGAAATAAAACAGAATCAAAGATAAAAAATGATTGAACTGATCGTGAGGGAGTGAAGGTAGAAGCATGATAGAGGACGGAAAAATCGAAATAAAAAAGCACAAGGACACTGGGAAAAAGGAAGACTTTTTGTTTTGGTGATGAGGACAAAAAGCAGATTCAACATTCATATTTCTAAGTGCACATGCGGAGGCAGAAGATCCATCTTTTCATTTTTCAGCTCCTTCCTCCCTCTCTCTCTCTCTCTTATTCATAATGACATCATTTTTTGGAAGCACTGGTAAAAACCCACAGAGAGAGAGAGAGAGATATACCTGAGTTGTGACAGGGGAGGAATTAAGGTTGACAGGAGACAGAGAGGAGTATGGGTAACAGAGGGTAATCTGCATTCCCTGTTTTACTTGTTCTATGTGTTGTTCTAAAAAACCAGACCAAAGGTTCTCCATTGCAAAAAAGTGATCTTGGCAAGTAAAAGCTTAAATGTTGCCTAATATCCAATATTTCTCATTACTGCTGTATGAAAACCTGAATTTTTTTACTCGTTTTAGGTCATTTTATCCATTTAAATACTTTCTTCCCATCAGCAGGTAATGTTGCTTTTTTAAATAAATAATGAAGATCAAATTTCAGGAATTTATGCAGATAATTAAAATGATTTGAAGAAAAAATGCAGATGATTTAAATCATTTGAAGGAAAGTGCAGAAAATGTTAATTATTTAAAGAAAAAATGCAGATCATTTAGATTGATTAAAGAAATACTGAATAATTTATATTATTTTGGGGAAATCCAATATTTTTTTTGTATAATGTGGAAAATTTGTTATAAAATTTGTTAAAAAATTATATATGATGGGTAATTAGGATTCTTTCAAATGAATAATTAATCAAGATCAATTTTCTTTATAAAATGACTTAAGACAAGTAAAATGTCTGAAACGTCTACTCAAGTTTCCCACAATGAGAAATATTACATATATGATTCCCTCTGTGATAATATGGGCTCTGTGTAGCCACAGGTGATGCACATTAATCACTACCAGCTGCTACACCAAGCTGGTGACTCAAACCCAAGCTAACTAGACACAGCCCTCCTCTTTCTTCTGACGGGATGAAGATTTGTTTGCTCCTGCTCTGCCCGGCCTAGCTCTACCCTTGGGAAGTATAGCTAATATATGCATACAGAAAGTTCACAAGATGCACAAGGATGCAGCACTAAGCATTCCAGTAGTAGGCGAGGCAACATGCACTGCTGAAGGCAGTATGAGCATCATCATCATCATCATCATCGCTGTCGTTTACTCTCCTCTTCAGATTTAGCTTCTAGTGTTGGCTAAGATTTGCTCCCTTATGTTAGCAAAAAGAGAACATACAGCAGCTGATGTTGGGTGATAAAGATCAGTCCAAACTCCAACATTCAGGACAGGCATCTTCAGCTTATTCCACTAAAGTGACCAAAGTTTATATACAATTGTAAAAAATAGCATTTGCTACATCAATTTACCCCTGGTTAAATGCTCCAAGGGCTGGGGGGAACCATGCCCTGACACCACCGAAGATAAAAGGTGTGTCGGGTAAGCACATCTGTTCCACATACTGCAGAAGTAACAGAAGCGGGTGGGATGATACAGGTGAAAGGACAGATGGGAGAGAAAACAATAAGGAACAGTGAGGCTGGAGATCAGGGTGGAGGAGTCGGCGAGAAAGGAACCACTGTTACAGCATTGGGGGGTCAGGTGCTTGTTTGGGAATGCATACGTGAAAGGAGGAGTGGAGCTTTCTGTTCTAGGTTAGTTCACAGTTACAGCTTCTTTTTGCATATATCTGATAAGCACTGGGCTTTCAGAATAGTTCTCTGTGAAAAGATGAAAAACAAAAACAGAATAAATCATGAAATGATTACAAGACCACTGGCTACTAACTTACAGAGCAAAAAGGAAATGAAACATCTTTACAGAGTTCAGTCACAAACTAATAACACCTTATTCAGGTACAAAACAAGCCCATTTTCAGTTACAATGGTCTCTGCCAGCATGCAGAACTAAGCCCCGCCCCTTCAGCAGTTTAGTTGGAACGGCAAAGAGATTGGTAACAAAACACCAATCATATTTTTCACCTCAGGCATGCAAATCGTCAATATGTATGTGCATATGAATATTCATCCATCCATATGTACACACCCATATGAAAATACACATACATAAAGCTTGAGATAAAACCAGTTTTCTTATCAAAACACACTTTTTGAGGACCATACAGACATATTCCTTATTGCTCGCAAAGGGAAAACCATGCATTCATGAAGTACAAAGTCATTCCTTAAAAACTGTACACATCATTGAGACCTGACGTAGGCCTGAGTTATCATCCTCTTATGCGATGAAGGGGATGGGGGTGCGGAGGATGTGAACAAGAAACAGAGAGGTATGATGCGTCTGAACGGAAGGCGTGTAATTAGCCATCTGCATTTACCCCGTTTCATCTCTACTTTTTCTCAGTACTCTTTTGCAAGAACATGCACAACCTCTAACCCCCTTAAGTATGAAAAAACTCAAGATGGTCATACAAACAACTAGCACAGATCAACAGCCGGCTAAACGCAACTGTTTCGGTTACTGTTACTGCTGTTTTCGGCTCTTATTGCTCAGTTCTGTCCTGTTCTGGTGACCACAGTGATCTGAGGCCTTCACTGCACTTGTTAAAGCAGAAAGAGACCATGCTCCATTTGGCTACATAGGACTTCACAAGTATGGCTGATGGCTGCTTATTTATTTCCTTTTAAAGCACATGCAGGCGATGTTCAGTGCAGTTAGCTCTTGCTAATTTATAGTTATATTGCAGATTATAGTTCATATATATACATAAGCAGTTCCTTGCTCCTATCCCTATCGGTTTATTTGATTTTTTAACCCCTTTTTCATTCTTTTTCAACTCTCTGTTTCTTCACTTATGAGAGGGCTTAAAATAAAAGATGAGACACTGAATTGTATGCAAAACTTGGTCAAATGACATGTTTACGACACACTTACGCACATTTTAGTGCATAATTACGGTTTATCAGCTGCATTTAACATAAATTTGTATACTACAAGTTAAACCAAGCAAATATAGCGAAATTGTGGAATAAAATGTGCATAAAAGTGTCAAATTTAAGTTGGTTCTCGTTAAGTTAGTTTTCACTTCAACAAAACATGAAGTGTTCAAACTTTTGCATGTGACAGTATAGAGAATGAGACAAAATAAACCCTTTTCTATACCAATGCAATGGCTAAACTATTCATAAATACAAAAATAACTCATGGCCTCATACAGCTTAGTTCATATGTGTAAGTGGACGTGATGGCAGGGATGGCATCAAAGTCAGCTAGAGCACATCAATGGTTCTTGTTACAAGAGGACCAAAGAAAAATCTACAATGTTCAATACAGTTTTCTTTTCACATTCTTTTAAATAGAGGGGAAAAAAGAAAAGGAAAGAAAAGCATGGTAAGCTGCCGTTACAGTGAGTGTTTTACTAAAGAGTGTGCAGTCTAACATCTGATCACCACAGTCACTGATGTGCAACAGATCAATGTGATCAAAATACATCTCTCTCTCTCTCTTTCTCTCTCTCTCTCTCTGTAAATTTGCATTTGCATATCACATTTTGCTTTCAGCGATCCTTTCTGTTTTTCTTCTCCTACTGACCGCTGTCAGTCCAGCATCCATTCAACGTTCCCTCCTTTATCGGAACGGGAAGATCAGCGTCCAAGAGACAGAGCAGGTCAAAAGAAAAAGGAAAGAACAGGGAAGGGAAGAAATAAAGAGAGGAATCAAAAAGGAAACTAAAGATCGAACTCAAAAGTTACTGCATTCAAATGATCAGAATCACAGTATCCAGGGGATGGATGGTCTTAATGAGGGGATGAATGATGATGATGATGATTATTGTGAGGAGGAGGTGGAGGAGGATGAAGAGATCCAGCCTGATGATGGTACCCTAGAGGCCACTGTTTCGTTTCACCACAATGGCAGGGTGGCGAAGGAGGAAGGGGTAGAACTCAGCTCCATTGTTGATATGTTATATCTATATAAGCAGGTGGTGTAAGATTGTAGAGTAAGACGTTTCCTTCATGCACTAGTCTGTAAAGCGCACAGGGGAGAGGGAGAGGGGGAGGGGGAGGGAGGGGGGGGGTCCTGAAGCAGTGCAGAAGGTCATAGGCCCTTGGAAGGTTGCTCCTCTTTTTCTGGCTCTATCTTGTTTCTCTGGTTCTTGAGTAGGAGGGCCAAGTCCCAAAGCAGTCTTCAAAGCAAAAGAGCCAAACAGCAGATTCACATTTGTCTACCTGATATCGAATAAGGTCCTCGCAGAAACTCCACCCAAACCCACCCGAGTACCCCTATCTACAGTCTGATATAAAAATAGTCAGCTTATTTCTTAATGTAATGTCCAAGTACCACTTTTTTTCAGTATTTTACATCAGATGGACTTCATATCTTTAAGGTATCTTAAGCGCCCAGTGTTAGCTTCTCCGACTGGGTCGTAATAGTCCGTATTGCACAAAAAAAACATTTAGGATATTTCCATTGTCCTCAAGCTGATAATATTAGTTATGATAATGATAATAACTGTATCCACTGTAAGTAAATGAAGGTATTACATGGAGCTAATATTGAAGTACTGAATGATGGGCAAGTGTGTGTGTGTGTAGGGGGTAGACAAGAGATTGGACTTACCAGTGTGGGCCACTGTACACAAACAGGCTAAGCTAAATGCCCTCCTAAAAGATGTTAATGTATGAAGACATCCTTAAAGGGGGGGTTAAGTTTACTTGATTCGTCATTTATGCACTACTTGCTTTGTTCTCGCATGCATTATAACTACTAAATTTATACTAAGGCCTGTGACAGCATCATTCCAAGCTTTGCTATCAGGCGACTTCATTTCAAGGCCTATAGTGGTGCATCAGAAGGGCTATCGTTCTGTCCCTCAGTAAGTACATCTACTGCATCATGGTCTATATTCTCTATAATACCAGCAAACAGGCAAGAGAAGTTGACTACTGTCAGCTCACTAAGTGGGTAAATGTTCTTACCATCTAAATAACCTACAGAATGCTCATCACTGATTACCAATGATGGCTTTTTTTACTTTCGCGATTGTTTTTATAGTTTTAATAAGGCATAGTATTCTGCATCAAACAGCATGTACTTCTTTATAGTTGCCATTCAGATCCACTGCCTGAAGCCTATGTGTTTGACAGCTCAGTTACTGAAAAAGCTCAGCTAAATCTTCAAACTGCTTTAGCACTTAAGAGTCAGGAACACCATTCCCAAAACGACGCTGAGGCAAGATACTGTGAACACCTTGTGGTTTACCCAATTATCCAATCCAACCCGACCATTCTAACATAGTTCAACCCAAATCCAATCTAATCTAGTCCTACTAAGTAATTTAAAAACTCCCTATTTAGTCAGTTCACCCCAAACTAACTCTCAACCCAGATGAACCGATTCTAAAAACACTCTCTTTTATGCCAGTTCACCCCAACCCAACCCCCAAGGCCATGGAATCCAATCTAATCTAGTCCTACTAAACCAATTATAAAAACCCTCCCCAAATCACCCCATCCCATCCCATCCCAACCTCCCTAACCCAAATCAAGGTGAACCAAAACCAACCCTTCCCCACCCAAGCCAGTGTAATCTGACCTTCTTTTTTTTATCTGTGGTGCAGTGTGAATAGTTATTATCATTATCAGGGGGATTAATAATGTTGCCTCGTGGTGCATTAGTGGAGTGTCTCTGCAGGTATGCTTCTAGTTGATGTGGTTTGTCTTTTTCTCTCCCCACTCTTCTTTGCTGTGTTACAAAATGGAAGGGATGGGGGAACGGCAGCGGCGGAGAGGACCAGGTGATTCGTAGGGTTCATAAGGAGAGCTGTTGATGGGAGTAACAGGGGTCAATCGCAGGGGAGCCCCCGTCATCCCCGATATATTGTTTAGGCTTCGGGACTTCTCGTAGCCAGTGGCTGGAACCATGCGGATCCCAGGCATTGGGTTGGTTTTAGGGAGGAGTTTAATGGTTGATGTTTTTTAGGTGAGATGTATGGGTTTGGTTGTAGTTATCAGAGGTGGATGTTGGAAAGATGATTAAGAGTGAGCGTGAGAAGCATGTTTTGTACAAGGGAGATTCAAAGGTTTGATAAAAAAGGATATGGAGAAAATAGCAAATGAGTAAAAACCATTGAAAGAAATTAAAATAATAATAATAGATGGTTATGATACACAAAAGGCAGACAAACAGACAAAGACAGACAGAGACAGAGACAAGGACAAAACAGAAAAATGAGAATTATGAAATATGTCATCACAATTTTTCTTTTGTTTTCAAATGCCACAGCAGTATTTCAAAAAGAGCTCCCACTAGTGGCAGCTGCATACAGTCGTGATGGAGGTAGGGCACTTGTTGAGCAGGTGGATGAAGCACCTGATGTGTAACTCGAAAAACAGATAGTGAGCTCAAAAGGAAAACAGCGAGTTTAGCATCCAGGTGTTTGATCCAGTCTCTGACAGGATACTCTGCATTCTGGCACAACCGCAGGGGTCAGACCGACAGAGGCCAAAGAGCTCTGTCCAGTCAAAGCGCTGAGGCAGGCAGCCCCATCTGGGGCTCTGGACCAGGTGAAGCTCCTTGTGTTTCAACAATGGTTCTTTTTATACTACTTGTTTGAGTTTTTACTATTTTAGCTGATGAGAAATTTGCAAAACATTTGGCAAAGTCACGATGTGTGCATATAGGTACAAGTCTGGGACTAATTGTGCTTCACGTGGCCCAAAAGCACCTGAGAACTTTCCTTCCACATCCATTTCATAGGATTTCCAAGTGACAAATGCCATCTGCAGTTTTTTGTGTGTTTTACCAGGCAGACATCGTTCACCATTTTCTGAACCAGCTCTGGCACAGAGACATTAGAAGGAGGTGAGTCATAAGAAAATGCTTCTCTGGAATAAAAAGAAAGCAATTTTCTAAAGGTTTGTACATTTGAAAGATTTTCATGAATTTTGCATAATCCATCATTATCAATTTATCAAACTGCCAAAAAAGTTTTGACTCAAGAGTTGGTATCTGCATCAGACATTGTCACTTCAGGCGTGGCCTTCACCAAGAGAAGATGTGGAAGGAAATATAGCAATATTGTATAGACACCCCAAAATAGACACAAGAGATTTCCCCCACACTGACACAACCAGTGAGAAAAGATTCATTAAAAGAAAACAAAATAACAGGAGGAAGAAAAACAGGGGTTTGGAAAGTCCTTCGGTCCATTTGTAAGCTGTCTTTTCTTCAGTCCTTGGTGTGATGAAGGTCCATGTAAGTTTGTATTATTCTTAGCCCTGCTGGGACACACTGGGTGCTGCACCAACGACTGTCACTCGAACTCCTATACTGATGCGTTGCCTTATAGGAGCCACGCTGTGAGGCATGCTGGGTAATGGCAGACAGAGCTGGGTCAGCATGTTCCTCAGACCAGGTGTAGAAGAATGTCTGCATGTGGTGGAGGTGCGCATAACAGGATCTGCAGGCTGGTTAATGTCATATGACTATATATAGGGTAGGGCTACACAATATATTGTCCATACATCATTGCAATATCATTCTATGCAATACTGTTTTTGCAAAGGGCCGCAAATATGCAAATGAGATTCCAACCAATCACAGAGCTTCTTAGAACTTTCTTGTGAAGGCGCCGGGCTTAACTGTTGTAGGATAAATAAGGAGATATTATAATAATGTGTTGTTTTTGTTTTTAACTATTAGTTTTCCTATGTGGACTGTATGGATAGAGGAGTGAAGCTTTGAAACTACGTATATCATTGCTATATGTAGCCATATCGTCGCAATACTGATATTTTGTTCATATCGTGCAGCCCCAATAAATAACATGTGTGTGTGAGCTTTGAATAATTGCAAATAATTGAATACAAATAACATCTGTCTGGCTAATTTCACCAAGCTCTCCTTGCCCATACATTTATAGACTTTTGGAAGCCTAGATAACAAAAAATGCAATACAGAGCCTCAGGTGGGTGAATGTCTCCCTCTGGTGGACTGACAGAGGAATAGCCTCGGTGTAAAACTCAGTAGACTCAGTAGTACGTAGGGGATTTCGTCTTGAATCAAAATTCGACTTAAGACACATGTTGAGAAACGGATCCCTGTCGTAATTCGAGGACCCCCTGTATAATCACGGAAGTGTAAGGGGAATGAGCTAAAGCAGAGCAAGTTTAGGGTGAGCCTGGTCACTTACTATTCCTCCAATTATAGCACAAAAATGACTGCCAACAGCTAGAGGGCACCCACAAGCACGTCTTCAAGGAATTGTACAAATGGAGCTGAGCTGTTTCTAGCCGATCGTGCAGGAATTGTCCTTAATTTGCAAAAGCAGAAGTGGAACAGTGTTGCTTTGTAATACAGCAAAAACTGTTGACTGCACTGCGATATGGCTGTGACTATGAATGTACATACTAGGCTTGGGAAGATTCACCGATTCGTATCGATATATCGATATAAACATGAACGACGCAGTTGCATCGATGTGGAAAGTGCGCGTCGGTTGAAAAACTGAACGAACTCGAGATGTATCGAGTTTAAACTCTCTGCATCGGTAAAAACCAATTCATGGCTAAGCACAATATTTGCTTGCTTTTCAGTCTCACCGCATTTTTTTATTTTTTGGATGCGTCGGTTTCTGCACAG
>JBBIGC010000029.1:4891576-4904508 GCA_037576955.1 Lepidarchus adonis
AGAGAGAGAGAGAGAGAGAGAGAGAGAGAGAGAGAGAGAGAGAGAGAGAGAGAGAGAGAGAGAGAGAGAGAGGGGAAGAGAGGGGGGTGTAAAGGCTGATTAGCAGTGCAGCGCTGTGTTCCGTAGCGGCTATTAAAGCTCCATGTGTGTCACCAGCGATAAAACCCTCTGTAAGCGCTGGAGAGAGAATCACACTCGTACTGCTACTGATTTGCACACTTTAGTTCTTCGCCACTTTGAACAATAACCACGAGCACAAAAGAAACAGCACAGTGCAGCAAGAAATGCGTCTGATTGGTCAATCATTTGCTGATGATTAGGGCTTAACCAATATATCGGACAGATGATACACCTGTGCGATATGAAGGGCCCACTCAATTACACCGGTTAGTTAAGTATAAGGCCAATGGTGAACAATCACCGTGGCGACCACCCACCCATACAGCCGCCTCAGTGACTAGGAGGGTGAGGCAATTTTGTATTGCACGACACACAAGCACACACACACACACACACACACACACATACTACATATTTTTTTGCTGTTTTCTCCATTTGTTCAAAGTTTTACACAGAACTTGGCTGTTGGCGTCTTTAGAGCTGCATTTTGCACGTGATGTTATGTACAAACACTGTCTGGAAAACACTGATTTCACAAACTTTTTCCTCCTTTTGATCCTCTTTTTTTATTTCTTCCTGTCCTCTGCACCTTCCTCTTTCACACCAACCACCTTGTCCTCCGTCACCACATCCATACACATCCATCTGCCCAGTAGCATTGAATGTCACAGCACTACACACGTTTTCCTCCATTGTTATTTCATGCAGTTGGCAAACAGTTAGGTGTATTCAGTGTATTCACCACCTTCAGGAGGTAGTGGTGCAATCACTACATGGTGCAGGAAAGAGACGCACAGAGATGCGGCCGTCACAAAATAATCCACGCTCTGTTCCAATGTTCGAAAAGCCAAACTCAGACTTTACATTTAAATTTGGCTGAGGCATCTCACTCGTGTTTTGCAGATAGAAAGTTTAGAGCATAACACAAGCTGTTCAAGCATCTTCTTCAGGTGACTCAAATCTCTTGCACTAAGTCGAGCAGCGCTACCCAGAGGAGAGGAGAGGTAGCGACACCAGTGAGTCAACATGAAGGCAAAAGCCGAGTCATTTAAAATATCGATATTGCCGCTGGAATATTGATTATCGTATTGCGTGAGCAAGGACGACGATATATCGCAATATTGATATTGTGGCCCACCCCTAGTCACGACACATCGCGATGTTTCACTGTAGACATGCACCAGTTCACCAGACATGGCCCAACCTTACATCAGGTTGATGAGTATTTTCTCTCCACGTTTGTCTTTTTAAGACAATTTAATATGAAGTACTAACTAAAGAACATTTTAGCACATCTGTTTCTAGCACGAAAGTCACTTTAATGGCCTAAAGTACCTTTGTATGCTTTACACATGAGACCACCATGCTGGAATAGAAGATAACAGTCATTAGTGCAGGAGCGTAATGTGAAATTTAGCCTTTTTCTTAATCTGATACAAACTGATTGGCCCATATTGTTGGTCTTCATATGTTTAAACTCAAAATCAGTTTTGTGGATGAAAATTCTCAGGCCCAACTGATGATCGTCCTTTTATACATGAAGGTCGGTGTTTGGATAAATTTGTCTTTTTTGCACCATAAGTAAAGCGCCCAGAAGCACAATGACATTTCGGGTCATTACGGGTTACTGCCTGGTGAAGGAGATTAATTTACGTCTTTCAGCGGAAAAGGTGAACATCATGAGTAAGCCGGTCAATAAGCCATCTTCATGTGCATTCATCGACAAAAAAAATAGCTTAACAGACAACAATCATACTCACAGGAAAGCATTGTCTGTGTAAACGAGTACAGATTTTTAGATAACTAGAGAAAGAGAGACAGAGAGAGAGAGAGGGAGAGAGAGAGAGAGAGAGAGAGAGAGAGAGAGAGAGAGAGTTAATTACCTAATGAGATACTACTGAAGAAAAAAGCATTTCAGGGCCCAATAAAGGTTTTTTAAAAATGTTGATATATTGTACAGTTTATTCTCCAGGCCATATTGAGAAACTTTGTCTGAAAAATTTATGTGATTTCACAAACTTCTTCCTGTTTCATCTGCTCCCGTTAATGGCTGCCACAGCGGATTCTCCATCCACAACATCCCATTCACAATATACTGAGCCTCTATACTCCACATACTTCCAAACCAACACAATCTCGCTTCGCTGACTTTTTCTCCAAACCATCCAACCAGAGCCGTTCCTCTGATCTACTCATCTCTAATCCCGTCCATTCTCCTCACTCCCAACGCAATCTCAGTTTCTTTTACTTCACCTCCAGCTCTGCTGTCTGCTTTTCCCTGAGTGTTGCCGTCTCCAATCCGTATAACATAGACGGTCTCGCTACTGTCCTGTAAACCTTCCCTTTCACTCTGTGTCATACATCAATCACGTAACACACTATGTGCCAAAGAATATTGCATTGTGGCACAAATATTGTGATAGTTTTGTACTGCCGTCTCTGTGGCAGCTCCCACCTCATTGCGGAAAGCGTTTCAGCCCAGACGGCATTTTGAATAAGCAGCTATTCAGATCCGCCAATCAGAACAAGTCCTTTACATACATCAGTTGGATCCATGGTACATAAGTGCACATAAATGTTATAATATGATAAATGACAAGAATATGAGAGAAATGTCTACAGTCATCTCAGCCTTTTCTGTGAGGACTAATGTGAGTTTGCACTAAACTCGTATGTACAATGTATCAGCACCAATGAAGTAAACTGTTCAATCACTTCAGTGCGGCATCAGAGAGGTTCACCATGGCTCCATCTACAGAACAGTGTCACTGATTCTTCACAAACGCTTACAGTCAGATCTTCTTCTTCCTCTGGGTCTGGATTATGGCCGTACAGCATCCAGCAGTAGTAGCATCATCCTCTCATTCCAAAAAACCTTGGTAGTGATGCTCCATTGACTGAACATCCCAGTAAAAACGTTCTCCTTGCTCCTCACTCAATCACATGCCACATCCTGATTTCTGCTCTGAACCAAGCAGCTTTTGAACTACTTCCTCATGTGCAGGAAACTTATGGCCCAGAAAGTTCGGAAAATTATCAGCTTCATCAAAACACCTATACGTGCTGGACGAAAACTAAACACAGATGTGAAATCAGCATGAGAACACTACAAAACCCACAGAACATCATCAGTGATGAGAATGGCCTGTTTACATGTGTTATTGGATCTCCCAAAATGAGGTAATATTGAGCTTGGAGTTTGGGGATAACTGGCAGATGAACATGTAACGTGAACATGGAAACAGTGCGGTATTAACAGTTTCTCCAACTCTTCATTTTGCTGAACTGAAAAATGTATGTACTTGAGCCCACATTGTATTGAAGGCAATATTGATTTTTCTGAATCTTTACACCCATACTTGTGGAAATATGCACCAGCGTGTGAAAAAGCAGGCTCTGTCGGAGAGCAGGGCTGATTATTTGGCACTTGTGGTCACGGCTCATGCTGAGTAAGCATGAAGCACAGTCGCTAGTGCTGCTGCTGCTGCTGCTGTAGACCAAAGACAAAAAGCCAATGATCAAGGGGATCCATCCAGTCCTGCTGGGCAGAAACATCAGAGGCCAAAAATATGGGACATACTTACATTTACATACCACGTGTGTGTTTGTGTGTAATGCGAGAAATCCAGAGGGCTATTCCCACAATTCTACTGCCTCACATTACTTCTATCATCGATTACATGAAATAACACCGGGTCATGTCTTGGGTCACGTCCTGGGTACCAGGTTAGGGTTTATTCACACAAACATCCTGGTGTTAACGTAACCAAAGCCCATTTATAACAGATTTAACTCTGCTGGCTTAAACCACTACAGGCTGAGATGCACTTTAGCCAGATTTTGTACAAGTGTGAACTCATCTCTGAGTCTCTCTGAGCCACATTCGAGTGTACCAGATACTGTGCCTCAAGCTGCTCGTCTGGTAATGAGCAAAAGAGCGCCCCCTTGGACTGCCACCATTTGAGCCTCCTTCAGTCAATCTCCTGATGTTTCTGCTCCATGTTTAATTCAGTAGCCTACTCTGCAGGCATTTGGTCAAGCTAGTTACCTCAAGTAATAATAATAAAAATAATAAGCTATATTTATAGAGCATCATATATCATGATGCAGCTCAAACTGCTTTACAATATACATAGTTAATATAATTTGTTATACAGATTTAAATAAAACTGTACAAAAATACAAAGTGCAGGAATTACAAATTAGAAATAAAAGTGACAACAGAAAATTAATAGGTCAGTTTGCTGAATCTTCACTTTACCTGTTCATTGGTTAATACATTGTGATAGAATCCACCATTGTTCATCATTCTAGGTTAATGAACTTGTAAACTCTGGCTGTCAGGATAAGAAAAATAGAGTTGTGCAAAATTGTGATTTTCCTGCTCTAGAGAACTGAAAAAGCATCATGTGATATGAGCAGGGAAGGGGTCTATTATATGACTGTCCCCCATCATATATTCTGCCCATGCTTCCTGTGGTGTATTACAACCTGTCACAATAACTCAGAGGCCTAGAGGAACACGCAGAGTGCTTCTGCTTTAAGTGAAGTCACTTTTTCCCATAAGCAATCTCATTAAGAACTAATCAATACTGCCAACAATAACCGAACTCTTCTATCTATACGATGCAAAGTTCATAACAAAGCAACCTACCATGTAAAAAGCTCATCACAGCTGATAACTGTCAGAATGCTGCGGCTGTATTGATTCTGTTTCACAATCAAGCAGCACTGCTAGATTCAGCTCTGGAAGCAGCCATGTGGAAGCAGTTCTCTGTAGCATGTGGACTGCTGAGTTAACCCCAAGAAGGTGCAACTGTCATTGAAAATGACAAAAGAATGGTATCATTTTATAGCGCTGCTCACTCAAAAAACGGTTATAAATGGTTGAAATTGTGTATTATAAATTGTCAATAGTAGAAGCAGGAGAGAAACATTTTTATCATGACTCTGAATGTGATGAAAAGTATTATATTCTTCTTTTGTGTAATGAAAATACTTCCTTTATGCTGAAATACCTATTTGACCAGGCCTCCAGCTCATATTAACACACTATTTGCGGTGGTCAAAATCAACTTTTTCTGCATCTTTTAGATGTTGAAATAGAAGAAATTGCCAATGACAAATCTGATGTGTAAGACAACCGTTGAGATTTGTAATCATTTCTGGCTTATTTGCCCATTTTTCATTTCTCTAGTCACAGACTAGCGTTAGCTCAAATGCCCCACCCACACCTGATGTCATCACAGGTTCCCAGACCCAGAACCAGGAAAAAATTTGGTGCTGGTTCAGAGCCAAAATTGCAGAACCGGCACCAACTTTTTTGCAGTAGACAAGCTCGGCACCGATTCCAAAATCACAAACTGGCCCGGAACGTGTAAGCTCTCCCCATGTTCATGCGAATTTCCTCTAGGTTCTGTGGTTTCCTTCCACTGGCCAAAGGCTTGTGGTTTAGGTTGACTGACTACTCTACATTGCCCATTGGTGGGAAAATGGGTGTGAATGGTTGTCTGTGTCTGAACCCTGCATTGGGTCATAGTCTTCTCCACAAGCCGAAATGATAAGTGGTTTGATGAATAAAATGCAAAATTTCTCATTTTCTTTATTTATTGTTTGAAGCACTTTGAATAACCTCAGTGTAGGAAAAGTGCTATACAAATAAAGTTGCCCTGCCTTACATACTTACATCTATTTGTTGACATCAATATAAATAGAACAAAATTTAACCTAAAGATACAGAATGTAAATCCATGATAAATGTAATGCTTCAGTATGTAATTAATGTAAATGTGTAATAATTAATGAAATTGTGTAATTGGAATAGTAGCGGAACATTAGTAATAATACTGAACTTGTAAACACTTGTAAAAGTATTCTAGTGGTAGACGCATATACAGTGGCTAATGGAGAGGTGTTGTTCATGTTGAGTTATTAAACATGAGTAAAGCACTTTGGGTCTAAAACGCACTGTAATAACCATACACTGTCTCCGCAGATCCTCCAGCTGAACCTGCAACTGCACCTCACTGACTTCAGAGTGGAAAGTCCAAAGTCCCTTTCACATCAGCTCTTTATGCATAAATGTAAGAAATATTAAAGAACTGCCATCAAACAGAGCACAAGTAATGAATACATACTACACTACAGAACACCTGGGTGTGGGTGGAGACAAGAAAGGAGGAACAGGTGGACAGATTAATAGGCGGAGCCAAACTCAAGACTACAAAACAATCCAGACAGACATGGCACATGGAAAATATCCAAGAAAACTCATGTGAGAAGTCAAAACATTAACAGGAAATATCATGACGCATTATTATCATAAATATTTAGTTTAATTTTGCAATTGAAAAGATGTACATGAGTGTGGGCTGAGATGCCCTTTTGGGCCTTGAAGATACTGCAGGTCGGGTATGAGCTGTCATTTATAATAAACGAATGAATGAACGAATAAATGAATAAATAAATGAATAGTTTATGTTCAGTTTGTGATTAAAATTTAAAATATTATAAAATATTTATGATTAAATGGTTACATTTGAAACTAAACAAAGTCCTGGGGTTTAAATGATGGAACATATCTTTTGTTTCATCACTGGCTTTAAAACACAACTGCGAAATATCTCAGCATTGGCAGCAGAAGAGTTAAAATGAAGCCTGGATGGGATTTTCACATTTCAAAGTTTGACAATGGCTGCTTTAGAAAACAGCAGCAAAACCTATACCTTTGTATTTCTTCAACTTTTATAAGAGGAAAAAATAGTAGTAGAATGTGTTTTTGTACATGATGTAGGTTTTCATGACTTCCTTTTACATGCTTTTTCATGTTACAAATGTGACTATTCCTGTAAAATACTGTTAACACATGTTCGAATGATGCTAAGGCCAAACATTACCAGTAAAATGTTCCTGATAATGTCCTGAGCTTTGAGTGTAAAAGGTTTAAGAGACCGTAAAAGGTTTCGGTCTGTGCTTGGCCTTGGATGGGTAGGATGACCTTCCTTCTACCCTGAATTGCTCAGCATGGTACTACTCAGCAGTGATCTCCTCCAAACAGGTTGAGCTATTCGTTGACATTGTATTAGAAACATCTGAAACGATGTGGTGGTCCTTCATGTGTCTCAGACTACGCTACCGTTTACAACGTCAGTAGTGTAACTGGGGAGACTTAGCTAACAGGTGATACTTGCCAGTGACTAAAATTGAGAAGAAAATTTGATTAAAAAAAAAACCATCTTGGTAAAGTATATTACATTTACACAGTTTTATCTTTCAGTCATTTTGGAAGTAATTATATTGATGCAATAAATATTATTCAGTTACTCAAACATACACAGTAAACTTAATCACAGTTGTTTGACAATAAATGGCTTCAGTCAACCACTAACCATGAGTGGAAAAAACATTCATATTCTCTGAAAAATATATGATTTCTTAACCATTTTTCTGAGAATATGAATGATAACACAAAAATGTTTCTTCCATTTGTGGTTAGTGGTTGACTAAAGCCATTTTATCTTTCATCCAGTGCTGCACTGACGTTTTTTTGGATTATAAGTCATGGAAAAAGCAAAATAATTGTCAAAGGATCTGCAGGAAAAGGAAGTTGAACTCTATAAAACAGCAAAGGGATATAAGAAAATAACAAAGGAATTCAGAATGCCAATCAGCAGTGTTCAAAGTCTAATTAAGAAGTGGAAAATTAGGGGTCAGGTAGACCAACCTAAATTTCTGTTACAACTGTGAGGAAAATTGTTCAGGATGCAAAGAAAAACCCACAAATAACCTTTGGGTGAACTACAGGACTCTCTGAAAAAAATTGTGTGTGGCTGTTTCAAGATGCACAAGAAGGAGGTACTTGAAGAAAGATGGGCTGCATGGTTGAGTTGCCAGAAGAAAGCCATTACTATGCAAATGCCACAAAGTATCCTGCTTACAATATGCCAAAGAGCACAGAGACAAGCCTTAAACCTTCTGGTACCAAATCATTTAAACTAAAATTTAACTTTTTGGCCACAACCTTAAATGCTACATTTGGGGAGGTGTCAACAAGGCCTATTATGAAACGTACACCATTTCTACTGTGAAACATGGTGGTGGATCACTGAGGTTTTGGCGATGTGTGAGCTTCAAAGGACCTGGAAATTTGGACAGAATTAATGTCAAAATGAATACAGTAACTAATCAAAAACAAACTGGAGGAAAAGTAGCATTCATCAGCCCAGAAGCTGCTTATGGGATGTACTTGGAATTTCCAACATGACAATGATCCAAAACACAAGGACAAGTCGACCGGTCATTAGCTACAGTAAATAAAGTGAAGGTTCTGGAGTGGCCATCTCAGTCTCCTGACCTCAATATCATTGAGCCACTCTGGGGAGATCCTCAAACGTGCAGTTCATGCAAGAGCCCAAGAATTTCCAGGAACTGGAGGCTTTTTGCAGCAAGAATGGGCAGCTTTACCGTCTGAGAAGATAAAGAGTCTCATCCACAACTACCATAAAAGACTTCAAGCTGTCATTAATGTTAAATGATGCAATACATGTTATTAAGAACTGGGGTATGTAAACTTTTGATCAGGGTGATTTGGGTACTTGTTGTGATTATGATTTATAAAGTGTAAACATAAAAGAATCATAAATTCTGTCAGGGTATGTAAACTTATTAGCACAACTGTATATATACAGTTGAGAGAGAGAGAGAAAGAGAAAGAGAGAGAGAGAGAGAGACAGAGGGAGAGAAAGGGAGAGAGAGAGACAGAGAGAGAGAGAAATGAGATTGAGAGAGAGAGAGAGAGAGAGAGAGAGAGAGAGAGAGAGGGAGAAAGTAAGAGAGAGATGTATGGATAGAGGATAACAGAGGAAAGGATGAGGGAACGATAGCCCAAGAGAAGTGAAAGAGCAGCACACTGGGAGATAATGCGCTAATCGAGATTGAATGATGCGAGCACAGAAAACGATGGAGTCGAGGGAGAGAGCGAGAGAGCAGTGCTCCGGAGGAGGAAAAAAAGGCGATTTAATCAAGCGTGGGAAAGTGATGGTGGGGGGCGGTGCAGATGCAGCAAGAGTGAGACGCAGAGTTAACGGGCAAATAATGCGTAAAAATGGAGAGATCATTTGGAGAGGAGAGGCGACAGAGACACGTTTCAGAGATAATGAGAGGGAAAAGAAAGAGAGAAGAGAGCGAGAGAGAGAGAAAGAGGAGGAGGAATAAAGGTAAGAGAGTGAGAGAACAAAAAGACAAGAAAAAGCAAGAAGAGAGAAAAGAAGAAGTAATAGGAAAGAGAAACAAAAAAGACAGATGAGGAATAAGAGAAAGAGAGGGAAACAAATTGAAGACAGAACAAGAGAAAGACAAATTGTGAAAGAGGTGAGTGGGAGAGAAAAATGAGAAAAGACAGACAGCAAGAGAGAAAGAGAGAAGGGAGAAAAAAATTGGAAAAAAGAGTCAGTGAGAGCAAATAGAGAGAAGGAATAGAAATAGTAAAAACAGGAGAAAAACAAGAGAGAGAAGAAGAAAAGAGAAAAATATGAGAAAAATAAGAAAAGCAATAGAAAGAATAAGGAGAAGTAAAGTAAAAGGGAGAGAAACAGAAGAGAGAAAGAGACAGAGAAGCCAAAAAGAGAAAGAGAAGAAAAAGAAATATAGTGTAAAGCCCCCAAAACCCAAAAGCCTTAAAGTCAAAGTTTCACCTCAGTAAAATCTGTAATAAAAGTCTTCGCTGCTCAGAGACCCTCCCCCTGCTAGAACCATGCACTCTATTCTCTGAACAGGACTAGGGCATCAGAACCCACGCACGCACTCACCCTCGCGTGTTTGGACGAGTACGGATCCTCGAAGAGAGCCCAGACCCACGGCTGCCAGACGCTCCACCAGCTGGGCTTGCGTCCATCCTCCTGCAGGCAGAGGCGCTTCAGGTCCCCATCAGCGCCACCGGTCAGTGCTGGGTCATCTTCAGGCGGGTCGGGCTCGGGCGTTTCGAAGCTGTCCAGCGCCTCCTCTGCGTCCCGGTGCTGCCGGTAGTTCATCCAGCAGCAGGCTTCCACATCCGTCTCGTCGATGCCCCAGAAGGCGAGCTCTTCTTCGAAAAGTGGCCCGCACACATCGTTGGGGCAGTGCAGCTTGCCTGTTCTATAGTAATTGAGTATGAAGGCGAAGGTGTTGGGGTGCCGATCGAAGAAGAACTCGTCGGACTTCGGGTCGTAGTCGAAGTTGCTGAAGGCGTCCGGCTCCGTCAGCCACGACAGACGCGTCCCGGGCAGCGTTTTTAACGTGCTGCGGTACGTCTCGTGCCGAATACCCCCGCAGTTGATCACGATCTTCTCGCTGTCTGACGGACAAGTCATGTCGGCGCTGTAACATGCTTTGTTGGACGACTTGTTCCCACCTTTGCGCCCTTTGAAAGAGGAGACACACACCGAACTGAGCATAGAGGAGGACGGGGAGGGGGGGGAGGAGAGAGAGAGAACGGCCAGGGGAGGGGGTAGGAGGAGCCTGCAGAGAGAGAGAGACAGAGAGAGAGAGTGAAAGGGATGGAGAGAGAGAGAGAGAGAGAGAGAGAGAGAGAGAGAGAGAGAGAGAGAGAAAGGGAATTTGTTAAAAGCATGTTCAACACAGCAAGTTACATCCACCTGCCTCCACTCTATTTCAGTGCAATAAAATCTAATCTTCCCTTTGTATGCAAACATACATGTTCGGTCAAGAAATGGACAAAACTTGACTATTACCTGCAAAAAAGCAGCAAAGATGGACATTGTTCACTGCTTCTAGTATAATATAGTATAGTAAAAATGTCTATAGACAATAGCATCTATAGACTGGCTGTGCCGTTATTGTTTATAGACATTTTTACTACTCACAAAGTGTGAGAAACATTACATATTTAGAACGTTAAGCAGAAAAATTGGTCATCGATGATATAATGACATGAAATGGTTCACTACGATTTCCTTACACTGTCAGTGAATGGAACCAGATATAAATGTCTACAACATTTACAACCATTTTATTTGTTTTTCCAAGCCCACCAGTGAACCTGCATGTCACCTGAGTTTATACGTAAAATCTGAGCTTTGGTCTCAGACATCAGGCAGTATATTCACAAACATTTTATGTAATAAAATGTGAGGAAGCTTTTAGAGGCAGATGTCTGGTTCCATTCACTACCACTGGGAAAAATTCTTACCTGGTTTCAAATCAGTCCGAATATTTTTTTACATCCTAATGGTAACTTTCGAAAAGTTGGTGAATTTGCCGCGTATTAACCGATTGCGGTTTGAGACGAGTGTGTAATGACATTATTTAGGTATAGTAGCCTTGTAGCTAGGAACACATGCAAATCAAGAAGCACCAAAATGGCATAATGACCCCATTCCCCAACCCCCGGTCATGAAAAATAATTTGTTCACCCATCATTGACATATATATTACTTATGGCACCCAAAAGGCCTATAGGTCATGCAGCTGCAGTGCACAACTAAGGAAGCAGAGACTAAATGTGTCGACTGGACTGCATATGGAGCAATGGGGAAAGATTTTGCACAAACTATCACTTTAATGATAAGAGCCTACTATTTATAACAGTCCAATTACACTAATACCCCTTTCCCCTGTTTGCGTCCACTCCAAACCATAAAAGAATAATACACCCGCTGACTTTTCAGATTAGTAACCAATGTGTTTTTGTTCAAATGCTCCAAATGGTTTGTGCGTGAACCTGAACAAAATGGGCTTCAATTAATTGATTATTTATTTATTTATACACATTCTCACATCAGTGCTGCCATGCCTGAACTAATGCTCGATTGTTCCTGTACCTGGAAGTTGCTTTGGACAAAAGCGTCAGCCAAATGAATAAATGTAAATGTAAATAAATTATATATTTATGTTTTTTTTAAATCTAAGATTAACCCTGCTTAGCTTAGCCACCACAGCCCTACCCCAGACAATGAATAAATATTCTAAAATTATTCACCGTGTTTTTGGACATTTGTACTTGTCTTAAGTTAACTTAGTTATTCTAGTGGCAGACCATTTCCCTTTATTCACGACATAATGCACATAATATAAATTTGACCATTTCCTGCATAAAATGACCAAAATCAAAACTAAAGGATATATTTTAAAAATTTGTATTGTCATAAGAAATACGAGATAAGTTTCCTACATTTCAGACAGTGTGACAAGATGATTTCTAAGATGTCATTTTATAATTTTTTGCAGTGTTACTGAACTAACATGAGTGGGGGGAGGGGTATGTCATAGTTAAGAGGAAAAAAAACGACATCTTTAAGTTTCCTCTTCATTCTTCAAACACGTGAGCCACCTATAATCACCCCTCCGGCCGAGGAGATGATAGGAGGATGAATATGCTCTAAAACGCTAAGACACTTCGAATGCACACGCGCCGTGCTCGCTGACAGACGCTCGAGAGCTGAGTGATATCTCATGCAGAGCAGCTGGGGGTTGTCATATACGCATTAAATATTGCATAACAAATAGGTTTCCCTTATGAGGGTCGGCTCTCCTCCTCCACCGCCTCAGCCGTCGCCCCCCAACCCTACATCTCCATGCTCAGAGGGTAACCAATGAGGAGAGGGAGAGAGAGAGAGAGAGAGAGTGAAAGAGAGAGAGAGAGAGAGAGAGAGAGAGAGAGAGAGAGAGAGGAAGAGAGAGAGAGAGAGAGAGAGAGAGAGAGAGAGAATGGGGGTAGAGAGGAGGAGGGGGAAAAGCTAAAGGTAGAACGATTATTTGCTGAGCTCCACAAAAAGGGGAGAAAAGACTGCAGAGCATTAACTCCTTCTCTCTCTCTC
>JBBIGC010000029.1:4939470-4951919 GCA_037576955.1 Lepidarchus adonis
ACCCCCAAGATCCTCGCCTAGAGGGCCTTACCATCAACCCCCAAGATCCTAGCCTAGAGGGCCTTACCATCAACCCTCAAGATCCTAGCCTAGAGGGCCTTACCATCAACCCCCAAGATCCTAGCCTAGAGGGTCTTACCATCAACCCTCAAGATCCTACTTGTCTAGAGGGCCTTACCATCAACCCCCCCCAAGATCCTCACCTTGAGGGCCTTACCATCAACCCTCAAGATCCTAGTCTAGAGGGCCTTACCATCAACCCTCAAAATCATAGTCTAGAGGGCCTTACCATAAACACCCCCCCCCCAAAAGATCCTTACCTAGAGGGCCTTACCATCAACCCCCAACTTAACCATCAACCATCTTCTTCCCAAAACTCCTTCTCCCGTTTCATGAACCTAGAGGGCCTTACCAAAAACCCTCCATATTCCATCATACTTTGTATTAGTAAATGAGGGCCTTACCAAAAACCCTCTTTTCAAGGGATCAAACTTTACAACCATCTCCTTTTGTATAAAAAACAATGAGCTTTATCAAAAATATTGCAAGTTCCTGTTCAGTGGGGCTTATAAAAAACTTGTAAATCTAGCAAACTCCAAAAAAAGGAATTTGTTGGCCAGGAAAATAGATTATAGGTTCAGTCTCACTATTGAGGGTTAGGTACAGATTCGGAGATCAAAAGGAACGAGATAAGATATAAAGGAGAAATAGGTTGCCAGGCACTGTGTGAGAACAGGCATTATGTAGAAGAAGAAAACTAAGGGATGTGGGATTCTGGTTTCTTCCGAGTCAGGATAAACAGGGAAACTGTTTTTGACTATATTGGCTCAGATACAAAATATCCAGTGTGCATGGACAACTAAATCCTAAAATCCCATCATTATGGAATTCGAAGTTCTTTTTAGTCATGTAAATAACTCCTAACTGCCTTTATCGGTCTGTGCATTAGCACTGGGTACTAGACGGCCCTTTGGTTAATCTATGCTATTAAAGCCATCAGTAATTGGTGACTATATAAATAATGGCTATACTCTGTAAAAAATTAGATTTCATTATATAAATAAATAAAACTTCTGGTGTGGTCTGAGCCAGTAAAAGAAGTAATGCAGTATTTTATTCTGCAATCTGGCATTTTAATATTTTTTTTTGTGCTAATTGAAATAAAACAGAGTGCCCTGTGGGACAACATAGAAAAAAAATACTCTAGTAAACACTAGGAGCTTCTTGACAACTCATGACAATTGATCCCCTCAAGTTTCTCCTTCTGTCCTCAGTAGGAAGCTGTCCAGGCTGGATTTTTAATTTCATCTAAATTTTGCAGAGCATAACCTACACTTTAACGTCAAAACGCAGTGGCTTTAACAGTATAGGCTGACCTCAGGCACCTGCTCCCTTAGCCTAATCCAAGGCACGTTCAGTGACCAAAAGCAGCAGCATGTCAGCTCTTAGGATTTAGACCTCAAACCGAGGCAAATATAAACCTGATTTGGTCTAATGAACGTACAACTTGCTTCAGCCTAGAAGTAGATGAGGGTGTAAAGAAATCTTACCCATCATACAAACCCATCATACCAACCATATACTGAGCTGTGGTAGTAGGGTGTAGATGTATCAAAACCATCATCATGATCTGCAAGCCAGCTCTGGCCAATAGCCATCAGAGATAGGCGGCTGCAGTAGCAATGAGAACAACACACAATTAATACACTGCATGGACTTGCTCTGCAACACTTCACTAATTACAGTCTCACCTCAGCTAAATGGTCACTTTGTAAAACTGCCATTTTCTGAACAAACAGGTGTACAGGTTTAGAGTCACCTTGGTGCTACAGGAAGGTCGGCCTTTAGCTTACCGTCACCGCTCCAGCCGGAAACACACACTCCTATGTGTCACACTGCCTAAACATTACAGAGATGCCATACAGTGGCAACATTCATCAGAACGTGGGTGCAGCCCCATAACCCAACTCCCCCTTCCCCTCCCCTATAGTCAGTTGTGCTGCACCTCCAAATTCATACCTGATACAACACAACAATATTCCACATAAGAGGACATGTGAGAGCAGACACTGAGTCATACGCACAGACAGACAAACACAGATGGAGGGAGACCCTTCCGAGGTCAAATGTATCCACATACGCTTTTTAGTTCGCTTTGTAGAGCCATTTTCTAAGTATTAATGGCTTAATTTAAGAAGTTTAGATGTAACAGGACAACACCCTTTACATACATCTATTAGAAAATACAAATAACGTTAAATCATGTGCAAATAAGAGAACATGGCCAAATTACTCACAGTGCATGTCTCGCTCGTGTTCGTACTCGATGAAGGCATAGCCCCGAGGTTTGCTTGTCCTCTTGTTGTACACAATGTAGATCTAGCAGGAAAGGATAAGATTGAGAGTGTGTCAAACTATGCAGAGAACCATTAGATAATTAGGAGTGGAGCAGAACTTACTCGCTTGATGGGGCCATAAACTTCAAACTCACGCCGCAGCTTAGACTCCGTTGTATCATAATTCTGCAACAAAAAAAAGTCAAATGTAAGTGTAAAGGTGTATACAGCAGCACACCTATATTAGAAACCAAAAATAAAATTTTAAACCCTGCTTACACCCAGTATTTATAAACTTTCATGTTCAGAATCAGGATTGGTCATGTTTCAGCAGTACAAATGAATGTTTCACCTGCTCGTGTCAGACAACCAAACCTACCCCAAATACTCTGCTTGCAGTTATATTTATGGGCAAGAAAATGCCTTCCAGCCGGCCAGCCCTTAAAAGCCATTCAGTTCAGGACAGGAGCTTTCCATTTTAGTTTAATTCAGTAGTCCATTTTACTGGTCTTCAGTCATGCTAGTTAGTTAGTTTTAACAGTTTTGTTATCCTTTACTTCAGCTCATGTTTACGCACATCACAAAATATTTAGACATAACCCATATGATACAAGAGTGACGATTAGGAGAGTAGACTAAATTCTAACAGCTGCCATCTTAATATCCAAGTGTGGTGCAACGTTTTTTCTGTGATCTTTCTGTTTTAAAAGAACAGGAAAAACAAGGAGCAACACTTCAGCTGCTGTATGAGATGATTTGCACATTAGACAAATTTTGGAGAAAAAACCAATAAAAATCAGAGGCTGTTGGAACTCAAAGCACTTACAATTCGAGCAACAAACAAGGTCTTAAATGCATCTCCTTGAGCATTTGGATCATTGTGAGGATCCCCTGCAAAAAAAAGAAAAAAAAAGGATTATGTAACAGTAGATGAACAGGGGTGAATGACAGACTAAACAAACTAAGACTTTTCACAACAGTTTTTTCCATATCAGGCAGTGACAGTCATCACACAAAGTGCGCAACAACAAAGTGTAACTTCTTCATTTAACCTATTCACATGTAGAGCAATGGGAATAAATCAGGAGTGTACCCTGCCCAATGGTACCTGGGCCAGGACCTGAACCTGTGACTCTCCAAAGCCCTAACCACTAGGTCACCATTGTACAAAAAATGTAATCTCACATACACATTTACATACATACATACATACATACACACACACACACACACACACACACATATATAAATAAATAAATAAATAAATATAAACATTTTTAGAATGTTTAGAATGTCACTCAGAAAAGCACACAGACACTGAAGTTGTACTAACTAACCACCAATACATAACCATTTATTTATTTATACATAAATTTACTCTTCACTTACAGGTTGTGTAGTGTAACGGTCTTTAAAATGCCTGGCATACTTACACAGCTTCAGCTCTGCTTCCACTACCGTTTGCCGCCTCTCCATTTTCTCCCTCCTCTGTGATTAATCATAACACGACCAAAGAAAGTGATAAAATATTCTTTTACCTATAAATAACTGTTGAATAGTCTTTAAAACTAATAAGTCCAATGATAAAAAAAAAAAGTCTCACCTTTCTTTCCAACCTCTCCTCTCGCGTTTCGGCTCTTGTAGGAGGAGGGGCATCTCTAGGATCCTGATTAATTATGGGTAAAAGCAAAGAAACTTCAATAAACAAGATTATTAACAATAAACAATTTATCAAGGCAAAATGAATTACGGGTCAAGTTTACCACTACAATAGTTCTGAAGGCTCCATAGCCAAGATTATTTGAACATTTGAAGGTTTGTGTTTATGCACCATGGTCCTAAGTCACTCGTAAAATACCAATTTCCATTTCATGTCTACTCATGAGCTTCTCCGTCATGGCTCAAAAATTTCAAATGTCCCTTAGAGGTAAACAAAACAAACAACAAAAATTGCACATTGGACATGGAGTTTTAGCCAGTAGAATAATGACAGGTATCAAAACTCAGTGCTGCTTGATAGACCTGAAGTTATTAAAGTTTTAAACAGTTATATCAACTGAGCGAAAATTTAGAAAAGTGCTCAGGGTTTACATATATGTAAATTACACCAAGTATTTAATTCATCAGTCTGAAATTGTACACACATTGAAAACGGGTCTACGATGAATATATTAAAATTTTAAACAGTCTAACCATGGGGTTTTGGAATTATTCAAAAGTAAATGCCCATTTCATAAAGGAATCTTTTTTTTTCTAAAAAAAAAATAATAATAATAAAAAAAAAATAATTAAACCTAGAGAAAAAAATGGAAACGCTAAAAAAAGTCCAAATTAAGCTTTTTTTTGGTACACATGTTGATCAATTTACAATTTCAATGTTTCCAAGACATTCTGTTCTGAAGTTAAGCTTTTAATACAACTACACCAACTAGGCAGAAATTGACCAAATCCACCCCACTTCAAAAAAGGGTTCAACCTTCCATGTGAACAGGCATGGCTAAACTACATCAGGCTACACAGACTAATGTCTGTAAATGTATGTACACATCACAACTATGAATTAAAAACTGCCCATGTCTGCAGCTTGGTTGGTATTTAGTCTGGGGTGTGAGGAACATATTGTTCATTTGGCAAATTTGGTCCCCTTGAGCGCATCACACAGCAGGTAAATAAAACTTCTTATGATCAGATCCACTGTGCCTTACCTCAAAGTGCTTGATGAAAGGGGCAATCCCAGAGTACGGCTGGTTATGGTGCTTTTCATGAGGAAGCTTCTCAAGCTGTGGCAAGAACGGGATGGGGTCCCGTGGAGCAAACAGGGCCAGCAGGTTGGGGGGCAGAAACTGGGTCATTGTTCACCTGGAGAGAATAGTATTATAGCACAAACACTGTTTTACATGCTGAACAACCCATTTAAACATTACCAATTGTTCATACAGGCCTTTAACAGTTTACCAGCTACACTGCCATCTGCCTTGTTAACCGTTTGCCTTAGGGAACACTGCAACCATCTTTAACTGGTTAAATGGTCTACTGAAACTAGACCATAAATGATAATAGGTGCTGCATTGATCAATTATACCACAAAAATCTGGAACACACCATCTACTGATTTCAGGGACATGCACTTACTATAAACTAAATTCATTCAATGATTATTACTTTATTATGATTACTAATTTATAAATATTTAATAGTATTTATAAGGCATTTGTTAAATTAAGAGAATACCTTATATTCAAAATCGTGTTTAGCTAACATTAAGTTTATTTATTTTTATTATTTAATGTCAATTTAATGCGTAGTTATTTTTATCCCATAACATTTAGCATTCAACACTGAGCAGCATTTTTGTTTTAGTTCAATATTAACATGTTTATTTATAACTCATCAAAAGTTGAAAATATATCTGTGTACATTAAACATGGGCTGGTTGAGCAAGGGAGCCACAAGACCACTAAACAATAAAAAAAAGTACATTTAATGGTGCAGTATGCTCGAATATAGTTGCTGCACCATTTAAGGTGGAACTGAAGATTCGAGTGAAAAACAAACACCATCGAGTTAAACATTTGACTCATCTACAGGGAATTAGCCGGTTAGCATTAGCACTATAGTACCGTCATCTGATTTAGCATTACTCGATCAAAAAATTATATTTTACGAGAATGTTTGGCTAAGACCAACTGCAATTCCAAATCCAAACATATCATAAAATAATCGGTAACAAGCCAGACCATGCAGAGAGCTAAAAATGTTAAACCCCAGAGCCTCGGTCGCTTCAGCTAGCCATGTTTCAACAAGCTAGTCAACACTACGGTTGCGTTCGATTCAGCATTAGGGGCACTCCTGGACACTTCTACTACGTGAATAAATGCTTCTCTCGTGTGTACTAGTGATCCTACTCAATTTTTCATATAATGCTCAGAGTAAAATGATTAGCTACTACAACTCTTCTAATATTTGGTAAGCCCATGTGATTCGCCTAGAACAACGCTCACTCGTCAAGAACCCTAATGAGGAACAGAGTGCGTATATTGGAGCGCAGCCTCCTTCAGTCGAGGCCTCGTGTCGGACATTAAGTTACCTCAGCTCCGCATTCAATCTCGGAAGAAAAATTCCGCTCCCAAGGGCAAAAAATAACCTCCCGCCGCCTGTGAAGGAACTCCTCGTCTGTTGTATGATATAAACACAGGTACAACTTGCTTATGGGGTTTGCTTCGCTGCTGCTTTTCTTCAATCCTCCTCTTCGTTCTGCGCTCGCGCGTAAAATGGCGCCACGCCGTAAATCGCAACACTCGACGGGTGGGAGCGTTTTCACGACAATAGGTCACCATTTACGGTAGGGGCGTGTATAGCGCGGTAACATTGGGAGAACGCTTTAAAAAAAATCGATCAACTTGAGAATTTAAATCTTAAGGTACATTAAAATGGACATTTAAGACGGGTTTATTTGTGTCTTGGACATATTGAACGACAATACACAATTATATTATTCTCTTCGAATTTTTTGTTTATATTTTCCTCGTTTAAACCGTTGTAAAACAACGTATTGGGTGTCTTGCAATGTATTTATATCAATGTAATGCATTATGTATAATTTCTGTGAGTGAGCTTTTAGAGACATTGCAGTCTTTAGCAGCCTGGTTCCTTTCACCACCATGATGAACAATTCTGCCTCTGAACCGCTTAATTAAAATAAACATTGGGCTAAAATGTATTTTAAATTGTTCGTGTGAGTGATACATACAGGGCGTTTCAAGACAAAACAGTTATTATTATTATCATCAACAATAATAATAACGATTAAATGCATATTGTCCTATAATTCGTTGTAAGAGTCTACAGAGCGGACGGGTTATATGCAATGTTACTCCAGAGCAGTAGAGGGCGTCTCACACACAGCGGCCTTTGTTTTCATCAGATATGGCGGAGGCTGAGGAGCCTAAAGCGACCTGCACTTTTCTCTTCAAGAAGTCAAACAAGAAATTCTCTGCTCGGAAGAGAAAAGCCAGCGACAGTGATAAAGGTAAAGTTCAAGTGTTAAAGGAAACACCTGGAAAATGAATATTTGTGCTGTAATATAAGTATTTTATTGGCAAAGCAACATGCGTAATTAGGTGAGTGGTCCTTCTGGTTGAATAGAATTTCTGATTCTGAAGCTGAAACCCTGAACCCGTGCTCCCAACTTTGGCATTTTGGTTTGAATAATCATCTTTGATATATTAGCATAATGGATCTTAGTTGTTTTTTTATTTACATATCTGGATATGATTTATTTAGATATTTATTTCTATAATCCTAATCCTGATCACTATCGTCACTATTATTGCTCATGTGTGCTTTTGATCATAACATTTGATAACAAGATGACAGAAAACAAATAAATGACCCAGAGACGTGTGAAGTGGTGAGCTTTATTAGTCACTGGCCTAATGAAAGGTCGCCGGTTCAAGTCTCAGCTCGGGCACCACTGAGGGACCCTTGAGCAAGGTACCTTCCTCACTTCACCGCTCCCTGGGTGCAGCTGTTGACCGCTGTCCACAGCTCCATGTGTGCACGTGTGATGGGTTAAATGCAGAGGACGCATTTTGTTTGATGGTGTGTTAACAATGACAAATGGTCACTTTTACTAATTAATTAGTCTCACTGAACTGAACGCGGAGCTGAAAACCTGCAACTTAACTGAACTGCATGGTTTATTCATCAGACAGAAGCAGCGACGAGGAGAAAAATGCTGTGGTCAGAAGAGAGGCGAAAACTAAAGCTACCAACCCCATGATACAAAGGGTTAGTCTGATTTAACTACTGTACTAATCTCTGCAATGAGCTTGAGTTTCTAATGTGATATACACTCACCGGCCACTTTATAAGGTACACCTTGCTAGTACTGGGTTGGACCCACTTTTGCATTAAAAATGGCTTTAATTCTTTGTGGTATAGATTCACTAAGGTGCTGGAAACATTCCTTCGAGGTCTTTGGCCATATTAATTTGACATAATTGTGTAGTGACGGCAGATTTGTTCCACTACATCCCAAATGTGCTCTATTGGATTGAGTAGATTTTCTCTTTTTCTGACCATTCTCTGTAAACCCTAGAGATGGTTGTGCATAAAAATCCCTTTAGATGAGCAATTTCCGAAATACTCAGACCAGCCTTTCTGGCACCAACAACCATGCCATGTTTAAAGGAACTTAAATTCCATTTCTTCCCCATTCTGACATTCGGTTTAAACTTTAGCAAATGCATTGATTGGCTGATTAGCTATTTATGTTAACATGCAATTTTTATTAGTTCCTAATAAAGTGGCAGTGAGGGTATGTTGGTTTTTGCATCTTGTACAGATGTTTCCAAAGGTTTAGGCACTTCTGGTCAAATGAAAAAGAAGTAATACAATTTCTGCATGGAACTTCTCCAGTTCCAGTCCTGGAGGCCCAGGGTCCAGCACAGATCAGAAGTTTGGTGATTTCCCTGATCAAACACACTTGCTTCAACTCACCTCCTAATTGCCAGGTTTAACGAGTGTGTTTAAGCAGGGGAGCTACCAAACTGTGCTGGACACCAGCCCTCCAGGACTGACTTTGGGTACCCCTGCACTAAAGGGATGGGTATAGGACCCCCAACAGAATCTACACAACTTTAGGTCGATGGAGGCGATGGCTAAGTGTAAACAGTTATTTCCAAACACTGGGAAGAGGTGGTGTTGAGTGACAGGTGGGTTCACTGCAGCCACATGTGCCGGTGCTTGAGTGTCGGATAAACTTGAGGCATTGTGGAATCATGTGCTGTGGTCAGAGATCTTTCCAGTAAAAAATAAGTATTTCTGTAAACAAACACCTCCTTTATGCTTTGTGGGATGTACAAGCCAGTAGTGCAAGAAATGTGAAGATAGATGGAGGAAAGGTTCCTACTGCCCCAGATTCCAGAAGCTGCACTCAGTGAAGAAACTGAAGAAAAAAAAATTAATATTACAAGAAGAAAATTATGCAAAATATATGTGAAAATCAATGTCACGTTAAATAATAATGCAGAGATGTCATATTTAGGTTTATTTCATGCAGTAACAATTGACACAGAAAATCAACAAAATATAATATACTTTTGGGCTGCTTTGATTAAAAAATTTGATGGTTAATAAATGTTATAAAAGGATATATTTTACAATAGAAATAGTAATGGTTACTTTTTTATTATCATCAAAGACAAAATTCCATCCCTTTAGACCAGTCAGAGCATATTTGGTTGTAATCGCTCTATTTACAAATTAAATTTAGTTGTTCAGTGTGAGTGTGTTAGACTTGAAAGCTTTAAAATGACTGTCAGTCCTGCAGTGTGGTCTGAATTCATCAGGCACATCCTTTTCATGCTCTGTGTTTTTATTGGATTTCAGTCAAGGAAGGTAGAGAAGGAAGCAGTTTCTTCTAGTGAAAGTGAGGAAGAGAGCGAAGCCAAAAAGATCACAGTGGCTTATAAGTCTACGCGATCAGCGGTGAGTAATCGTTCATTGATTTCAGTTTTCACACTGAGAAATGTCTGTTTTCTTCTTCTTGTGTGAGTACAAGTGTAACTCTGTAGTAACACTGCTGATGGTCTACTTTGTGTGAGACAGAAACCAGAGGGGCCAGAAGATATGGGGGCCACTGCTGTGTATGCACTGGATACAGAGAAAGACAAAGATGCTCAGGCCATTTTTGAGCGCAGTCAGAAGATTCAGGAGGTGAGTGGTAGATTTGTCACTGGGCTTCTTCTTTGCTCTCTAGAAAGGGGTCAAACGATTTCAGTCAACAAAATAGTTTATCAGCAAGAAAAAAATATAAATTAATGATGGGCCACTCGCATTGTTTGGAGGAGCTTGTGTTTTCCTTCATTTGTGTAAATTACTGACACTGCAGCATCTGCCAGTACAGCCAATCAATATGAAAGTTTGACGTCGACTCAAAGGTGAAATGAAAATGTGTATTATTAAACTCTATTTATTAAAGTTTATACAAACAGAATCGACCATCGTTCACTACTAACAAATTCAATTCAATATTATTTAATGTCGATATTAAAATTGACATTAAGAACATGCAATTGTGTTGAAACACAATTTCAAATTTGTAAAAAAAATAATAAAAAAATGAAATCACATTTACGTAGTAAGTGTATGAAGTAGTCAGACCTTCTGCAACAACGCTTGAAATTTATCTCAGATGCCTTCCAGTTCTCTCAATCCCAGCTATTTCTACACCTTGATTGGACTCCACCTGTGGTAAATTAATTTGACATAATTTGGAATATATATTATGGAGGCCTCATAGCTTACAATAAAAATCAGAGCAAAAAACAACCCATGAGGTCAAAGGAGACCAGGATTATAGATATTTCAGTTTTATATATTTAATAAATGTACAAAATTGCCTAAAATTCAGTTTGGACATCATTATTATGGTGAACTGAGTGTAGATGAATGAGGAAAAAAATTAAATTATTAAAGCATCAGACTGCAACATAAAACTGAGAAAATGAAAGGGGTCTGAATTCTTTGTGAACCCATTGTAATTGTCACAATGTTCTGTGACTTTCATCTGCTATATTTATATTGTAGGAATGGTTGGGTAAAGAGGATGATAAGATCTACCGTGGCATCAACAACTACCAAAAATTCATTAAGCCTAAAGATTCCACCATGGGCAATGCATCGTCTGGCATGGTCAGGTGAGGGGGAAGGGTCAAACTCTTCATTAAACTGCATAAAGAAAGTGTTTCCAAATCAACTGGTATTGTGCCAGCTTTATTTTCAGCCTCTTCATAATAGTTAAAATTCTGTTGGGTTTGCTAGGAAAGGACCAATCAGGGCCCCAGACCACTTGCGGGCTACAGTGCGGTGGGACTATCAGCCTGACATCTGCAAAGACTATAAAGAAACTGGCTTCTGTGGATTTGGAGGTGTGTTGAAATAGAGCTGGATATACAGTTTTTAATTACTAGTTACTTTAACAGTGACATTCTTCTTTTTCTCTTCAGACAGCTGCAAGTTTTTGCATGACCGTTCAGACTACAAACATGGCTGGCAGATCGAGAGAGAGCTGGAAGAAGGAAGATATGGGGCCAATGGTGAGTGATTGTGGGATATGAAGTGCATTCTAATGTGGTTAGTGTTGATTTTTGTAGGGTTGGGCAATACAGCAAAAATATAATACTTTAAGAACATTTTCTGATATATTTTTTTTATCTGTTAACTGAGAATTGGCAACGGGGCCATGTATACAGTGGGGCAAAGAAGTATTTAGTCAGTGACCAATTGTGCAAGTTCTCTCACTTAAAAAGATGAGAGACCTGTAATTTTCATTATAGGTTTACCTCAACTATGAGACAAAATGAGAAAAAAAATATCCAGAAAATTACATCGCAATCACAATGTCTGATTTTTAAAGAATTTATTTGCAAATTATGGTGGAAAATAAGTACTGGTCTCCTACAAACAAGCAAGATTTCTGGCTTCTTCTTTAAAAAGCTCTTCTATCCTCCACTCGTCACATGTATTAATGGCACCTGTTTGAACTCTATCAGTATAAAAGTCAGGGGGGCATTTGGATGATCCAGAAGAGGATTGGGAGAATGTCATATGGTCAGATGATACCAAAATATAACTTTTGGGTAAAAACTCTACTTGTCGTGTTTGGAGGAGAAAGAATGCTGAGTTGCATCCAAAGGACACCATACCTACTGTGAAGCATGGGGGTGAAAACATCATGTTTTGGGGCTGTTTTTCTGCAAAGGGACCAGGACGACTGAGCCGTGTAAATGAAAGAATGAATGGGGCCATGTATCGTGAGATTTTGAGTGAAAACCTCCTTTCATCAGCAAGGGCATTGAAGATGAAACGTGACTGGGTGTTTCAGCATGACAATGATCCCAAACACCGTCTGGGTATCGAAGGAGTGGCTTCGTAAGAAGCATTTCAATGTCCTGGAGTGGCCTAGACAGTCTCCAGATCTCAACCCCATAGAAAATCTTTGGAGGGAGTTAATATTCTGTGTTGCCCAGCGACAGCCCCAAAACATCACTACTCTAGAGGAGATTTGCATGGAGGACTGGGCCAAAATACCAGCAACAGGGTGTGAAG
>JBBIGC010000029.1:4976684-4988893 GCA_037576955.1 Lepidarchus adonis
GTCTTCCAGATCTCATCTTGACCTCCACAGTTCCCCTGAACTGCCATCTCTTAATTACATTTCTCACTGTGGAAACTACAAGATGACAATGATTTGCTATCTTCTTGTAGCCTTCTGCTGCATTGTGGGCTTCAGTAACTTTCATTTTCAGAGTTTTAGCTGCTTAGAGTAACCCATGGTTGTTGAGTGTCCAGAAGTGTGTGCACAAGGTCTGAAGAGTCAGAGTATTTGTAAAGCTTTGAAATTGGCACCAGCTGACATTTACTAATGACAGTTATTGCCCTGCATCAGATCTAATGAGCTGATTAAGGTCAGGAAAATGAATCTGAGACTTTGGAACTTATAGGGTGACCAATTTTTTTTATTTTTGTTCAATTTATGACAAAAGTAACCATGCATCAATGTTTGCTGAATTTTTTTTTTTCATGTCCTAGAGAGACTGTGTGAACATCTTTTCAATTACAAAATCACCAAAATCTTTTATTTCTAAAGGGGGGCGTAAACTTTTGCATAAGACTGTACACACAGGGACAAAATTGGCACCCTTCTGTTTTCAGGGTCACTGAAATATTTTGAAACTGACAAAAGGAATAATACATAACTTATCGAGAATTAACAAATGAAAATCAGACATTTTGAACTGTGGTCCAACAGAATTATTCATGAAACTGGCCTGGACAAAAAAACTTTTTTTTTGCACAACTTTTTGAAGCAATCACTGTAACCAAGTGATTCCTGTAACTCAATGAGACTTCTGTACCTGCCGACAGGTATTTTAGCCCAAACTGCTTCAGCTGTCTCAGGTTTGAAGAATGCCTTCTCCAGACGCATGTTTCAGCTTCTTCCATAGATGTTTGATGGGATTTAGATCAGGGCTGATATAAGGCCACTTCAGAATAGTCCAGCGTTTTTTTCTTAGCCGTTCTTGACTGGTTTTAGTTGTGTTTTGGGTCGTTATTCTGTTGAAGGACCCATGACACTGAGCAGCACATTTTGCTTCAGAATGGCTTCTCTATAATGTGTGCAACTGTTGTCACAGGAACATCAAGTTGCTTATAACCTTTACCTTTAACATGCTTGACTATAATTTTCTTTATAATCTCTAGAGACAATTTTCTCCTTCACTGTCTGTTCAGTGTGGTTCACACCATAATACCAAACAGCACAGTGACTACTTTTCAACCTTTTAATAGTCAGACTGACTGACTGCAAGCTTGAAGACACATATGATGCTAATTACAGGACACACCTTAGTTTAATTTGCCCCTCTAGTAAAATTACTTTCAGTCTTTTCTAGGGGTACAATTATTTTTGTCTAGGCCAGTTTCATTAGTTTGTTTTTTAGAATAATTCTGTTGGACCACAATTCCAAAGCAATGCCAGGTTTTATTTACTATTTCTCAGTTAATTGTTCTGTATTATTCCTTTTGTCAAGTTTCAGTGACTATTGTGGGTTTTTCTCTCTGTAACAGAAGGGTACCAACAATTTTGTGTGTATTTATGTGTATGTGTGAGTGAACATTTTGGATTTTCATGGTTTTCTGCATTAATTTCTGATCATCTAAATCAAGGGTATTGACCAACATAATGTGCCTAAAATAATAAAACAAAAACAGATCTTTTTATGTCTTAAGAACAAACATAACTCCTATTGCTAGTGGAAAGTGGAGCTACTGGAATCCAGTATTGGCATACATGGAGGCTTGATAAGAGGATCAGTTTGGAGAACCAGAGCTACTTTGACTGATAAGCACTTGAACATCCACACATGAAAAATATACTTATTTGAGACATGCCTTGGCCAAAAGGAGCTTTCAGAGGATCTGCTGGAAAGTGTTACAAAGTTATTTCAAGGACTTTAGAAATTCACTATTCTACAGCAAACAATCTACAAATAGAAAATCTTTGAAACTGTGGCTAATACCAAGAAGTGGGTGCCCAGTCAAAATGTCCCCAAGAACATTGAACAACCAGTGTGTTGTGAATGTCAGGACACTATGAAGCAAGCTGCTGCTTCCTAAAAAGAACATTGCTGCATGCCTAAAACTTGTGAAAGAGCAAATTAACGCTCCACAGGAATACTGGCAAAATGTTTTGTGGCTTGATTAAACTAAGATTAGCTGTTTGGGAAGAACACCCAGTGCTACATCTGGTGTAAAAATGGCACTGCATATCATGAAAACATGGGGAGATGGGTTTAACCATTTAATAATTCCAAGGGTTTGCATACTTTTCCCCACTAGCAGTATGAGTTGTTTATGGTTGTTCTCGATAAAGGCATAAAAACAATTTTTTGTCGTATAATTTTAGGCACATTATATATTTTATATACATTATATATTTGTCAATACCTGAAGATCAGATCACGTTTTATGACACATTAATGCAGATATATATATAAAACACACAGCGGACAGGTGAAATAAATAAAATTTTATATTTTTCATTAAAATCTGTAAAGGGATTGGGATGTGTTAGTGACCAGTCAGTTTTTGAAGTAGGTTTGCTGGGAGCAGGAAAAATTGGCGAGCATAAGGATCTTATCACGTCAACAAGGGCCTTATTATCTCCAAAACTGTGATTCAAGAAACGACAACTGGTGATTTGGCAATGGGGCCATGGGCACCCAGTACTCCTTGATGGATGTGGGAAGTGAAGGCTAGCCTGTGTGGTCTGATCCCAATTTATAGCGTTAATTAACGTTAACAGTTGTGATTTATGTCGGATTATTACTAAATATCTCATTAAAATATCTACTATAATGCTCATATGGAAGCAAACTGATGTGCTCTTGTTTTATGTAAAAATCTGTTCTGGTTTACTTTTGACATTTTTATTGTGACTTGTTAGTTGAGGAGGAACCCGTGTGTGACAACTTTTGGTTGTACTCTGTGTTCATTCTTTATGATCTGGAACATTTTTGTATGTGCAGGAGGCCTATTTCCGTTACATGGCAGAGAACCCAACGGCAGGGCTGACCCAAGAAGAAGATGAGGAAAACGTGGACTATGATAGTGATGGAAACCCTATTGCTCCCATCACTAAAAAAATTATCATGCCACTCCCTCCTATTGACCATTCTGAGGTATTGCTTTTACATCAGCCTCCAGAATAATGCATTGCCTAAAATATACTGACAGAATTTCTTTTTCTAAAATGGGCCCTAAAGCCAGAAGCCTAGAGGTTCTTTGTGAGCTTAGAATTAAATAAAACATCTCCCAGTTACTGGAAGATTATGTGATTATTCAGTACTGGCTATAAGTAACACTGGAAGAGACATAAACAGCAGTCTAACTGTTGAGTGATCCTCCAACAGATTGACTACCCTCCTTTTGAAAAGAACTTCTATATTGACCATGAGGAGCTCCACAGCCTTACTGGAGCACAAGTGGTGGAACTAAGACAGAAACTCAACCTGAGGGTTAGTAGTTTTCCATTTCCCCTTTATACAGACAGAGTTGCTGTATCTAAGATGCCATTGTGTTTATGAATTACAGGTGTCTGGGGCTGCACCTCCTAAACCTTGCACCAGTTTTGCTCACTTTGGGTTTGATGAGCAGCTTATGAACCAGATTCGTAAGTCTGAGTACACCCAGCCCACACCCATCCAGTGCCAGGTAAGCTGCCATAAACAAAACAAATGTGATGGATGGCTGGGATACTGGAAACAGCAAGCTCAGTTAGCAAATAAAATGTGAAGTTAAACATTGTAAAGTAATTAATGTAATGTAAATTATTTATATTTATAATTCGTGTTTTTTTCCCCCCAATTTTATTTTCCATAGTTTTATTACTAATTACTAATTTTCAGTACTTTCCAACTCTCAGTGGAATGCTGCTTTATCACCTTCTCACACCTAGAATAATATGTTATAATATAATTTCCTGTTAACCTGATTCAGGAGATTTTTTTTGCTTGGATTGAACTGAAAAGTACATTAAAGTTATGTGAATGAAAGAGACTGTACACATTGTGTTACTGATGAGATAACCGCTCATCTTGGACAACAATCTTATTGCTTATTTATCTTGGCTCATAATCAAAACATGACTTATTTTTAAAAGTATTATTTTTTTGGGCAAAATGTAGTACTTCTCTTGGCCCATAATCATATTGAGCAATGAATATCTTTGAAGCACTTGTGAAGAGCATGCCTTTTGTTTGTCAGCATTCAGTTCCTAATGTCCAGGTAAGTTAAAAATCAGACATCAGCACTTCACCTTAACTTTCTCTCTGTATTTAAGGGTGTTCCCATAGCTCTCAGTGGCCGAGACATGATTGGCATCGCTAAAACTGGCAGTGGAAAGACCGCTGCCTTCATCTGGCCGATGCTGGTGCATATCATGGATCAGAAGGAGCTGGAGCAAGGCGAAGGACCCATCGCTGTGATCGTCTGCCCCACCAGAGAGCTGTGCCAGCAGGTACAAGATAATTAGTTTTCAGTTTAATGCAACTCTAAGTAAATTGTTGCTTCGTCACCTCCCCAAACTAGAAATACAGAGGGTCTTCAACTTACTTTGTTGATCCAGTCCTCCGAAAGCGGCGTAGCGAGTTTTTTTTACGCAAGTCCAAAATGGAGAATAAGCAATGCTGTCTACCTCATATAGCATTGTAGCACCGTGGGACACTTCGTTTATTCCTCCACTCCGCTTGCCAACTAGTTCCCACACAAACTACGTCAGAATGTCAGAACAAGACACTGAACCACAAATTGCTGTGTTGAGTCTGGTGTAACCGAAGAACTCCTTTTAATTTGTTTATTATTTCTTTTTTCTCTACTACCCTGATTGAAATTTCTTTTCTGGGACAGGATTAAGGAAGAGGCAGTAGAAAGTACAGTAACAAGGTATAATTAACTGTGTTAGTGTTAAAAAGTGTTTGTGTGCATTTGCAGATCCATACGGAGTGTAAGCGCTTTGGAAAGGTATACGGCCTTCGCTCAGTGGCTGTGTATGGAGGTGGCAGCATGTGGGAGCAAGCCAAGGCTCTTCAGGAGGGAGCTGAAATCGTCGTTTGCACCCCGGTAACGTCCTGCTGTCACATTGGCACCATGCTCACTTCTAAAGTCTTGGTATTGTGCGGGGTGTGGCTGTCGCACATTTTAATCTGCAAACATCACTTTGCTTCATACATTCATACGAGCACCACACACACTATCGTGCCAGTACCACATTCAGAGTACGATGTGGTATATACAGCTAACAACGCGTGGCTAACCCCGGAGGAGGTGCTGAGTTGTTTTGCTCGTTCTTGTGAAAATGAATTTCCAGCCCCTGTAGAGAATTAGTTGAAGGACTCATGAACAAGATCCAAAAATTAGTTTAAAAGACCTAGGTCCTGTGTTGTGAACCCAACAAAAGTTCCTGCAAAACTTTTATGCAGTGTGAACGCACTTAACGTTTCTAGACTGCTGGTGTACACAGTTTGGTAGTTCCCCTACTCATTGAATTAAGTGTGGTGTGGTGTTTTTGTGTTTATCTTGAACGCTATACCTTTGTTTTGTTTTGACTACTGTATGAGTTTAATTACACCATTCAGCAAATTCCCGCAGAATGATGATCCCACATTTTTTTAAATGACCCTCACAGGGTCGTCTGATAGACCATGTGAAGAAGAAGGCCACATCACTACAGAGAGTAACCTACTTGGTGTTTGATGAGGCTGACCGCATGTTTGACATGGGTTTTGGTAAGCACTAATGTATCTTCTCATGTATCAGCTTTGTAGTTTGTTGTTTTCCTTCAGAGACAAGATCTTAAGGCAAAGGTTGAGCCAGTGTGATTTCCCTGTATGAAGACTATTTTGCATTTGTTTCCAGAGTATCAGGTTCGATCAATCGCAAGCCACGTGCGACCAGACAGACAGAGTAAGTGGACTGTGTGTGTGTGTTTGTGGCAGGAAATGTAGTTTGTGCACATGTATGTAGCTTTGCTCTTTCTTACCCTTTTCCTCACTCTCTGCTTTCTCAGCTCTTCTGTTCAGTGCCACTTTCAGGAAGAAGATTGAGAAGTTGGCACGGGATATTCTCATAGACCCTATCCGTGTAGTGCAGGGAGACATTGGAGAGGTGTGACAATTAACCCCAATTAACATTTAATATGCACTTCATCAGTATAGTGTTCTCTGGAAATTAGTTCAATGGAAGTGTTGGGTTTACCATTTAACTTAGGTACATTTTCTTTGAAGCCAAAATTAGTAGTGGATGGTAATAGCAGTTTCCCCACATATTGGTTGAAATTCTTCTTAAAGTACAAGTTTGGTCATAACCTTTACCATATTTCCCCAACAATAGGTTGCCCCACATTATATGCTGCCCTACATTATAGGCCATCCCATTGTATAAGCTGCTAAAAATGGTTATTTATGTTTTAAAACTCTAAGATAGTCCACACCATGTTAGTAGCCATGGCCTTTCTGAATTTATTAAAAGCATTTAATTTGGCCCCTGGAGGCCTTTATATATATATATATATATAAAATATACTAAAACATTTGGTTTATTCAGATGCCTGTGTGGAGGCTCTATTCACAATTGTGCACTATATAAGCTAATCATTCACGATTTGTGTAGAATTTAAATTATGCACATACAAGTAACAAAATCACATTTTAATGATTGGCACTCAAAACATTGTCAGGCTAACAACAAGAAGTCTCCTCCTGTAATTCATGTTCCAAGAATACTGTGTGAAGCTTTGCAATGCACTTCTGTGCAATAAATGTCTTAGTTAATGGTCTAGGCAGGTATAAGGAGAAAACATATGTCTATATAATGGTTCTTTGAGATGAAATTAAAACGTTCTCTCTCTCTTTGATGTGCTCACACAATTTGAACTTGATTCTTTTTTTCTTAGGCAAATGAGGATGTAACCCAGCTAGTGGAGGTTATGCCAAGTGGGTCGGATAAGTGGGCCTGGCTGACCCGAAGACTGGTGGAGTTTACCTCAACAGGCTCTGTACTGATATTTGTCACCAAGAAAGCAAACTGTGAAGAGCTCGCAACCAACTTGCAGCAAGAAGGCTACAGTCTGGGCCTGCTTCATGGAGACATGGACCAGAGTGAAAGGAACAAGGTCATCAGCGATTTCAAAAAGAAAAGCCTGCCTGTTTTGGTGGCCACTGATGTTGCAGGTATGTGTGTGTGTATTTTGTGTGTGTTTGAGAGAACTTTATCATGTTACTATTTTTCTTCTCTGTCAGTGTTTAATTATTTTTAACCATTATTTTCTTCTTATTCCAGCACGTGGGTTGGATATTCCCTCTATACGTACAGTTGTGAACTACGACGTTGCTCGTGACATTGACACCCACACACACAGGATTGGCAGAACAGGTCGTGCTGGAGAGAAGGGTGTGGCCTACACATTGCTCACACACAAGGACACCTCCTTCGCTGGTGACCTTGTTCGAAATTTAGAGGGAGCTAATCAGAGTGTACCCAAGGAATTGATGGATCTGGCCATGCAGGTGCCTTGTTAATTTTGCACCAATCTTTTAGATGTCTCATTAAGTTTATTCCATTCAATGTATTTCACTGACAATCTGTAGACACAATTAATTCAAACTAAAACTAATGAATAGTTATTAATAGTAAATCTAATTTGTCACCTCACCTTGTTTTAAATTCACAAGTAATCTTAATACTATCTTTAGAATAACCTTTCTGCTGTTCTCCTTTAGAATTCCTGGTTCAGGAAGTCACGTTTTAAAGTTGGAAAAGGGAAGAAGCTGAATATCGGTGGAGGTGGTCTGGGCTACAGAGAAAGACCTGGCCTGGGCTCTGAGTCTTCGGTGAGTTTCTGACCATTTAAGGAGTATAAATTGCATAAATCACTGTTTTTTAGCACCTTTTTTTTTTTTTTTTAAATACCCATCGGTCTAAAAACTAAGCCCTGAAGCGTGCACTCTGTGAATGAGTTGTTCTATTTAAATTCAAACAAGTGATTTGACCATGGACAACCATTGCACACATCTTTTTCATGCTTTGGTTTAGCAGCAGTTAGAGTGATATGTGGTTATGTAACAGACCAGGCAGGAGTGATTGATGGAACTTAAAATATGCCAATTTTTATTATCATGATAAATTTTATTTGACGACTGTGGTGTATGAAACAGTAAATATTGCTTGCTGTTATTAAATAAATATTATACTTTAAAATGTTTATATCCGGCTCATTTTCATCTTAACAGTACATCGAAACTTTGGTACATCAAAACCTACCATGGTTCTCAAAATATCGCAATACAATATTTTTGCCATATCACCCACCCCAACTTAAAATAAATTTGAATATAGTATGTGGGAGATTTGGTATGTTTGAAATATAATTTCAGACTTTTACAATTACTGCTTTCTATGCATTTGATCATCTTCTCTCAATCCAGGAGCGTAGCAGCAGTAGTGCTGCTCTCAGTAACTACGAAGCCTACAAACCTTCCACCGGGGCTATGGGAGACCGCATGTCAGCCATGAGGCAAGCCTTTCAGGTAAAAACATGCTCTTATTGGCCCTGTTAGAATTAGCTTTAAAGATCAGCTGGGCAATGTCGAGTTATGGCTTGGGGTCCATTTTGGGTAGGATGGGGGAATCCCCATTCAAAAATAAACATTTTGCATGTAATTATTAGTGCAACAATTATTGGCACCCCTTACAATTCTTATAAAATAAATGTAATTGAAACATTTTTGTAATTTCGGAGTTTAAAGTTTTGTTAACATTTTGTTAGTAATTAACGACTTCCTTTATTCCTTGGTTATAAAAATAATAATTTGCAATATTCTCTGTGTGTAATTTTTCTGCCCTGTGCAACATTTAGTACTTACACAGATATAGATTTTTATATAGTATTTTTGTATTGGGTATTATGTACTTTTTAATCTTACTTTTAAGATTGACTTTAATTGATAAAGCACTATGCTGCTCTTAAGAACCCGTATGCCGTATTCCCACTTGGACCAATAAAGGTTATCTTCTAAATATGATGTGACGCATTGACCTATTGCTCTTAGTCACTCTTCAACATGTGAAAGACAAGAGAACATGCAGTTCATGTAAGGCAGATGTGTGTTGGCCTTAATAAGTCAGATAATGGCTACAAGAAAATAGCTACTTTTCTGCACCTGCCTACAGTCAAAGAAATAATAAAGAAATTTTAAAAAATCTTCAAAGCTTGCTCTTGGAGAACATGACCAAAGTGTGGTATCTTGGGGTCACAATGTCTCCATGACAACCATAAGACTATCTCTATGCCAACAAGCTGTTTGGGAGACATTCAAGGAAAAAAAATCCCCTACAATCACAAAAATAAATGTCTGGAGCTTGTTAAGCTGTACTGGGATTTTAAAGAATCTTCTGCTAACATCTCGGTTCCTGGTAATGCAGGAAACCTTCAGAAATCTTATGAAGTCTTGTAATGTGTCTGTTTTTGCGAGCTGAGGGGGGACCTACACAATATTAAGCAGGTCGTTTTAAAGTCATGGCTGATTGGTGTAATTACTAAGAATAATAATGAGATGAACAAATCTCACAGTATGTACATTGTTCTATCACTTAAATACAAACTCTGTCTCTTTCTTCATTAGGCTCAGTACAAGAACCACTTTGTGGCAGCATCTGGCAACCCTCCCAAGCTCAGCACACAGTCCAGCAGCAGTACAGGGTGGACTAGCGCAGGCAGTCTGAGCTCTCTGCCTACGGGAGCTTCTGAAGGAGTGGACAAACCTCTCATCTCATCCTTAACTTCATCCTCCTCTTCATACTCCTCCATGCCACCTCCTCCAGCCTTCAGTTTGGGCACTAAAATCTCTGGCTTCAGCAGCGCTGGCTCCCTGAGCTCAGTTTCAGACTCTTACTCCACCTCTAGATCTGGAGATAGCTCCCGTAATGATGACAGGGGTCGCTATGGGGATGCTCACCATCGCCACAGCGAAAGGCACAGCAGCTCTGGGGACAGGGACAGAGACCGTGATCGGGACAGAGACCGCGACCGTGAGAGGGATCGGGACCGCGATCGGGAACGCGACCGTTATGGGGATAGAGACCGGCATAGTGATAGAGATCGCCATGGTGACAGTCGCAATGGAGAGGGTGGCAGCCGGCGGGACAGAGATGGGCGGTCGGAGAGAGACGATTGGAGGGGAGAAAGGGGTGGAGATAGGGGGGGGTCACATAGGGGAGGAGAGGACAGCTTTGCTGTTCCTGATCCACCAAAACGCAAGAAAAGCAGGTGGGACAACTAGAGCCGATTAGTCATTTTGAAAGCAGCATGCTTGCCAGACACTCAACCTTCTCAGCAGACTCAACTTGTGCTCTTTCCACCACACATCAACATCTGAAAACTACTGAACAGCACAGATCATTTGAAGAGTATTAAATGAATACTCCAGCTAATCCATAATGGTATATCTACATATTTTCCTGATTTATATAAGATGTTCACTTATCCAAATTCCATAAAATGTAATTGGATCCCCTGTGAGACTCAAGAACAAAAAAAGCTCATTTTAAAAAGACTGAGAGGTACCTTTTCATTCTGAGATGCAATAAAAAGGAATTTTCTTTTTTTCCTGTAGCATAAATCTGATTACCTTGAGCAATAGTTTCAGTGCAGTCTACAAATTACCAGTTCAGGTAAAATACATGTATAAACGAAATCAATTAGCAGGTGTTTAGAATAGAAAACTTGTTGATTTAAACTTCACTGATGATAAAGTTGATTAGGTTAAAAATGCTGGAGTATTCCTTTAAATATGTATCTTCTCTTTACTGTAAATGCCCAGCTTGCTTTTTGCCTGGAAGACTTTTTTGCTGATTTGGGTTGAGTGTTGAGGTGTGAACTTTATAAAAGCGAATCGAAGAGTCTGACGAGCCTTTTTTGTAATAATGTATGTATGAGTCTTTTTGTGATGAGGAAAGCAGAGTTTTTGTTAGATGCTTTTAGGCAACAGAAAATGAGTTTGGTTCCTTTGGTTACTTTGTGAATCCAAAAAAATAGGCCTGTCTCCTGGGTGTGGAACAACTTTATATGTATAAAGTTGTAGGTTTAGAACTTTCTGCTGTTTTAAAACCATTACAAGCTTAGACCTGTTTGGACCATTTCATAACCTAGTTCACCTGTTTTTTTGCATTTTTAAAGTGAAAGCATATATGCTTAAAGGCAAGCTCACCCTCATGTTCATCAGAAAAGAACAGCATATTTTTCTGGCTCTTAGTACCTGCCACCAAGCCCTTTTAAGACTGTTGTACCTGTAATGTAAAGGCATCTACATTAACACATTGTGAAATACATTTAAATGTAGTGTTTGTTTTTTGTTTTTTTTCCATGCTGGGGTTTGAGGTTTGAGTCTCGCATCACTGTGGTGTTGGTGCCAGTACTCAACTCTTAACATCTCGTCCAGGCTTTAATAAACCTGTTAAAACTCCTATTAAACAGCCTTGACCCTCTTTCTTGCTCTCGTAGTCTTTTTGTTAATTGGGGTATTAAAATGGAAGCAAGTGTAATGACCCCTGAACAATTTCTACTAAGAAATTGAAAGCATCTGCAGTGCCCTTCATAATGTTTAGGACAAAGACACTTTTTTGTGTTTTTCAGTGTAAAAATGAAAATCAAAATAGTTTAGACATGATTAAAGTGCACAGACTTTCATGCCAGTTATTTGCAAACTTTGGTTTCACCATGCAACACTTTTTATACACAGTCCCTGTCATTTTAGTGCACCATAATGTTTGGGATAAAGTAATTATGGGTATGATACAGCAGTCATATTTCATACTTTATTGCATATCCCTACATGTAAAGACATCACCAGGTGCTGAGTATTTTCTCTGGTGATGCTCTGCCAAGGCTCTACTGCAGCCACGTTCAACTCTTCTTGTCCTGGGACCTTGTCCCTTTAAGACGGAGCTTGAGAAGCTCAGCAGCTGAGTACTGTAGTACACCTGCAGCTGAGTACTGTAGTACACCTGCAGCTGAGTACTGTAGTTCACCTGCAGCTGAGTACTGTAGTACACCTGCAGCTGAGTACTGTAGTATACCTGCTGCTGAGTACTGTAATACACATGCAGCTGAGTACTGTAGTACACCTGCAGCTGAGTACTGTAGTATACCTGCTGCTGAGTACTGTAATACACATGCAGCTGAGTACTGTAGTACACCTGCAGCTGAGTACTGTAGTATACCTGCTGCTGAGTACTGTAATACACATGCAG
>JBBIGC010000029.1:5052414-5070364 GCA_037576955.1 Lepidarchus adonis
ATTGTTTCCTGAACCTGGAAGTCGCTTTGGATAAAAGCGTCAGCCAAATGAATAAATGTAAATGTAAATGTAAATGATAGCATGATAGTATTAAATAGATCGATAGATGCAGATCAGAATATAACAGTGCTGACCCTTGTGTTAACCTCTCAACCTGTGTTCACATATGGTTTCTCTGGATGACAGAGCTTTAACCTGCATTTGTGAATGATATAGTGAAATGTGTTCACAGACAGTTATATCTGGAAGTGTTCCTGAGCCCATGTAGTGATTTTCATGACAGATTCAGGTCTGTTTTTAAAGCAATGCTGCCTGAGGGACCAAAGATCACAGATATCCAATACTATATTTAACTGATTTACGGCCTGGCCCCTTGTGGACAGAGAATTCTCCAGATTCACTATCTTTTTGTAAGGTCCTCTGGCCGGGGCAGAAGGAGAGGATGGAGAGTGGAGCAGGTTCTATAACAATGTCTTTATTGAAGAGAACCATAGAGGAAAATAACTCCACACTGGGAAATTTTCAGGACAGTGCTCCAGCACCAGACAATGAAACAAGATGGTTGACACATTAAGAAGGCCATAAGCATCAGGAGGGTTAGGTGTACACATGGGCAGCAGGAAGACAACATGGCAGAGCTACTGGGAGAAACAACCAATGAAGCACTGGAAAAGACAGAGGGAGACAGGCCAATGGGAAGACAGAAAACACAGGTGTAACAGATAAACAGGCACTAGAGGGAGAAGTAATGAAGGAGACCCTTAAGGAGACAGGACCAATAGAAACTCAACAGATATGAGGAACAGCTAACAAGTTTAAACAAGGAAACAAGTATGTGAGAGTCAACCAATGACAACAGGGCAGGGGCATGTCTGAGAGGAAGCTAGGGACTCAAGACAGGGGCTGAGAGAAGGAACGATTTGCCAACATAGTGCCGAAACCTCACACTTGTGACTGTATTATGTACTGTAGATGATGTGATATTCAAAGTCTTTGCAACTGTACATTGAGGAACAAACAGTTCTGGCATTTTTTCTATTTTCTGATCTGACCATAAGACTTTCCCCCAAAAGGCTGTATCTTTGTCCATGTAATCTGTCCTTCACTGACTGACCTCTACATTCACTTACAAACAGTTGTCTGAACTGGTGATCTTGGGATCTGAAGATCTTGAAAGAATTAATTGCAGGAGACAATAGAGCACAAGTATGTGTATAGTGAAAATAGAAGCACAGGATAAAGTGTCACTCTTTTTTATTCATCCCTTTCTACTTTTGTTTGATTCTGTAGACTTTAGAAGCTCTCCTCTCTTATTTTGGTCTCCATCTTGCTCTCACACACACACACATCATTGGCCCCTGAGGCTGTAGCATTATGAGCTTCAAACTTGTTATTTTTATTATTTTCAGTTTGAGCACATAATCAATGGTTAACTCCAGAGTTCACCACTCTGAATGACCTTTCTTTCCTTCTTTCTTTTTTATTGAACCATTTAATAATGCTGAAAGTCCTCCCTTTTATTTTTGCATATTCTCATTGACAGAAGTAGTCCTGGAGCCCATGCACGTTTTACTGCCTCTCCACATGTTTCAGCTCAGTAATTCATCAGCAGCACATGAGTTGCATCACTGGTGTCAAAGTGACATTAACTCCTTAAACTGTGAACCACTGGCATGTAGTGTGACCCTTACGTGTTGTATTTACTACTGTTTTTTTCCCCAGCCCTGATGTACGCCAGTATCTTTGGGAACGTTTCGGCTATAATCCAGCGCCTGTACTCTGGCACAGCTCGCTACCACACACAAATGCTGAGGGTAAAGGAGTTCATCCGCTTCCATCAGATCCCTGGAGGCCTGCGGCAGAGGCTGGAAGAATATTTCCAGCATGCTTGGTCCTACACTAACGGCATCGACATGAACGCTGTGAGTTTCACACTGTTCCTCTGTGGCGCAAGAGTCAGGACACTCCATATCCTATTGAGTCTGATCTCTTACTGGTCAAGTTTTTTGAGAAATTCACACCTCAGTATGGTTTTACTGTTAATATCTACACGACAAAGCATGTCTGAAAGATAGCAGAAAGTCATGATGTCAGAAACACATCAGACAGTGCAAAACCCTGTGTTTATGAGAGAGTTTTTTCAGTATTTATTCAACATTTAACACTATACTTCCTGAAAGCAACAAAAATTCTCTTAAGGAGTTTCCCCCTCATTGCCTGTCCACAAACCTGCACACTTTCTCAGGTCCATTAGCTCGTTTTGTTATGCAAACCACCTTGGGAAAGGTGACTTTACTGTGGGTCTGGTGGTGATCAATGAAATTTACGTGTTAACATGTTAAAAATAATAATTATAAACAGTAAATACAATGTATTTATGGATTGTACTTTCTGTATATTTTAAATGTGCATAGTTGTTGAATGTACTAAAAACTCCATACGTAAACAGATTCTTTGAATGTATGGCTTGCAGTGAATGTAGAGTTGTGAATTCTAGATAGCCGGACCATTTGCTTAACAAAACTGGCTAATGACCCAGTAGAAGGGAGTGGGTGTGTGGGTATGAAGTATGGTAGTGGGGCTACTTGCTGAGACAGTCTGAATTTTTCAGGAAATGTGTTAAATGCAGTTGTGTTAAGTCCTTGCCCTTGTGATCAAAAGATCAGAGGTTCAAGTCTCAGCCCAGGCACGACAAATTCTCCTCTGTCTCTTGTTCCAGGTACTGAAAGGTTTTCCCGAGTGTCTGCAGGCTGACATCTGTCTGCATCTGAACAGGAGTCTGTTGCAGAACTGCAAGGCGTTCCGCGGGGCCAGTAAAGGCTGCTTACGGGCTTTGGCGATGCGCTTTAAAACCACCCACGCCCCACCGGGGGACACCTTAGTGCACAACGGGGATGTGCTGACTGCTCTCTATTTCATCTCTCGTGGCTCCATTGAGATCCTCAGAGAGGATGTGGTGGTGGCCATTTTAGGTAAAAGTGGCTTCTCTTATATAGCTGCAGCTTTTCAGTGAGAAAACTATTCCGCTTACATTTAAAGTAGGAATGTCCTGATCACGTTTTTTTTGCACCAGAGTCCGAGTCAATTATTATTTAGTATCTAATACTGAGTCCCAATCCGATATTTGTATTTTTATGTAGACTTGTTTCTTGTCTATTTCCCAAGTGCCCAGTGTGTCTGCAACTGCTTGTTTTACACACTTTGCTGACTGAGATCAGTGAAACTGATGCGCTTCAATGCCACATGCTTTAGATTAAACGAGGGGTTAATCTAGTGCACAGTGAGGCTAAGAATCAACACATCTCAACTATAAATGTCTGGTAAAACTAATCACAGTCAAATCTGATAGAAGAACTCATAGGTGATGGAGAACCTTGCTGTAAAGCTCTGGTCAGGCATTGTCTGAAAGGTAGTGTGGAGAGACAGGGCTTATTGTAGCTCCAAAAGATTCTGAATTCTCTTTTTTAGGGTTTGTTTCAGATTGGTTGTATTAAATGAAACTCTGTTACTACCGTCTCATGAAACATTCGTATTACGAACATTACACATGGCTACATGACTGCTTTCATTTTCCAGTTTAAAATGTTCATTTAACAACATGCTGCCACAAAGTGCTCTATTTACAGCACCTGTGTGATGACTGACGTAAAACAAATGCTCAGGCTTAGGCTCGTTTATGCTAAAGCTGATCATCTAAAAACGCCCTGATCGGCCCCAATACTATTAAGTGAGATCGGATCGGGACATCCCTATCCAAAAGTAGACAATCACACAAATAAATGTTTGGTTTGCTTTTATATTTCATCTAGTATTGGTCAAATTCAGTCATGATGCAGACTGGTAGACAGAAAGCTTCCCTTATTTGTTTGCTAAATTTGCCTCATAATTAATGTGCAAAACTAAAGGAATTTGCTTTCTTTGTCTGCTTTCTACCCTTTCCCCATCATCATCTGTAATGACATTGGTGCACCAGTTATATACTGTGTTCTCTGGCAGCCTGGTCTTCTCAATTTGTCCAATCTGTTTTCATCTGATTCTTTCTTCCCCCCTCTCCCTGGACTGTGCTGATAGTCCAGAGTGACTCTATGTACTTGTGTCTTATTGATCACGCCACATTGATTATCTTTGGGCACAATTCAGATTGAGCCCGTGCTGGCCACCATCTTTACAATAAAACCCTTTTAGTGCCACCTAGTGTTTGCTCAGGGTATTCACTCAGTTTTGTTCTGTCCCTACAAGCAGCAAAAATGTAAACTACCTGGGCTAACAAAGGAGGACCATTGCTCTAGAAACACTTCTTTTTGGTGGCATTCTCATTACGTGGTTGAAGTTTTTACCAAAATATGACAAATATATTATTGTAAAATTAATTAAAATGTCTAAAATTTGGTTAGTAATTTTTATTATTAACACAAACCAATTTAAACCTAAAGAGGAGGCTGACCGACATCATTCTGAGTGATGAAGATAATGCAACCAGTAACCAGCAAGGCATGAGCTTTATAAGCATACAGCAGGGAGAATAAGTATTTGACACATCAGCAGGTCTTTCTGAAGTTCTGCCCGAGTGGTTCTTGGCTCTTGGAGAACTCTTCTGATTATTCTTTGGACTCCTGGGACAGGTATCTTATATATCTGATATCTTATCTTAGCACCTGGTCGTGGCTGGTTTATGGTGAACTGATGAACTTTCCATTTCCGGATAATGGCCCCCACAGTGCTCAAAGGATCATTCAGAATTCTGAAAATGCGCCTATAACTATTCCCATTCAGAATGCTTTTCAACGACAAGATCTTGGGAGAGTTCTTTGCTTTTACCAGTCATGAAGTGTTTCCTGTGAGCCTCCTGGGTAATGAGAAACCTTTATAGGCCATCGATTAGGACTAAAGCAGCTGATATCAATTAGTACTGATGGGGGGCAGGGTTTCTCTCTCAATACTGACAGATTTTGGGTGATCTTATGGCTTTCTATGCCATTTTGCACCTTGCTATCTTCATGTGTTCAATACTTTTTCCCTGTGTCTTTTCACTTTATTACACATAACTCAATTTATGGACTTAAATGTATAGATGTATTTGCATGAATTAAATACTTAAGTTGATATTGACATGTGGTGCAAATTTTGTGTCAATAGCTCACTTAGAAATACCCTTACTAAAAAATTCTGATGTGTCAAATACTTATTCTCCCCGCTGTAGATGACTGTGAAATCACTATTTGGCAGGCAACAGGTTACTGTTACTGTATCTGCTAATTAATTAATAATATTTATTTTTATGTTTTAACCAAACATGTAACCAGTAATACACTAATTTTAAACCACATGCTATAAAAGGAATTTTTATAGTAAAGCTGTGTGTATAAATCTTTGCAAGTTAGATTTAAGCTTGATTGACAAAATAAAAGTCTTAATAGATTAAAATTAGCCTTAATCTGACAAGAATAGCTTAATGTTACATAATGAAAGTCTTAAATATTACAAAGTAAAAGTTTTACATATTATACAAGTCTTTATTACTCCATAATAAAAGTCCTAATATGAAAAAAAAAAAGTAAAAATATTACAAAATAAAAATTGAATATTAAAATGTTTTTACAATTGCGGTTTGCTGGTGTCAGTGAAGTAGTGATGTTTCAAGCCAAATTCTGAACATTTATTCATAAACCTTTGCCTTCTAGGTCATCACGTAGCTCAAAGGTGTCATCGTGTTTAAACTAATGGCAAATATTTGTCACTTACAATGTAAAAGATATGAACTGTTAAGGAAGAATGATCATAAGAACAAAGGAGTTACACAATAAAACAGTTTTAATCAGTTAGAATGTTTTCCGAGGTAGCATTATTTTGTTCGCCGTCCTTTCAATTCTTGAGAAAACAATTCACCAGTCGCATAAAAACACTCGACCAATTACTGTTGTCTCCGGTGCGGACATGGTTGTGTTGTTGCAACTAGAGCCTTAACAAGCATCTGAATAATTTTGCCTGACATCACCATAAGGAGGTAACCCAGGGCAACAGACATTGCTTCTGCTCCTGTATGAAGTGAGCGTGTTTTTGGATGGTGGTCTCACTTTTTGTCCTCTCCTCTTCCTCTCTCTCTGCACTCTGGCCAGGTAAGAACGATATTTTTGGTGAACCCATCAGCCTGTACGGGAGGCCTGGGAAGTCAAGTGCAGACGTAAGGGCTCTGACCTACTGTGACCTGCACAAGATCCTGCGAGATGACCTGCTGGAGGTACTCGACATGTACCCAGACTTCTCAGACAGCTTCTGGACCAACCTGGAGATCACCTTCAACCTCCGAGATGTAAGTCACATGCTGTGAGTTTGCCTTATTCCAAGATATGAGCAGCTCTTCGTGGAAACAGCTCTTTAAAACATGGGTGTCCAAAGTTGGTTCCTGAAGGGCTGGTGATTGCACAGTTTGGTAGATCTCCTCCTAAAACACACTCACTAAAGCTGGCTCACCAAACTGAGCTGGAGCTGGACACTCCTGCCTTAGAACATGCAGTCGTCATTGACACTGACTGATCCGATTGTTTCTGTTGTAATAAAACCTTTAATATTGGGACATCATAAGAAGATGGGAAAATGCTTTGTATTTAATTTAGTGGTTGGCTTGCTCACTTCCATTCACACTGTAGAGAACAGCAAATGGTGTAAAAAAACATAAAAAACTACTGTCACAAGGTTTAAATAGGATAGAGAATATAGGTTGAGGCTGTGTGTGTGTGTGTGTGTGTGTGTGTGTGTGTGTGTGTGTGTGTGTGTGTAGTTAGTGGTTATATGAGTTACTGAAGCTTGTGTGTATCAGGCAGACAGAATTATGCAGCCAACCCCCAGTGAGGAGTCAGAATGCGGCTACCGTCGAGCCAGACGCAGGAGAAACTCGCTCAGACGTAACCGACCAGGTAAACCTGTCCGTTTGTATCTGTCAAACGATGTTTTATTTCCTAAGTTAGGTAAAAAAAAAAGTCCAAAAATCGTCTAATTTAACATGTACGGGCTTGTGTCCTGTGCAAACACAGCGGCACCTTTTATGGTTCATTTTAATCTCAGCAAATAGAAACTAAATATTAAACAAAATGAAAGAAAAGTGCTGTACGTGCTTGCTTGTCACTTAAACCAGCACGTGTTTAATATTTACATCAGTTTGATGTCACACATGCATACAGTATGTGGTGTAGACTGGCTTTCATACCTCGTCCTGTGGAAGTCTGATCGCTGAAACTCTGTGCTTTGCTGTGTTCAGATGGGATGGACAGAGAAGACGCTTATCCAGACCAGTCATGTGCCCCGATGGGGAACCACAGGGAGGCGATGTCGCGCTCTCAGTGGGATGAGTTGTGCAGCAGTACCAGCGCAGACTCCCTGTCTAGTGAAGATGAAGTGAAACCACCGGGACCTGGCCGGGGAGACATCTGTGCTCCAGACGTGCGAGATTACCCACCAACTGTGGTCAGCCTCTTACCCCCCAACAACTCCCCAGCAGGCATGGGGGGGGCTCCAGAACGGGGGGCACATCCCTACTCAGGTACAGAGTTAAAGAGGTCGTCTGATAATCTACTGAAGGAGAGGTTTTACTGCAGGTGAACTCTGCTTTGGCCCATAGTCAGCTGGGATCAGCTCCAGCTTACCCGTGTCCCGAATTGGACCAGTTGTTTGAATAGTTTGAAGAAAGATTCAGTTTTCTCCTTACCCCACATGTTCTCACTTAAGTGGTGCTGCATGGTGAAGCACACTAATGATCACCAGTTTGCAACATGTGAACTTCCTATTATGTGTAAACATTTACATTTATTCATTTGGCTGCTCATTCTTTCTGTCCAAGCTACAAGAAAGATATACAAGTGTGGCGAATAAAAAAATATTTTTCCCTGCGTTTCATCAGTATGACACAACTTAATGTGGTCGTACAGCCATACAGTGCTTCAGATTATTTCATTCTCTTTGGTTCCCAATACTTTTCAACTACGTTAGCCTTTAGCTTCTTTGTTTGACTATACATTTGTGAATATTTGTATCACTTACCAAACTATTCCTTTAATTAATGCATGTATGTAGTAATTTTCTATTTACTTGAAGAAAACCATGTTCACCACTGTTTGGGCCTAGGACAGGGGTGTCCAGCTCCGGTCCTGGAGGCCAGTTTCCAGCACAGTTTGGTGATTTACCTGATCAATCACACCTGGTAAGACTCACCTGTTAATTGCCAGGTTCAGGGAGTGTGTTTGAGGAAGGGAAATACCAAACTGTGCAGGACAGCAGCCCTCCAGGACTGACTTTGGGCACCCCTGGCCCCTGGTTAGGTCATTGCCCTTGTGAGCAGAGGGTCATAGGTTCTGTCCTGGCACAGGCACCACTGAGATACCATGCTGCTACACTGTTGACAGCTGCCTGCTGCCCCATGTGCTGATGGGGTTGTGCACTCTGTGTGATGGGATGTGTTCATAATGACAAATATTCGCTTAAATTTATCCTTCCTCTCTTGTCTTTGTCAGGGTCACTGAATGTGTACGGTTACTGGCCCGAGCGCAGACCAAGTCAGATTTCAGAAAGTCCAAGACGCTCATCGTCGGCCCGTGTCTGCCACCACCACCGCGGCATGTGTATGGAGGAGAGACCTAGCGAGCTGCAGGCCCGTCTCGAACTGCTGCAGTCCCAGCTTAACAGGTCAGACCCTGGAGCGTGCACAAAGGGATTCGATTAACATTTAAACCAAGAGTCAGTAATCTCATCTGCCAGAGCTGGTGCGACTGCAGGTTTTCACTACAACCAAGAAGCTTTGCTGATTCAGCTGGTTTAATTACCATACTTTTCCCATGCTTATAGGTAATAAAAACCAAACAGAATGCAGACATGCAGCATGTATGATGCTAACTTGCAAGTCATCGCTAAATGAACTACATATAGGGTAAAGGGGATTTTTTCCCCTAAACTATTGCTTTAATTGATTATCAGATGTGACCTCTTTGCCTTTCTAATAGAGGGCAGTCATGGACATTGCGTTTGTGATCAGAGTCTCAGCCCAGGCTCTGCTCCATGTGTGGATGGGTTAAATGCAGATCACGTGTGCCCACAACAACAAATTATCACTTTACTATTCATTCGCCTTCTTTTTATTTCATCTCTTTGCAGGTTGGAGACACGGATGACGGCTGACATTAATGTGATTCTGCAGTTACTCCAGAGACAAATGGCTCCAGTTCCCCCAGCCTACAGTGCTGTGTCTCCACCTCCCCCCTCCAGCCTGTATGGGACCGGGGGTCCAGTCATTCATGGCCCTGCACCCATTCCACCCACTGTACAGATTAACGACAGCCTTTCATCGCCTCCCAAAGTGAGTGTGTTTGTAGAGTGCTATGACTTGACTTGAGCCTTGTACTTCATGCAGCCTATTGGACCTTTCTGAGAATTACCTTGTCATTGATTGTGGGGTGAGCATTGTGGGACAGTGCAATGTCACCTCACAGTAAGAAGGTCCTGGTTTTAATCACAGGTGTCTTTCTATGTGGAGTGAACAAGCTCTCCCCCATTGGTGTGGGTTTGGTCTGGGTTTCCTCCCACAGTCCAAAGGCTTGTGGTTTAGGTGTGTGTGTGGATGGTTGTGTTTCTGTGATGGGTTGGCCTCCTGTACAGAGTGAACTCTGCCTTGTGCCCATAGTAATCTAACTGGTTTGGAGAATGAATGAATTATTGTGGCAATAAAGCTGACACAAGCTTCTAAGCTGTTTAGAGGCATTTGGGGAAATGTGACCTTTACCACTTTAAATCACTTTTACACCTTTTTTACACTTCGCACTGCTCCACTACACCATCTAGACCCAAGGCGAGTAATGACTGAGTATGTGCCTCTCTTCTCTCCCCAGAGCCCTGACTCTGACAACCTCAACCACAAGTCTCGAGATTCTCTGTCCAGCGGTGTCCACCTGACCGTAGCTTCGGACGACACTATGTCCATGTCCCCTGAAACAGAGACTGAACCAGTGGCCCCTGGGACTCTGAGTGTCCCTCCGCATCTCCAACCCCAAGTCAAAGCTGAAGCTCAGGCCAAGGCCCGTGACCCCGGGCTGCTGCGCGGCAGCCTGCGATTCCCCTCACTGCCCGAAAACCTGGAAAACCCCAGGGCCTCGCTGGACGCAGTAGCAGAGATCCAAAGGCACCTGTCTGACCCCATCCTTCCCGGCAGCTAGAGTCCACAGTGGGCTGTTGTCTGTTCTTTTTCCCCCTTCTGTGGGCCCTCCACACCTGGGACATTCGTGTGGACCCACTGTCACACACTCTACAGCGGCCTGGTGCTGGTCACACTCCTTTTCTTGCACCTCTCTTCTCCCACATCATCTGCAGCACTGTGAGGTTTAAGCGTAAGCTGCTACTCTTGGACACGGACACGGACAAGTCCACATTGAGCATGGAGGAGCTGGCGCACACATATACACTCAGACACACGTGCAAACATACTCGACGTGTTTGCTTCTCATTTTGCACTTGATACAAATCACAAACGACACTGAACAAAACTGGGCTGGGAGTGAAGCCATGAGGGAAGGCGTGGAGGGAAACAATGGCGCAGCCATCTTAGTCTGACCAGTCCATCAGTTTTTTTCAGATGTGATTCCTCTAAAGGGTTCTGCATTACTCAGACAAATGGAAAGATCTGTTGCACGTTAACAAAAGGCCAAGTCTGCTGTCCATGCAGCATAGCTAAATAAATCAATTCTAAACGGGCTGACCCTCGACCAGACTGCATTTTTTTTTTTAAAAAATCAAGTACACATGCATTACAGGGCACAAACTAAAATATGGAAATTTTCTGCTAACTTTAGAGCAAAATTTTTATTTATTTGCTAGGTTTCTTAAGTAAAATAATGAAGCATAAAGCTGTCATAACTAACTGCCATTGATTATGCATCAAAAGAGGCCATTTGAGCAGGGGCGTCTAAACTTTAGCATGCGATCGTGCTGCATTAGCACACATTTGAAAGGGATTGTACATTTGGAATAAACAGTATGCCCTTATTAATGAGTTTATATTACACAGGACTTTTGCTTCCATGAGGCAAAACTTATTTTCACGTATGATTTGCTGAACACGTTCAAGTGAGAGTTGAAATTGTGTCGTCTGCGTAAATCCGCCTGAGACTGAAGTAGAGAATGAAGTAAGTGCTGGAGTCGGGCTGCCTCCTCCACCTGGGTGCATGGAGTCAAATGTGTGCATATTACTGTACGTTCTTCAAGTCCTTTGAGGAACCTTGTGCCATATCTCTCCTCAGTAAGACAGAGGAGGAGATCTGCTGATGACATGAACTGTTTGTTTTTTTTCAATAACATCACCGTTTGGGAACCTCTTCCAGGAGCACGGGCCGACAGCTGCTTTCACCTTTAGGAGAGTAGAGTTCTGCATGAAGCACGATGTGTCACAGGGCACAGCTTCACAGTTATCAAAGCCACTTTGGGAGTTTGACATCGCAAAAGAATATCTGGCCACGACAGACCCTCTGCGTCCTTCCTGAACAGCAGCGCCTTCACTGAGCGAAGGGCATTTTCTCTCCTCTCCCAATCTAACTGGGACGAGCTGGACCTGTAGAAGATATTCTGACCAGAAATTGCTGTTATAAGAAAATATCTTGGACATTTTCTAACTGTATTTCATTATATTTAGCTACAGAAATTATATACAGAAATTTTTTCCATGTATAGAATTGGTCTTTTTTTCAGTTTCGTTCTGATTATATATTTTTATGGATGAAAGATTCGGTTTACATCTGAAGTGGGGACATCAGGTGACCCAGTGGATCAGCTATGATGACATCTGGTATGATGGACACAAAGAGAAAAGATGTCTGATTCAGTGAATCATGTAGAGACAAGAGAACACTGTGGGACGCAAGACACCAAGCCAACTGTCGGGCCACAGATCAGAGAGGTGACCCTCAAGAGGGATGGTGTTGAGCAAATTTTGGAGTTTTCTGCTCACACACACCTTGCTCACCTCACCTGTTCATTGCCAGGTCTTCTGAGTGTGAAGTGGGCTGGACACTGGCCCTCCAGGAGCAGGGTTGGACACTCCTGGTCTAAGGGTAGATACTGCATTGTGTCACATGGCTCTAGGCAACTCCTGGCAGAATTAAACCTGATAAATCTACACACATACACACACAGTAGAGTTTTTAAACACTAAAGCAATGGTTTACCACCAGAAATGGCCTTTTAAACCAGTGTTTTGGTTCATGTAGTATTTGAATATTTAGACTGAAATTATCTGCAAGACTTTAACAGACATCCAGTTAATGTCAGGGGAAGAAAAAGCCACAGATAAAATCAGCTCTTTTCCTTGGTGTATTAGTCAAAAGTAACAGCTCAGCTGGGTTTACGTGTTGGATGATTAACAGACGCTGCCACTTCAGATGAGCTAATGAACTAACACTATAGCTGGACGCTAATTATCTTCTACACAATGTTATTTCTTGTAGCAATGTACTAGCTTGTTAGTTTGTCAGAGAATCATATTTGACGGTTTCTGACCCTGGCATCAGCTGGAGCACCAAGGATTTCCACATCTCAAACACTTCCATACTGTTCTTGGTAATCACGTCATGTCATTTGTGTTTCCTAGAAGCAGTGTGTAAATGAGTCGGGTTAAAACGTCAAGTCAGAATTGCTAGCCATTATATTTTCTCCATCTGCTCATCAGGTTCAGCACAAAAACACGTATTTGTAGCTCCAAAGACGTTCAGATGAAATTTACCAAATAATTTACTTAAGTTTTAGTCTGAGCCTGGATATTAGTTCCTGTTAGCAGTTCGCCGTCTGTGAGCCAGTGACCCTAGACCTTTGTGGGTTTAATTTAATATACATATTGTGGAGACGTGACATCTCAGTCATCACTTTTACTTGTTGTGGTGTGTTCCAGTGCAAGAGAAAAGAAGCCAACAGTGACCACTTCTGCCGTTGGCTTGGTGTGTTTAGGCCCGAAATGCTGTTTCTTACTGAACAACCTATAACGTATTCAAGTATGTGTGTGTGTGTATGTGTATGAAAGAGAGAGAGAGAGAGAGAGAGAGAGAGAGAAACAGAGGAATGCAGCAGACATGTTACACATCATGAGAAGCTTGTGGAACAAAAACCCCATCAGATTGGTTTCTGTTGATCATTTACTGGAAGATGTGTCTGGATCAGTGTGTACGGCTCGTGCTCAGCAGACGTGATTATCGAAGGAGGTGAATGTATGTACAAATCAACCGAAAACCATGTTGGTTTCCAAAAGCACAAAAATATTACCGTTTTTGTTTTTTTAGATTAAAGATTATAACACACCATGCAGAATATACTGATGCTACTGTGTGATCATTTTCTGAAATTATTTGCTGTTGTAAATGCACACAAGTGCACCACAAAGAAATGTGACCTTTAACCCATCCACACTGGAGCAGTGGGCACCACTGTGGTACCTGGGCCTAACCACCAGACCACCACTGCCCCGCCAGAAGTTTTCCATTTTCATATGTCTGCTGTAATAACAGTTAAGTAAGAATAGCAGTGTATAATACACACAAATCAGCCACAACATTAACATAAGTAAGTTACATTGACTATCATAACGTTATTTCATTATAGTGGCATATAGTGAACAGTCAGTTCTTGAAGCTGATGTGCTGGAAGCAGGTGTGAAAGGATCTGAGCCAGTTTAGAGCAGCAGGTCTTGTGGAGCGTTCCAGACATGCAGTACCTACTTAAAATGATCCAACTGGTGAATCAGTGACAGGGTCATGGGCACCCATGGGTCATTGATGAACATGGGGAGAGAAGACTAGCCTGTGTGGTCCAATCTAAACAAAGAGCTCCTGTTGTACAGAATGGCTGATAGAAAGGGGTCAGAAGTGCACCCTAGGCAGGTGGTGTTAATGTTATGGCTGATCGTTGTAGGTAGTCCTGGTGCAAAGCTTGTCTGTCTGGACAAAAAGGATCAGTAACAGCTTTATGGAAGAACGATGCAAGTTTATTTATAGAAAAACATTGCTGACGGGCGCACACGTCTTTCAGAGGGACTGGGTCAGGGTGACCTCACGAGAGCTGTCCACGTTCACGTCCAGTTGTGCTGAAACACTGAACTCACTACCATGTAGTTGCACCACAGCCAAAAGTTTTCACGGACAGAGCAAAAGTCACCTGTCTGAAAAAAAGTCACAACATGAACGTTTTGCCCGAACTCATTTATAATATTTATATACGTATGTACATCTCTCACGTTGAGCACAAACATGCGGTAAAAAGAGAGTGACCCTCAAACAGTAACAGAAGCGAGACAGGAATGGAACGATTGAGGACCCGAATGAAGAAAAGGGGAGAACAATGACATCTCTCCTTAAACTCAAAAGCAGCCTCATTAACGCCTGTTTGAACTTTAAAGATGATTTTGAAATTATTTGATTGAGCACAGAAAAAATATACTCTCAGAAGGGGTCGATGCAAAAATTGCCCTAATTTACCCACAGTGGTGGTGAATGGAACCAGACGTCAGAAGAGTCTAATGCCACTAAAAGCTCCCTCACACCATGTTATTACTTTAAATACTTAAGAAGACAAGACACCGGTTAACAATAGTTTTGGCCTAAAATGTACTTTCAAAATCCACAAATAGTGGAAATGTTACATATAGGGCGTTATGAGGCAATTTATTCACAAATCTACCATTATCAGAACATGACGGTGGTGGTGGACGTGTGTTGTAGACAAACCTTGGTTTTCATTCACCACTAAAGAAGAGCAGGTGTCTACAATGAACTATTTCACACCAAACCACAACAACATTGTTTGCAGCCCAATGATTGAGGCTGAAAATAAAAAGGGTGAAATTCGCCATTAAAGAGTGCAGCATCCATTCCTTCAGCCAGGAGAGTGACTATTCTTCTAGAGGTTTTTCAGAAACAACTGGAGATTAAAATGATGACCATCAGGCAGGGTGGTCTGCATACCCCTATTGTAAGCTCAAGTCCATGTAACATGCTGACAATCATTTCCGTTTCAGCTGTCAATCAAATGCAACACGTGCTTGACCTGAAGAACGGTCAGACCAGAGGACCCGTGAAAAAAACTGGCATCTTTGAGATGCAAGAAAAGGGAAATTAAATGGGCTTTTGGCATATTTTCACAGATTCTTGCCTCTGAACTCTCAGACAATAAATATTTGCCACAAGCTTATAGAAGAAGCATCATTCCAAGGTAATCTCAATGCTGGCTGCTTTGTAACTAATCTTTTCTACTTAAAAACATATGCTTACAGTAAAAAGGACAGGTTCTTCTGCTTTCCAGGTCTGGATGAATGCTGAATGCTGCCGTGTCCATTGCACTGAGAAGTCTGTACACATCCTCATATCTTCGAATTAGAAAACCACCAGAAAATTACACTGCAAACTGAACAAAGGACCCCAGTGAGTCTAATACAAGGAGAACAACTGGCAAAGACAAACTGATATGAAATGCAGTACGTATTTCTCTCACACACACACACACACACTCACACACTCACACACTCACACACTCACCTAAACAAATTCTCACAACCTTCAACCCCAGTATGTTACTCCACTATCCAAACTCTCCAGCAACCTCCAGACCTCTACAACAGCACAAAAACCATCCGCTCCCTTCTCCTCCTCCTTCCTGCTCCTCCTCCTCCTCCTCCTCCACTTCTTCTTCTTCTTCTTCTTCCTCCTCCTCCTCCTCCCTTTCACTGGAACTAGCCCCGCCCTCAGTTTGCAGAGAGTCAGGGCCAGTTTCAGCTTCACTGTTAAACCCGCAGGATTTCCAAGCAGTTGTTATAGCAGATAGCTATCCAGTCTGGCTGAGTGGACGCCCACTGCACGTTGTTGATCTCTCCCTCTGCGGTGTAGGCCAGGATGGGGTCCTCGATCGCCCGTGGCATCTGCTGTATGTCCCAGATCAGCGCCTGGTGATCGTCCGCTACAGTGGAAATTAAAAGAGAAGGGACCAGGTAAAGAGGGCCGTTCAAAATCCTAAAACACATCAGCCCTCTACTCAAAACATGCTTGGTGTTTTCGCTGGAGCTGCGAGCCTCAGCCGGTTTATAGTTCATCCCTGTGTAAAGTGTCATAACACACAGTCTGTGTGGACATGTAGTGTTATGCACCAGACTTGCTTACATGGATTCTATGCAGCAAGCCTTTGTCCATCTTTAATGTCTGCTGATTAACGTAAGTGATGAGTAGGGGTGGGCGACCTTCCTGAAATATATCACCATCCATAATCTTAATTCTGATATCTCTTCTAAATTTATATATATATATATATATATATAAATATACACACTATTAATTACTCTCTGCATTTTCCCCTTCTGAACCATTGAGTAAACACACCCAGAGCAGTGGCCAGCCCGTCATGGTGCATGGGGAGCAGTATGGGGTTAGATGCCTCAAGGGCACTTCAGGGATTCAAACCCATGACCATTCGGTCACAAACCCATTCTCAGACAAGCCTATGGACCGCCAATAAAACCTGTGAAAATATTATTTTTACTATTAAACAAAGCTGTAATCAGCAATAGTTTACTGTAGTAGTAAAATTTTCCCCCATAATGGGCATGCTGGAAGACAATTTATTTTATCTTAATGTATTCGCACATAATTAGCTTGTTTCATGCTAAATTATTGACAATATGTCTTGAAAGACATCTAGATATGAGAAACATTAAATATATTGTCTATATAGTTAAGGTTTATGGTGTTTTAACTTGCCAAATATGGTTTGTCTGTACAGCGTATAAACCGAGGCAAGGCTAAAGTGTTCAGTGAGTGAGTGTGTGCACATGTGAGTGTGTATAGCTGTGCTGGTCTCTTACCTGCAGTACAAATGTGGCAGGAGGAGTGTGGGGCCCATGCGATGCCGTTCACACACGCACGGTGATTATTCAGCCGAGCCACTGGCGTGCAGGGCACACGCACATCCAGAATGACCACCTTTAGAGCAGACATGGAGTTAAACTACAAATACTGAGCAGAGATGGGACAGACAAGAGTGTAACAAGTAATACTGTGAGAGGACACAGATTTGCACAGTTTTTGAATGTTGCTGGCATTGGACTCTCCATTATCAAAAACCACACCGTGGTGAAATGCCCATCAGCTGTGAAAAATAAAATTAAATGAATAAAAATGAACAAAATATGTCAATAAATAAATATAAACAAACAAACAAATAAATAAAATGAAGAAGCAAATGTAGAATTTTTTTAATAAGCCAATTACAAATTACAGTGTTAACATCTGACAATTCAGTTTGAGCTATAAAATTTAATGCTGATGCATTACTGTTCTCCATGTGTTTCTTGCCTATGTGTGTTACTTCTAACTTGCTGGTAGTATGTGGGGAAAACATTAAAGACCACTCACAGAATCGGTTGCTTATTTGTTTGTTCTAGCTGTGTTCTAGCTGAACCCCTGCCCCCCTGAGGTTACCTCCATGCCATCCATGGCCATAGTGGCCAGGTAGTTGGGGTCCTGTTTATTCCAGCAGAGGCGAAGCAAAGGATGATGTTGAGGGTCTTCATAGATGATGGTGCTGTGCTCTAGGTGTCGGAGGTCAAACATCCGGACCGAACCGTCGGCTCCCACAGACGCGAACATGTCCCGTCCTCCACCAGCGCGGCTGAATGCAATGTCGTACACCTGCAGCCAGTCATACAGATGAACATTGTACTTTCATATGAAAACAATACGGATATTGTAGAGGATTCTAAAGCGACAGAGAAAGCTGTAGCTGTCACTCTAAGCTAGGAGAACAGAAAGCCAAGTACCCTTATGCCTTGTTCACACGACAAGACTTTAGCCACGATTTACAGTCACTTTGGAATATAGAGCTCACCTCCATCTCTCTCTGAGACTGTGACTACAGCTGCATTATGTAGAGCTGATATAGAGCTCACCTC
>JBBIGC010000029.1:5092233-5103882 GCA_037576955.1 Lepidarchus adonis
ACACACACACACACACACACACACACAGACACACACACACAGACACACACACACACACACACACACACAGACACACAGACAAACAGACACACACACATACACACACACACACACAAACAGACAGACAAAAAAACACACACACACACACACACACACACACACACACACACACACACACACACACATACACACACACACACACACACATACACAAAATTTATTTCCATTAGGGCCACAGACGTCACCAGGCTTTCTAGAGTCCAGCCATGCTATTTCAAGTATGCATGTTCCTCATCGTCTGTGCCTGTCTGTGTGTGAGTGTGTATGTGTGTGTGTGTGTGTGTGTGTGTGTGAGCTTTCCTATGTGAGTAATGCATTTCATGGCAGTTGCTGTACAGTCTAAAAGCAAACAGATGTGCTCGACTTTGCCTTATCAAAGTTTTTCCAAAGCCATAACAATACCAACAACACCACAAAAAACACAGAGAGGGAGTTCTTATAGGCCATAACGCTTCATTTCTGCGCACGTACATGCATAGACGTGTGTCTTTCAGAGTTTAGTTTATAAGTATTTGAACCCTTAGACTAGTAGACTACCCAGATTGCAGTACACCACAATCGAACCATCCCGCCTAATTTTGGTTGGCAAGATATTGGGTTATAACCAGTCAGTGACGCATGTCTTAACCAACTGGCCGTATAATTAACCGACATGTGAACCAGGCATCAAATATGTGTAAAATTGCAAAGGTTTGTATTTTTAAACATTTAATTTTTATGTTTTTGAACGCCAAAATATTGGCATGGGTGAATGCTGGAATGAAACAGCCATTAAAATGTATTAAAATTAAAATACATTAACTTTTTGCCAGAAAGTACTATTGGCTGATGATGCACCAACATTGTGAGAGTTTATTATAAGAATCTACAGGAACTAACATTCCCAATATATCACCAGTTGGTAAGTCATGAACTAATGAAACAACATGAATAGATACAGTCCATTCATCGTCTGTGACTACTGAACATCACAAGCAAACTTTTTACTTCTTTATATATGAACCAATAGCAACACCAGGTCAGCACCTGCATGTCTTATGGATAATTACTCTTGCCATGCAATTAAAGTGCAATTACATAATTTCTAGGGATGTAACAATGAGCACAGAATCAGACCATCCACATTATCAAATTGCAGAAAATCATGTTTTTGTCATTAATCTGTTCAACACATTCACATGTACTTCAGTTATCGGATAAAGTCAGAGTTTGTATGAGTCACTGAGTGATTAGATTTCTTATTTCTAACAGAACAAGTAATTTTACAATGGATTGTAATATATATGTATATATTTGTGTGTATATCTCCCACTTAGAAATCATGGAGGATCTGAAATTCACATTGTGAGAGACAGCATTTTAAAAAAATCAGGAAATCACATTGTGTGATTAGTAAAAAATTTATTTGTATTGTACTGCTGCACAAAAGTGTTTGAACACCTGAAAAAAACATTTTCGCATGCTTCACAGTAGGGATGGTACAACTCATCCTTCTCTTTTACTCCGAACACAGTGGGTGAAGTTTAGATCATAAAGCTTTACTTTGGTCTCATCTGACCACATGACTTTCTCCCATGCCTCCTCTGGATCATTCAAATGGTCATTGGCAAACTTCAGACAGGCCTGGACATGTGATGACTTGAGCAGGAGAACCTGCATGATTTGAAACCATGACGGCGTAGTGTTCTACCGAGAGTGACCTTTGAAACTGTGGTCCCAGCACTCTTCATGTCATTGACCAGCTCCTCCCATGTAGTCCTGGGCTGATCCCTCACCTTTCTGACCATCAGTGATACCCCATGAGGTGAGATCTTGCATGGAGCCCCAGTCCATGAGAGACTGACAGTCGTCTTTAGCCTCTTCCATTTTCTAACAATTGCTAAACAGTTTTCTAAACAGTTTCACCAAGCTGCTTGGCAATTGCCCCGTAGCCCTTTCCAGCCTTGTGGGGGTCCACAATTTTGTCTCTGGTGTCTTTTGACAGCACTTTGGTCTTTGGCCCATGGTAGTAGTTGGAATCTGGCTGACTGTGGGGTGGACAGGTGTCTTTAAAGAGCTTAGACAGGTGCTACTAATTTAGATTAATGAGTGGAGTAGAGGTAACAGATCTTTGAAATCCAGAATTCTTGCTAATTTCCAGGTGTTCAAATACTTATGTGCAAAAGTGCAATACAAATAATTCCTTTACAAATCACACAATGTGATTTCCTGATTGCTTTGTAAATGCTACAATGTGAATTTCAACCCTCCATGATTTCTAAGTAGGAATCCTACAAAATTCAAATACTTATGTTCCTTACTGTATATATAGCCTCTCCAGACGTGCTTTACCAAGAAACATAACCCTAAAAACAAGGCACTTAGTAATTCACAAGGTCACAAAGGAACCCCAGATAACTTCTTAGCAAATAAAGCCCTCCGTCACATGGGCTAATGTTTACTATCATGAATCCACCATCAAGAGGGCAGTGAATAAAAATCATGTGTATGGCAGGGTAGCAAGGAGAAAGTCATGGCTCTCCAAAAGAACATTTTATCTACAGTATGCTAAAGATCACATGGACAAGCCAGAAGGCTACTGGAAAAATGTTTTGTAAATAGATGAGACCAATATCAAACTTTTTGTTTTAAAGAGAAGTGCAATGTTTGGAAAAAGGAAAGCACTGCATTCCAGCAGTGAAACCATCTGTGAAACATAATGGTGGTAGTATCATTGTTTCAGCCTGTTTTGTTGGATCTGGGCCAATATAGCCTGCAATCTTTGATATAGTTCTGAATTATACAGTGAAAACTAAAGTCCTAAAGGCCAAGGTCAAGTCAAAGTACTAACCTCATGTTTATAAAAATATTTTATATATAGAGCAGATAAAATATTTGTTGAATATGCCACACATTTTAAGTAAATATACAGGTATTTCTAAAGGTGCTATTGACATTTCTCCCCAGATCATATTCATACATACATAGACCATGGCGAATGAGTGCATTACTTTTTTGTTTTCTTTGAAACAATAGTACCTGCTAATTCCAGGTCTTTCTGAAGCTTTCCACAAGTGATCCTCGAATCTTAGAGAACTCTGCTGATAATTATTTCACTCCTCTGTCTGAAATCTTGGGAGGGGCATCTGGTCGTGGACGGTTTATGGTGAAATGTTCTTTCCACTACCAGATTATTGCCCCAACAGTGCTCACTGGAACCTTCAGTAGTTTAGAAATCATTCTGTAACCAATATCATCAGTATCTTTTACAACAATAAGGTTGTGAAGGTCTTGAGAGAGCTCTTTGTTTTTGTGTGACACCTTTTATAGCCCATCAGTTGGGACTGAACCAGCTGATATTCATTTTTACTAAGTTGCAGGAAAGCTTTCTAATTACTGATATATTTCAGCTGGTGTCATAACTTTCATAACCTTCTTCATGTGTTCAATACTTTTTTCCCTGTGTCATTCCATTTTATTACACATAACTTAATGTATGGATCTATGGTTTGTTTTCTTTGCATGTGCGTATGGGATGTTAACTGGTGAGAATTTCATGTCAATAGCAACTTAAGAAATATATTTACTTAAAAAATTGCTGACATGTTCAATAGTAATTTGACCTGCTGTAAATGATAAGTTTTTAGGTGATTATATTTGTAATTGTGAACACACCCCATCAAACAAAGTAACGAAAATTTGACCTTTAACCCAGCAGTGGGAAGCTATCAGCAGCACCCAGGGAGCAGTGTAACAGGACAGTACCTTACTCAAGGGTTCCACTGCCCAAAACGTACACACAAACTTTCAGTCTTATAAAATATTGTATATCTGGAACAAAGGAGTCTCAATGTGCCCCAGTCTAATCACCATATTAAATGTGAATTGTAATATCCATAATTAGACAATTAATTACATTTACAGTTACAATGTGCATTAGCAGGTTGCATTTTTGACATTTTTTGTTAAATGTTAAAATAGCTCATAAACGAAACAAAACAAAAACTGCAAAAAATAATGGCTTTTACAAATGTCTATTTATATTGTGAAATTTCCCACTTGTGGGACAATAAAGGATTATCTTATCTTAGACCCAATGGTGAATATGATAAAGATGAAAATTTCTCTGCTTGTTAATTTGTTCATTACTGAGAAATTATCAGACAAAAAAAAACGCCAGGGTTTTATGGCATGTACACCCTGGGGGCCTTACATAACAACTTCTAAAGCTACATGAATTGAGTGAACTGCTCTGCTTTATTTTAGTGTTTCTAATTAAAGCTACCCTTCCTGCCCTGACCACTGACCACCACACCCTTCCATAACTATCACTGAAAATCAGATTAGCAGCTTATACTCTCCCATCACGCACTGAGGGACAGATGTATGTGCGGTTTAACAGGCTCAGGGAATGCTGGGGACAAAAGAGAAAATGAAACTTCAGTGATGAAGAGATAGTGGTGTTGACAGATGAAGTTTTCACCACAGCATTCTCCAGTGTTGTAATTCCACTCTGGCTAAGAAAACAGAGATTGTGAAATGACAACATGGCCGGGCTGCAAGACTTTAAACATAACGCTGAACAATATTTCAGCTTGGACCTCTATCCAGCCACTGCTGCTGCCACTGTTAAAGGAAGTCTCCTGACAACATGGTTTTCCAATGCAAATTCACACACCATGCAAAATCCACACAAAACCAAAAAAACTCCATCATATGTATATACATTGGTGGGTGGAGCTTGATTTGCATGTGCACACCTCCTGAGGTGCATGTTTAAAACTTACAAAAAAAATAAAGTAAAATTGAAGTACACCCCCCAGGTTTACTTTACTAAATATATGGATGTAATGTACTAGTATTGTACTTCAAAGTATACTATTTCATTACTTCCTGGGGCTTAATTGGCCCACTTTGCAGTTTTAAAGTATTCTTTTAAATAAACTTTAAGTGTAAGATAACTATAACTATAAGTTTTAATTATAAGTTTTCATCAAATTCACAAGTAACTTTTATTTTGTACTGTAAGTATACTGTGAACTATACTATGAGTGTACTTTTAAGTACTAGTGTTGTACTTCTAGCCATACTTTAGTTTATGTGTACTATGAAGTTATACCACTTACACATGCTATTGGGTTGCTTGTTAAAAACTACTAGTTGACCTTTAAAAATGATTTTTTAATACACAACTAGGTATTATCTATTTTTTATTTTGAGCTGCAACTGAACTTAATGTATAGTTTACCTCTTATATAAATATACCACTACTTCTCGGAAAGTATACGTTCAAATTTACTGCCAAGAAACTACTTTTTTAAAAGGGGCTTTTTGCAAGTATGCTTGTAAATTTGAGTAACATGATGAATGCTATGTTGGTCAAAGATCCATACTTTTTTAATGGAAGGTTTTGTCTTTTAAATTATATATTCAATATTTATGTTTAATGATGCAAACGAACAAGTTAATTTAGTTTGTCTTTTAAATATAAAAGTCACATAAAGCACTATTTGAAGAAATGCTACAGGTAAACCTTTCAATGGATGTTAATGTTTTAGGCGGTTGTGGCCTAGTGATTTGGAACTTGCCCTTGTGAACAGGGAGTTGCAGGTTCAAGTCCCAGCCCAGACACCATTGAGGTACTGTTGAGTTAAGCACTGTCCTGCTTCACTGCTCCTTGGGTGCTATTGATAGATGCCCGCTGCTCCACGTGTGGTCAAATTTCATTGTGGTGAATTTTGACAAATAGTTTCTTGCTCTACACTTCATGTAAAGGTTCCATACTGAGCTGACTTAAGTGCTGCACTGAATGTACTCTATTTCAACAGGAACAAGGCCTGAATGAGGCTTTAGTGATCACAAGTGGACAGCAAAACTTAAAGGCTCCACCTTTTCTGCTACACCAGCCTCCTTTCATAATGCAAATATGGCAGATTAGGTCCAAAATAGGGGTGGAATTCACAATAGAGACCTCAGGTCCCTGGAAATTGAGGCAGCCATGTCCTAATTGTTGGAATGTATGTTTGCAACTGAAGGGTCTATGAAGCGTCCTAACCACCTACTATTCAAAAATAAATGTCACTCTGAACTGTATAATTCAAAGGGGGCGACATGTTAATGTTTTTATCTTAAAAAAAACATGGTGTCTTCAAAAAAGCTTCAGATGTCCATGTTTAATCTAAAATTTGCCATAAAATTCAATACTGGTACAGTGCTAACATTCAAGAAAATGAGCTTTATTGTGGATCATGATGAATATTTATGGCTAGAACTGATGAGCTGGGGCCACAGGGGAAGCTGGAGCCTAGCCCAGCTGATTATGGGACCAAGGCAGGGTTCACCCTGGACTGGAGGCCTACACATCACACAGAGACAGACACGCGGTACAGTCCACCCAGAAAGGCTCCTGTGGCCGACCCCGGGGCCCGAACCCAGGACCTTCTTGCTATGAGGCAGCAGCGCTACCCACTGCACCTATATTTTTGCATCAGTTCAATTCAGTTCAATCTGTAAGCACTCCTTCAACAGCTGAACACACATTTTTGAGCTTGGTGTTGGGCACTGAGGGAACAAGGCTTTAGGTGGAAACAGAAGGCCGCCATTGTGCAGAAGGACTCAGCATGAAACTGACTGCCTCAGGGGCATGCATTAGAGTGGAAATATGAGCTCACACACACACACACACACACACACAGGACTAAAAGCATACATGGCTATGAGCTGGACAGTTGCCAGTGAAGACAAAAGGCAGCAGGGTCACTGCAGCATGCACCTGATAAAAAAGGGCCGTCTGGAGAACATCTTCCAGCTGCTACACTACAGAAGGGGACGCAACGAAAAATTCCATTTACATACAAGTGAATTATATGACATTACGCCTGGCTTTTACTTTTACCTCTGTAATTGTGCAGATGTGATATTTTTAATGCAAGTAAATGACCCCCATGACCCAGTGCTGCAAAACCCAACATAATCATCTACTCTTTCGGCCGCTGGAGTACTGCGAGCATTATCACAGAGGAACTTGGGCAGAAGGAGAGAACTTTCCTGGCACTGCATTTGGAACACAGAACTCAGGAAAAGAAACGCTCAGCAAAGGCTGTTCTATGACACACACACACACACACACACACACACACACACACACACACACACACACACACACACAAAACCTCCAGTTTGGACTTATTTCATTTTGTTAACAGATTTTGGAAAGAGTGGCTGCCCTCTACACTGTCCCCCATCATGAATAGACCAACAGAAATGATCCAAAAACATTTAAAACTTCTGAACACTGAAAGTGAAGTTTTCTTCTCCTGTAAACTGAAGATACAGGGTTTTGAACTGACAGCAGTGTTGTCAATACCCACATGTAATAAAACATGTCTTATGAAAATAAGACATGAAAATATATGACAGGGACAGGCAGATAGATGTAGATAGACAGACAGATAGATAGACACATAGACAGACAGATAGACACAGAGATAGATGATAGACAGACAAATATAGACAGACAGATCGAGAGATAGACAGTGAAACAGATAGATACAAACAGAGATAGACAGACAGATAGTTAGAAAGAGCGACAGATAGATAGGAAGACAGACAAAACCTTTTTTTTTTTACATTATTTAAAGACAATTTTAAAATGAACAAACAGAAATACTCAGAAAGAATATCTTCTAATCCTTCACATTCAAAGTTACTAATATTTTTGTAGAAATAAGGTTTCAATAGACAGACAGGTAGATGTTTGTGCAAGTGTGTGAGTAGGCAGGCAGACAGAAATACAGAAAGACAGACAGATCAATGGTGAGGTTGTTAATATTGGAATAAAACCTTGTATTTTCAAAACGTCACTTTTCCATTTAGCAGAACTGAAGCATCAGCTGCTGGGTTAATGATGAACAGACTAACTGAACTGACCGTCTGCTCCTTCTCCTGTAGACGGGTTTTCTGCTCTGACAGTGATGGTCAGCGCTGTGGTACAGAAGAACTGCGGTTACTAATCCTGACCTTTACCCTCTGTTAACAAAAAGTCTGTTATTGTACAGAGAAGCGCTTTACACAAACGTCTTCTCTGGTGACATTTTTGGCCTGGAACTGCACAGAGACACACACATAAGTGCATGCACACCCACACAGCCCGTTTGATTTTTCATCATGTGCTCCTCATTTCCTCCTCCCAGCAGCTGCTGCAGTCCACATCATGTGAGAAACATTTGCTTTTCAAGAGCAGTTCTTATCGCTCTCTCTCTCTCTCTCTCTCTCACACGCACACACACTCCCACACAGCATATACAATGGCAGGGTTCCCTAAATGTAGATCCTGGAGAGCCGGTCTCCAGCACAGATTGGAAGTTCCCCTCTTCGAACACCTTCGATCAGGTGAGATGAAGCAGAGGAGCTCAGCGACTGTGCTGGACACCAGCACCTCCAGGACTGGGTTTGGGAAGCAAAGTGTCTTAAAGGAAAGGCAGCATCTCCAGAACTTCTGATGGACGGTCACACTCCTGAAGTGGCTTCTGGTCACTTTCACCATGTACTGGAGGGAGGTGGCCAAGCAGGAGGGGCGCCGGGTTTGGTGAACCTTTCTAATTTGAATTTTTAAAATGTGAAACAGCTTTGTGAAGCGAGTAATGGAGCAAAAGAGGGAGAAACATTTCTCCACTTGATGGTGTGTGTGCATCAGAGCGAGCGAGAGAGAGAGAGAGAGAGAGAGAGAGAGAGAATCAGGAACCTGACCAAACTTGAAAACAAGAACCATTCCAGAGTTTAAATACAAATATATAATTATATTCAAATATATATACTTTCTTACAAATAGTATTTACAGTGCCTCAAAGCACATCTAACACAATTTACTGCGAGGAAAACAACAACAAAAAAAGAAGTCCATGTTCAAAGGCCTCCGCCTCTTCCTCCCCCAATGCTCACCTCCCTCCTTTTGCTGAATTCCCAGCTGGCATCTTGCACTACAAGCTGGAGTTTATCATGGCTGGTAAGTTGAGGAGGAAAAACTGGGAGGGGATGGGCAGAACAGGGAGGTGTGTGGGGGGTGCATTTCAGCACATGGCAACAAAAAAGGCCATGTTTGTTGCAAAATCCAGGTTTGGTTTTCATTCAGGCTCAGCATGTCCATTTTTATGAATACAGATTAAAAAACAAAACTAAACATCATAAACGACAAAAATCTCCTCATACCACAAAAGTCTTACAAGTGATTTACAAAATTCAACAGCACGTTGAGAACTTGGGAATACTGACGATAAGTGGGAACGTACGAGTTCCAAAGATGTTCTTTGTGAAGTGTGTTCAGTCATCCGTTAGAAAGGCGGAGCAGCGTTCCCTCGCCTTGTGCCTGCCATTGGGATGGGGGTCGGGGTTGTGTCCTACACGGTGGTCTCACCATGCTGGCCGTTGGTCAGGCGTGTGTAGAACTTCCTCCAAGAATGGAGAGTCTTGCCGGACCAGATCCAGAAGCCGGAGGTGATCCCGACGATGAGCGTCATGAGGTACTTGATCATGTAGACGGTGAAGTCCGGGGTCATCTGTGGGCCAGACTGCATGGGGCAGGGGATGGCCAGGCTCTTGCAGCGCGTGCTGATCCAGCTGCGCTCCCAGTGCTCCCGGAAAGCCTGCTCATAGAAGAAGCAGGCGATTACGATTGTGGCCGGCACCGTGTAGAGCACAGAGAAGACTCCAATTCGCACCATGAGCCGCTCCAGCTTCTCCGTTTTGGTGCCGTCGTGCTTCATGATGGTGCGGATGCGGAAGAGCGAGACGAAGCCGGCCAGCAAGAAGGACGTGCCGATGAAGAGGTAGACGAAGAGCGGCGCCAGGATGAAGCCCCGCAACGGGTCCAAGTTGTTGAGGCCCACGAAGCAGACGCCGCTCAGAACGTCGCCGTCTATCTGCCCCATGGCCAAGATGCTGATGGTCTTCACCGCCGGCACGGCCCAGGCGGCCAGGTGGAAGTACTGTGAGTTGGCTTCAATGGCTTCGTGGCCCCACTTCATCCCCGCAGCCAGGAACCAGGTGAGGGACAGGATGACCCACCAGATGGAGGAGGCCATGCTGAAGAAGTACAGCATCATGAAGAGGATAGTGCAGCCTTCTTTCTTCGTTCCCTGCACGATGGTCTTGTAACTGTCAGAGAAGAAGCTCTCGTTACATACCACTTTGTCCCCCAGGAAGTAGCCCATGATGTATGCGATAGAAACCATGGTGTAACAGCCGGATAAGAAAATGATGGGCCGCTCGGGGTACTTGAAGCGCTGCATATCCACCAAATACGTGGTGACAGTGAACAGCGTGGATGCACAGCACAGGCACGACCAGACTAAGATCCAGATGCGGGCGAACGCGATCTCCTGGTCATTGAAGAACATGTAGGCCCCATGGTTTCTAGAGGACTCACACGGGGCTCCACAGTCGGATTCCCCGAGGAACTTGTAGCTGAGGTACGGTGGCACCTTGAGTGCCGGAGGACAACGGAAAGGCCTGTCCGGTGTGGAGTACAGGTGGACTTCCGGGGTTCCCGGAAGCGGCACATTGTGGGCAGGTGGCGGGGTGGACGCAGTGTCATTCTGACCCACACATATGTGGCCGTCGCCCAACACGGGGAAGTTCTCGCACTGCAGCCTCTCTGGCCACTGGAAGCCAAATTTGTTCATGAGCGCCTCGCAGCCCTGCTTGGCCCTCTCACAAATGGAGCGGCATGGCGGGATGGCCTTCTCCAGGACTGTGCATACGGGTGCATACATAGAGCACAAGAAGAACTTCAGTTCTGGAGAACACTGGACCTTCACTAACGGGTAAAACTGGTGCACCTCCAAGCCGGCATCCTCCTGGTTGTAGTGGCCCACCAAGTTGGGCATAATTGTCTGATTGTACGCGATATCCGTGCACAGGGGGATTGTGATTGGCTGGCAGAAGCCGTGATCTGGCAAAGCAATCCCATGGTCACCTTGATACTGTCCAACCACCGAGAGGAGCGAGGGCGACAGCAGCAGCAGCAGCAGCAGCAGCGTGGACAGGGCAGTCGAGCTCACTCTAGTCTCCATGATCGCCACAAGTTGCTAAACTGAAACTTCTGCGCAAGTTAAGCTATAAATAACATATTATTCGCGATACTTACAAAAGAACACCGACAAAACGCCAACTTCTCACAACTTCCCGTCCCGCAGCCGTGTGCTGCCTCGCAGGACTGCGCGACTTTTTTTCACCCTTTTGGTCCGACTGGGCGGTTTCAAGCCCCCCCTCCGCAGCGCATAACGACATGAAGGAGGAGCGTAAGTGGGGGGCCTTGAAACAGACCGTTTTCCTGGCTGCCTCGCCGTCATTCGGCTGATGATCTGCGGCCAGAGGAGCAGCTCCGAGCTGCAGGCGGCGGAAAACCAGGAAAAAAAGTCATAAAAACAGAAACACACTGTACACGTTACAACAGCAGCAACCTTATCTACACACTAACAAAGGAAAACCAGTGCAACACCTCTCTAAAGAAATAGAGCAGAAAAAACCTACACTGCTTTATTTCTATCTATCTATCTATCTATCTATCTATCTATCTATCTATCTATCTATCTATCTATCTATCTATCTATC
>JBBIGC010000029.1:5129211-5144938 GCA_037576955.1 Lepidarchus adonis
TTGATCTCTTTGTTATGTTACTGTAGTCTAGTGGAAGTTGCCTATATGGTTGTGTATGTAAATGATGACCCTTTGATGGGAGCGGGGTTCTGTAATTCAATAGGGTCACCTCATTTATATTGAAGAACATTTGGTGCATATAAGAGAACAAATAGAGGCTTGGCTCTCCATTTGGCTAACAATGGGGGCCATCTCTTTGTTATTTTAAGAAGGAGGGGTCAGGAATGTAATCTTTTCAAATACAACAACTCCTTGGTCAGATTATTAGCAGACATAGCATCAAATTCCGCTGCTATAAATGTGAACTGTTGCTGGTTGGCCCCAAAACATGACACTCAAACTCTATAAGTATTGATGGGATCTCGGTCAAGCCAGCTCCTGTTGTTCAGAACCATGGGGATTGATTTTGATTCTCTCTGCAGGCTCCATCTCTCCTTTTATGCATTTCTTATGTCCCACCTCGATTACTGTAACTCCTTCTTCACTGGTCTTCCTCTCAGATCCCTTCAGAAACTTTGGTATATCCAGAACTCTGGTCCCACAGTTCTAACTCATCGTAAACGCTCATCCCTCATCACTTCCGGCCTCTTTAAATTACACTGGCTTCCTATTCAATCCTGTATTAAGTTTAAAATTCTTCTTCTTACTTTCAAAGCCATTCACAGTCTTGCTCCCCTGTACATTAGTGAACTTTTCAAGCCCTACTCCCCCTCTCGCAACCTTAGGTCATCTAGCACCAACCTTCTGATGGTCCCTCGTACACGTCTTTTCACTATTGGTGGCTGATCTTTCAGTGCTACTGCTTCCAAACTGAAGTCTCTTCCACAATCTCTTCAAGGCTGTGTATCTTTTCCATCTTTAAAATTAAAAAGCTTTCTTCCTCTCCTTCCTCATCTACCTAAATGTGTATTTTTCCCTCAATTTCTGGTCAGGTTAATTTTATCTGTCTGTCTGTTTGTCTATCTAATATACTTCTCTTGAATTATCGTTTGAGCTGATGTATTCATAGTGTGCTGGTCTTGTTAATGTAGCTATACGTAAATAATCATGTTAAATCAATTATTCCCATATACAAAAATAACAGATACATCATCCTCCACAATTATTTGCAACCCTATTTAAGATGTGTAAAAAGCCTTAAAAAATTGTTTTTTCTTTCAGGAGCATAATCTCATACTGATAATTGTAGAAAAATCTGACATTTAACTGATTTTTTAATGAATAAAAAATGAATAAACTGCTCCAAAGGGTCGATGGATCAAAGATCACATTTTGTTGTGGTGCACTATGTGTGATGGAGTGTGTTCACAATGACAGTCACTATCACTTTCACTTCACATCACTTGAGCTAATTCAGTAATTAATGGCCCTTCGATTGCCTCTGGAAGTTCCCCACTGTTCCCCACCGTGTATGCTCTATCTGCTCCAACACACTAGTACTCGATTTGAGACACAGCCAGGTCCTCTTGCCATCTTGCATCCTTCTCTTTTTCTTTCTTTCCCCCCTCTGACAGGAGCATGATGGGAGGCAGAGGCGGTGCTCAGTGACACGGAAGCGGGAGACACGACGCTCTCCAAATGCCACTCCACTCCAATTAGCCACCCGGCCGCTGCCCTGCTCTCATGAGGAGGCTCGGGCCGTCACGAGCCAGCTTCTGAGTTGACCACATCCATGTCCACGTCGGGCTCAGCTCAGCTCAACTGAACTTTGTTGTCCTAGCAACTGTCTGCAAGTATTTAAGGAACAGATACTGAGGCTTCTGCCAGGGGGCATAAATTATTGCACACTTTACTAGTACACTGCAAAATGTGGTTCTATGTGGCTAGAATATGTAATATCAACAATTTTTAAGAAAATGTTACAACCACTGATGGTGGTTGTAATATATCACCCATAACATTAGAACCACCTAGTGTAGACTGTGGTGCAGACTGTGTGTGCTTGGGTGCCCATGACCCTGTCACCGCAGTTGGATCACTTTTGGTAGGTACAAACTACTGCAGAGCTCGAACACTTCACAACATCTGCTGTTCTGGAGATCACATCAGATCACATCAACATCAAGAACTGACTGTTCACTTGCTATCTTATATTTCCCACCCCCCTGACAGGAGCCACTGTGATGAAATAACTACTCAGCATTGCTCATATTGCCTGCCAGTGGTGTTAATGTTATGGCTGATTGGTGTTGTGCTGGGCTGTTGCCTCACAGCAAGAAGGTCCTGGGTTCGAGCTCCAGGTCGCACATGTCTTTTTGTGTGGCGTGTACAATCTCTCCCTGTGTTTGCGTGGGTTTCCTCTGGGAACTCCGGTTTCGTCCCACAGTCCAAAGGCTTATGGTTTAGATTGAGTGGCTACTCTAGCCTTCCTCCTAGCTAGTGGGATGGACTGGATATACTGGATGAACTGGAGATATAGAAGCATTCTCACGCTTACGCAATGCACTAATAACACTTACCGAGTGGGGCTGAAGTACATTTACTGCTTTGGTTTCCTTATTAGTGCAGTGAAGGCCTCTAGTGAGGTAAAGTGAGTGGAATTGGGACATTTGCAGAGTGAGCTGGTGCAGCATTGGCTTTGCCATGTGCTCTCAGAAGCTGTATCTGGATCAGTAGTGTCTGTCGCTTTATCCGCTCACCCACTCAGCAGATATAAATACGCCCCTGGCAGCTGGAAGGCTTTGTCACAAGCGTCAGTGTGCCGGGCCGGTCAGACAGCTAATAGCCTCCCTTTGTCATGTGACCCTGCCTGCTACCTGCAAGAGGAGGACAGGGAGGTAAATTCCAGCATATGTACTGGTAATAAACTGTCACTTTGAGGCAAGTAAACTCTGACTCACTCTCACTGCCAGGAGACACCTAGCAGTCAGCCTCCATATTCTCCATATCCTCCTCCATTCTCTCGCCACCTCCGCCCGCCTCTGCATCGCTTGCATTGTGCCTGAAATGAAAATCTCTGCTTTGTCAAATTCCAGGAAAGTCTACAGAGTTCCTATTTCAGTGAATTCCAACAATTTCTACTGTTTAGAATCTATGATTTGTTAATTTCCTTTATTTAACTGACAAAGAAAATTATCAATAGTTTTACTGACCATTGTTATTGTATTTTGCAAATATACACATAATTAGAATATGATGTCTGCAACATATTCAAAAATTGTTGGGACAGAGGTGTGTTTACCACTTATCACTTTTTCTTTAACTACACTATTTAATTGTTTGGGAACTGAGGAGACTAATTGTTGCATTTCTTAAAGTTGATATTTTGCCCATTGCTCAACGGTCCTTGTTTGACTCTCTTTTCCATACATTTTCAATAGAAGACAGATCTGGACTGTTGGCCAGTCAAGCAAATGCACTCTGTGTCTACAAAGCCACACTGTTATAGCCTGTGGAGAATGAGGCCTGGCATTGTCCTACTGAAATGACCATTAATTCACATTAATGACGTTGCCTTGACAGCAGCAAAAGTCTTCCTAAAATCCCAACATCCCAACTTCTTCGGATCATTTTTGTTAGGCATTAACTACTGCAGACCTGGAACACTCAATAAAACCTGCTGTGGTAGAGATGCTCTAGTCCTAGATCCTCATGGTCCTGCTTCCAACACATCGACTTCAAGAACTGACTGTTCACTTGCTGTCTGTATATGTGTGTATATCAGTGTTTTTTTAATTCCTGTATCAAATTATGGCAGTTATTGTTGACCATTGGGTAATTTACCTTGGTTCTATTAATTCAGACTTTATTTCTACAGTGGATGATAATGGACCAACTTGAATTGGTGCTGGACTGAATTTTCGGGTCAGTTCCACTGGACAAAATGTCACCAGGCTTGGGTCAGCTTCAAACTCTACACCCACATTCTACAAGGAAAGTGATTTGTGATTCCTCACATTGCGGCTCTACTCCTCAATGTGCTCTTGTTCCTCATCCCTCGTTCTTCCTGCCTGTCTGTCAGACCACAGTATTGTGAAGGGGTGGTGCAAGGTGGAGAAGCTGCCACTGCTCTCCCTCCCACTGGATACGGAAGCCGACGCGTTAATTAAAGGGGATCAGCGAGCGGCCACCGGAATAAATAGCAGCAATTTGAGACGCGCTACGCTGCGGATGGATGGGAAGATGGTGGTCGACATGCGATGCTTTGCTACTGTCAGTCCCTGCTTTTAATTGGTGATCCCACAAATAATTACATGAGGTGTTGTTTGTAGCCGGAGGGCGACAGTGCCTCCTGGTCTTCCTGGGATTCTATAAATTCTCCTGCCCTTTCATTCTCAGGGGAAGGGGCAGGAAAGGGGGGGGGGGGGTGTCAGAAAACAAAAGGGAAGGGAGGGAGGGCTTTTTTCCCCTGCTGTGAACTTAATTATGCCTTCTGTTCTTTACTCATGTTTACAACTCTTAGAAGTCGCAGTTAAATCATGTGGTCATGTCAAATTAATTATTTCTCACGTGTAGCTCACTGAAGCCAGGGGAGATACTTCTGTGGAAAGTGTATATTCGAAAACACTGCTGTGTGTGTGAATTAAATTTGTGTACACTCTTGTTTTATAATAAGAATTAATGAACATTTTTGCCATTATAAGGGCCATATCATAGCAAGGGCCAGGCAAGGACAGTTTATTTATAGCACATTATCATGAACAGAGGTCATTCAATGTGCTTTATGGAAATAAAAGAGCATAAAAAGAAAAGCAATATGAAATGAATTAAAATTATAAGCAATAAAAGTTAAATATAAATTAAGATAAAACAGACAGTTAAAATTGATAAAAGTACATAAAATCAGACAAAAGTATGTAGAAGTACAGCCTCTGTAACTAAAGTTTTTAGCTTAATTTAAAACAGTTGGTTCCAGCAGGGGGCAGCCTAATGACTAAATGCCATTTCACCCTGTTAAGTTACAGCTCTGGGCTCCACTAGATGAGCAGCTCCTGATGATCTAAGAGACCTTCCCATCTGATGTTCTTCAAACATTGCAGAGAGATATGTAGGGCTCAAACCATTGACTGACTTATAAACAATGAGTCAGACTTTGAACACATTTTTGTATCTGATTGGAAGATAGTGTAGAAGACTGAAGTAATGTGCTCTATTTTTCTTGTTTTTTGTTAGAATTAACACAAACATTAAGTGAAGTGAAGTCAAGTCAAGTCCATTTTATTTATACAGTGCTTTTTACAACTGATGTTGTCACAAAGCAGCTTTACAGAGTTTATAGAATCCGGGTCCAAGCCCCAAATGAGCCAAAGGTGACAGAGGCAAAAAAAAAAAAAATCCCTAATTATAGGAAGAAACCTTGAAAGGAACCAGGTCTCAGAATGGGAACCCATGCTCCTCTGGTCGACACCGGAGAGTGATAACAAGAAAAAAAACAATAAACAAATAAGATCAAGAGTTCACTGTGAAGAGGCATCTGCAGTTCCTTAGATGAGATCAGGTAACTTTCTGTCCATGTGAACTCTCTTCAGTAGGCATTATGGGATAATCATAAATGATCTCCCTCCTCATGATCAGGACAACAAAGTAAGACATGAATCTTGGGCTGGAGCTAGAATCTCAGAGTAGCTCAGAAAGAGAGAGAGAAAGAGCAAGAGAGAAAGACAGACTGTTAGGGATGTTCAATGTTATGGATTATTTAAAGTGAAGAACATTGTGGTCTGAGTGCAGGAGCTCCGGCAAAACTCTCTATGACAGCACAGCTAAAGGGGAAAACCAGGCGGTAGCACAGACATCAGGGCGTCCTGGGTCACAAGGCAGCCAACCACTAAACCGTCAACAAACCTGACACAAAATTTACACAAACAGTAAACTAAATGTTTCAGTCTTCTGATTTTTTTTCTCTTGCAAAATCACAGTTTTTACATTATTTTTTTGTGATCTCACAAAAGTCTGCACATTTGCATATATTCCCTAATCACTTTTCTCTGGATCTCTGACTCCTAAGATGCTTTAGTGGGAACGCAACCAAAATGTTAAAATACTGAAACACAACAACATCGTCCAACCTCTGCTTTTCACCCTCTCACATGTGGAGCAGTAGACAGGAAACTGAGAAGCAGGACAGTGCCTTTAACAATTCTTCAATGGTGCCTTGGCTGAAACCTATGATCCTCTGATCACAAGGGCAAAGTCCTTACCTCTAGGCCTCCCCTGCCTACTGTGTATTTGTAGTTGTCAAAAAAGAAAACAACAAAAAACAAGAAGAAAAACAAGAAATAATTTAAGAACGTTCAAAAATTATAATTTACACATTGTATTAGTAACATGAAATGGTCTTGAAATGACAAATGCATTGTCCATCAAAAGCAGTTATGACAGGCCTAGGAGAGACCCCAGATCAGAAGATCTGCCTGTTATCATTAAGACTGGGACTTGTGTATATTTCTGGACATATGACATCTAACATGGGACAAGTCTTATTGGTAGGGGCAGTTATTTCCAAATATTGGGGGCAATTAGCACAAAAGCCTGTGTAAATGGAGAGACTTCATGCTGTTGATACAGAATTATTTATTATATAATGAGTAAATTAGGCCAAAGTCTGTAGGGTGACCTGGTTAGGATCATGCCCTTAAGATCAGAGGACTGCAGGTCATCTACTTCCCTTGGAATCAGAAAGTTGCAGGTTTAAGTCCAAACCTAGGCCCAACTACCCTTGAGCAAGGTAGCATCCCGCTACACTGCTTCCTATTCACTGATGATAGATGCTCACTCCAAATGTGGATAGGTTAAAGGTCACATTTCACTGTGGTACATTTTGTGTGATGGGGTGTGTTAATGACTAATAGTCACCTTCACTTTGCCTGTGACCATATAGCTCAAGTTCATGTCTCCTCATCACTATAATTCTATAATCTACATGTCTCATTTAAAACAACAACAACAACAACAACAACAACAACAACAACAACAACAACAACAACAACAACAACAACAATAATTTTCATTTATTTAACACCTTTCCCAAAACCAAGGCCACTCTACAGAGGCAGCAGATAATAAGTCACATCAAATAACAAGCAATGCCTGCAGAAAACACTAATAATCTAAATAAAAGTCAGGTGTTGCAAGTGGAGGAATAATAGAAAATATGTTTTTTTGATGAGTTTTGAAAGAAGACAGAGAGGGAATTCCAAAGTTTGGGGCCAAAGACACTCAATGATTTGCCTCACATTGACTTTTGGTGAAATTTGGGAACTAGGAGGAGGCCAGTGTTAGAGGGGCATACAGAGCTGGCAGGAGTTCTTCTCCATTTCAGCTCCGCTCCTGTGTGTTTAGACTAAAGGTCTGGCCCAGCGGAGTGTGACCCTCATTTAAAAGGCATTTCTTGTTCGTGTTCGGAAGGTTACTGGCCCACACTTGGCCTCTCCCCTCAGATCCTCCCATCGTCCCTTCAGACGGAGAATGGAAGTAACTGTTAGTGTCAGTGGGCTCTGAGGTAATGTGCTTTTCTCATGGGTCAGTGACACAGGCATGCCACTGTCCATCTGCTGCCTGGCCAAAAAAGTAGGCCTTTCACTGTGTTACTCAAAAGACAATGTGGAGGAAATGGTCTAAGACAGCTAAGGCCGGAAAAGCCAAAACATAATGCCACATTGACTATGTCATGGGAGTGAGATATTTTAGCAGTGTTACACGTGTCCTGTTATTATGCCCAGTGGGGGTGTCAGTTTGTATCTGATGTATTTTGTCCCTACTGTCTCTCTGTAGCCCATGTCCCACCTCTTGTTTGTCATGTGAAGCCTTGTCAGCTTTCTGATTGGACAAATTGTCACCCACTTCACCAGCCTTCACATTGGTTGGATCTGCCTCAGATTGTGGTTTTGTGCTTGTACTTAGATTTATTCTGTGTGATATTACATTTCTGTTGCTTGTTTTTCCACTCTTTCTTTTTTCCACCTTGATTTCCAAGATTTACATTCATCTGGACCACTAAGCAACAGTCCAGCTATTTTTCTTCTTAGCCCAGGTAAGACACTTCTGACGTTATCTCTGGCTCAGGATGAACTGAATCCAGCCTTAGTGCACTCCTTGTGAAGCTCCCCCATATTCTTGAATGGATTTTGTTTGGCAATCCTCTCAAGGCTGCGGTTGTCCCTATTGATGGTACACCTTTTCTTACCACACTTTTTCCATACACTCAAATTTCTATGAATATGCTTGGATACAGCTCTGTGAACAACCACCTTTTTTCACAATGACCTTTTGTGGCTTACCCTCCTTGTGGAGGGTGTAAATGACTGTCTCCTGGACATTTGTCAAGTCAGCAGACTTCCCCATGATTGTGTAGTATCCTGACCCAGACTGAGATCATTTAAAGGCTCAGGAAACCTTTGCAGGTGTTTTGAGTTAATTAGCTGATTAGGATGTGACACCAGGACTTTCCAAGATTTAACATTTTCACAATATTAAAATTTTCTGGGACAGTGATTTTTGGGTTTTATTATTTGTAAGCCATAATCAAATCAAATCAATATTTATTGTCACATCACGCTACTAGTACGTTAGTACAGCACACAAATTCTTATGTGCAAACTTCACAGTACAGTGGTATACAATTTAAGAGTATAAAAGAAACAGAATAATAAAAATATGTTCATGAATATGCATAATATGTGTAAATCTTTTTGTGTACACAGTGTAAGTAAGTGTATGTATGTGCATTTGTAAACACATTCTGACTGTTGCAATAGAAAGGAAGGCAGTATGGAGTGCAAATATGCAGTAAGGAGTGCAATATGGAGTTTAGTGTATAGTGCAAGTGACAGTAGAGTGTCTGTGGGGTTTTAGTCTTAGTGGTCAGTGTTCAGCAGTCTGATGGCTTGATGGAAGAAGCTGTCCCTTAGTCAGCTGGTACGGACTGGATGCTGCGATACCTCCAGCCTGAAGGTAGTAGTTTGAACAGAGGGAGTAGTTTAATCATCAAAATTCCAAGAAATAGGGGCTTAATATTTTTCGCTCTATGTGTAATGAATCTACATACGGAATTATATGGATTTTACTTTCTGAAAGGAATGTCAAGAAATATTGAACTTTTTCACAATATTCTAATTTTATGACCAGCACTTGTACATGTTATACCAATTACAGCTGTGGTTTAGCCTCTGTCCTTTCAATCAGAGGTGGGCAACTCCGACCCTGGTAGCTTCTGCTCCTGAAACACACTCTCTAAACCTCTGTTAAAAGCTGCTCACTGCTCCATGTGTGGATGCAGAGGTCACATTTTGTTTTGGTGCACTGTGTGTGTGATTGAGTGTGTGATGACACATGATAAATGTTCATGTTTTACTTTCACTTCGTATAGGAGCTCTGCTGGAAACATTAGGCTGTATGAAAGAATGCAGTATTGGGTTGCACATGATTATGTAATTGTGTTCTATGAGAGTCCCCTGTCGGTGCCGAGCCCTTGGAATCGTCGTGCCCCCCCCCCCGCCAATCCTACCCCCTCAGGGCACCCCTGACTTCATATACGATGGCACCAAAGACTCTAACAAGATTAAAACGAACGGATCCGAGTCAAGATAAATGTTTCTTTGTATCACGTGGTACACTTCCCTTTTCCTCTACAGCTTCTAGCACAACTATTTCATTTGGGGCGCAGGGCTATGTGGACATATATGGAGTATGCAGAAATCCATTCCTATCTTACACTTTGCAGCAATCCTCAGTCCACCTTTGACAAACCATTTGATGGCAAGTCAAGAACTGACTGTGCTATCTTTCCTGTTTCATAGAACCATGCTATCAGACCTCGTGAGAACACTGAACTATCCAAGGCCTTTGCAGAATCACATGAAGGGAGGAATCCGTGGCAAACTGCAAGAAATAGTGTTTGTTTTAAAAGGCAGCTCTACAAAATGGGCACATGAATTAATGAGCATTGGGTGTCCAGATCAGGTCACGGGGAAGCTGGAGCCAATCCCAGCTGACTATGAGGCAGGAGGCCAACCTATCACAGGGCAACATAGAGACAGACAACCATTCACACACACACACACCTATGGGCACTTTAGAGTAGCCAGTGGACCTAAACCACAAGCCTTTGGGCGTTGGGAGGAAACCAGCGAACCCAGAGGAAAACCCACACTCCACACAGAAAGACATTTGGACCCGGGGATCGAACCCAGGATCTTCTTGCTGTGCAGAAATGCAGATAAGATGTTTACCCTGTGTGTAAGGAGCTCATTGACGGTTTCAATACAATGGGATTTTTCATTGGCCCATATCGAGGAAGACACCCATGGAGATCTCATTCAAAGGTGCTGGGGCTCAATATGGCAAGACGCGAGGACTTTTATTTTGCTTTTTCAGTTACATTTGGCCACAGAGAATCTATATTCAGAGTGAGACTGAATGCCTGTTGCTCAATTACCCATCAATTTTCCAAAGACTTCCTGACCTCCGTTATTAACCAACAAACAGCCTGAATGGTTGTAAACAGTCATGATTGTGAGTGATCTTCTCAAACTCCTGCACGAATCCATATAAATCAATCTGCCGCTTAAAAAATCATCTCTGCGGAGAGAACTCGGGCTCCGATGCTCCGGGGAGCTCGCGGCTGCATAAATAGGCCATAAAGTGTGATTCATTGGAAGTAGTTATCTTTGTCTGCACACACTTTGTCAGCACATCATGCCGTGTTTGTAAATAGACACTGGAAAGGGCACGCTGTCCCCCCGCCCCCGACGGGCGCCACCCGCTTCAAATACCTCGGGACGACTTGGCTTCGTCTGGCGCTGTGTACATCAGCATGCAGGAGAAAGATTACAATCAATATTTAATACAGGCAGCGCTTGATAGTGTTTATTGTACGGGAACATCGCAGCCCGACTGCGGTTGTCCCGTTCTAGGATGCGATAAGTGAGTGAGATTGAATGAGCCATGATGATTGTCTGCTGCTGGTAAATATAAAGAGGCCTGATTGTAGTGATAATGAGCATGAGTGAATGACACCTCAGGACTGATGGAGCTTTGAATGGAGATGTGCTGGTGAAAACCAGTGCCATCATCTGACCATCCACAATCATGACACTAACGGGTAATGGAGGCCTAGTGGTTAGGACCTTGTCCTTGTGATCAGAAGGCCACAGGTTCAAGTCCCAGCCCAGGCACCACTAACCCTTGAGCAACATACTGTCCCACTGCTCTGCCACCCCCTCCATCCCCCCTGGTGCTGATGTCAGCTGCCCAATGCTCCAGGTCTGGATGGATTAAACATCACATTTTGTTGTGGTGCAGTTTTGTGTGATGGGTGTGTTCACAATAACAAATATTCACTTTTAAGCATTCAGCTTTTGTTCGGATGGTGCTTTTTTTTGCAGTCGATTTGTACCGAAATCCCAAACAGCACAAAGAAAATGTCCTTATCGCTTTTAACATTCTGGAAGGGGAAGAAATGTCCCACGTTTCTTCACACGTCGTGCAGTCAGAAGGCTAACCCAGTAGGGGGCGATGTTTTTTCTGTGTCAGGAGGATCTTTAACATAAGGACGTCAAGGTTCATACAAACGATGGCCAGTGTAGCGTCATAATTGTAGTAATTAAATATTGTGTTGTTCATTAATCGTGAGCATTTTAAGTGGGACCCCTGTAGAAGCTTTCAGAGGGTCTGAAGTAGCGGCCAATGAGTGAAAATGTCAGAAAGGTTTTTCTAATAAAGTTGTCAGTGAGTGGAAGCACAGTGTTTCTTAAGTGGCTGTGTGAATGTGTGTGTGTGTGTGTCTGTGTGAGTGAGGGAGAGGGTGTGTGTGTGTGTGTGTGGGAGGGAAAACGTGTGTGTGTGTGTGTGTGTGTGTGTGTGTGTTATGATCCATCATCAGAGCATTGTACAGGCTGGCATTTTCATTTAGCAGATTTGTGAAGCTGAGCTGGAGAGACAGTGTGTGTGATGAAGGTGGAGATAGTGTCATGAATGTCCTGAAGGCTGCTGGTGGAACACAGCATGTGTTTGTTTGTCCTCAGATTTGGAGGGAAATAAATTAAAGCATGAAGGAATTGAAATCGTAATGAGCTCGGCAGTTTTGTGCACGCCTACTTTGGCTGATAATTGGGAGGATAACAAAGACAACCTTGTCATCAAGCCGAGGTAATTATACAGAGCAGAAAAAACATGGCCATTCCTCACGCAAATCTCTAATTGGAGTAACCTTTTCCTTTATCCGCAAATCTGCTTTTGCACTTTTTATCTGAGCTTGCACAGTCGAATTCCTCTCTCTGACAATAATGCCGTGTTCCGGCCGGGGATGCGTTACAAAACAAGTTCCAGCAGCAACACGGAAACAGCAGAGCAACAATGGAGACGTAGAAGAGATGAAGATGAAATGAGCTACTCTGAATGTGTGTGTGTGTGCGTGTGTGCGTGTGTGCAAAAAATTTTGTACTTGAAATAATAGTGTTCACACATTTCTTTTTTGATGAGAGAGAGAGAGAGAGAGAGAGAGAGAGAAACAGAAACAGAGGGTGGACTGTGCAAGAGACATAGTTAGGTAAAAAGATAAATAGATAGGACAGAGAGACACCATGTCCTTTGATATTCAGTTCATGGATAGATCTCTAGACATTTTCATTTAGAATTGTTTGCTACAGTTCAGAATTCTAAACCATCCAGGCCCAGGTGCAGCAACACTGGCCTAAGCACTTCCACCACCATGTTTCATACATGGGATCGGGTTTTTATGTTGGAATGCAGTGTTGTTTTATTCTCCAAATTGAACTCCTACAAAAGTTACATTTTGGCTTCATCCATCCACATAATATCCTTCCAGTGTCCTTCTGGTTTGTCCATGTGATCTATAGTAAACTGTGGATGGATAGATATGTTCTTTTTGGAGAGCAGAATCTTTTTCCTTTTAGTCCTGACAGATAGCTAAACAGACAGACAGACAGAGATAGACAGACAGACAGACAGATAGATAGGCAGATTCACAGACAGACATATAGTCAGACAAAGACAGACAGATAGATATATAGATAGAGAGATAGAGATAAAGAGAGAAATAAAGAAAGAGAGAGAGAGAGAGAATGAGAATGCTTGGTTATTAGTCTGGTTGTTTTTTCTAAAGCACTCTGTCTCTTTCTGAACTGAACTGTCAGCCTTAATGTTCCTTTCAGCGGAACAGGTTCTCTGCAAAAAGCCTTAAGCACGCCATCGCTGCCTTCCTCCTCCGACTGCATGGGTAAAATGGGAGAGACAGAGGTAGATATGAGATGGGGAAACTGATTCTCACACGCTGTAGATAAAGTAGCAGCTGAAAATAACGTTCTTCCCCGATGAATGTAATGCAATGGGAGAGTGAAGGAAGAACGGTGAAGTGATGAGAGAGCGAAGAGTGAAGCAAGAAGAAGTCAGAAAGATTACTTTGGGGAGGAAATGACAAACTGGAAAAGGACAGAAAGTGGAGAAGGTTAGTTTGAATCAGAGTGGGGGTCAGAAATGAGAAAAAATGAATAGCCCATGTGTGCATGTGGGTGGAGGAGCACCCATTAAGTGAAAGTTGGAGAAACACTTTGGACAGGTCGCCTGTCCATAACAAAGCCAAGTCAGACCACACCCACATAGTCACAGCCTTACCACTCGAGAACACCTGGAAATACAAGGTGCTGTGAGCTTTTTTGTGAAGGCAGTGATGGTCTACTGGTTAGGACCTTGCCCTTCATCAACAGCACTTCATCAGGCATGCACAAGTCCTAGTGGTGATTTCCCTACTCAGACACACCTTCATAACAAGCTTTGGGGAGAGGAACTACCAAACTGTGCTGGACACCATACTTCCAGGACCTACACCATATTGCTGTCCTATTTAATCATGCTTTCTTTACATATCTGGTTTACGTAAAGTGGCTCAGACAACATGAACGTACATATTTATGCTGTTAAATCTGTTCTCAGAAATAAATCAAGTATAAAATGAATAAATTGTTCTACAATGTCTCAGTTTCACTTCATCCACAGTTGAATGTTATGTTGGGACCAAACTGAATTAAGTTCATATAATATTTTTTTTTACAGTACAGCTGTCAGGTCAGTGCCTTTCTATGTTTGTGTAGCTATGTGCCTCTCACTTCATGTGCAATGTGTGCGTTAGCCCCGCCTTAGCCTTTAGTCATTATTCACAGCTGTGTCTTCTTCTTGTATTGTGTTCTCCTGGACGTTTGTCTCGTGTTTATAGCCTGTAATTTCCAAATTCCTGCGAACAACCCCAGTTACAGCTACTGTTTTCTTCAAGGCACTAACAACAGAAATGTGCCCTCAAAGGTATGACATCATCATATCACCATCTGGACACATGAACACGTGTTCTGTACCTTATTATTTTTGTGTGCAGAACAAGCTCTGCTAAAGTAAAATTTTTCAGTTGAGGCAGTGATGTGGGCTGTAGTCTTTCCCAATTAAAGCATCTGCCTTAGGCTAATTGGGATTCACCTCGACAGCAGACATGTATAGTGGGCTCACACACAGATTACGGTGCTACATTCTAATGAAGAGGTGTAAGCTGGCTGATGTTAAGATGAGGGAGAACAGGGGATTGAGAGAGATGAGGGTGGATGGCCCAAAAGGTGACTGGGAGGATGGCTGCATGGCCAACAGGAAGGATGACCCAATAGCCAAAAGTTGGGATGGCCCAAATGACAAAAAGGAGGATGACCCAATGGCTAACAGAGAGGATGGCCTGATAGCCAAAAGCTGGTGTTGCTCAAAGGCCAAAGAACTCAGTGGACAGGAAAGATTACCCAATAGTAAGGGGTTACCATTTTAACCAGGGGGGGATGTGTTGCACATATTAGTGCCAAGGGGTAGAATCCTCCCTCACCTTGTTACAAATTAAAATTAAGATGTAATCATGGCATAAGTTCTTAAAGTTTGAATTTAGATGCAGGGAAAGAACTAGAGCGAGAACAATCTCCACTAATGTGAAACTCTTCAGCTGAGGCAGTGGACATGTTGTCAGATGGGCTGTAGGCCGCCCCGTTCCGATGCGTTCCCAATTAAAGCGTCATCCGGGCGCCGCAGCCTTAAGCTAATTGTGTTACACACACCTCGGTGGCAGACGACTACGGTGGGTTCACCTTCCAAACGGATTACGGAGCGGCGGACTGATCTGCGGCTGTGATACGCATGCTGATGGAGAGGAGTGAGTCGGCTGATGAGAGAGAACAGGAGACTGAGCCACTCATTAGCAACAGTGGTGCTTTGTTTGTGTCAAATGCTTTGTGTTGTACTTAGCGAGTGGCACCATTGGATAATTACACATACGTTTTCGGAACGGTGGGACTATGGCACACAATTAGGCGGGAAATGTTTCTTCTCGTCTTTTTCACCTCTCTACTCTCTGTACATTTCTGAAATGAGTCTCACGCCATCTTCCGAAATGATTCTCACATGGGAAAGTGTATTCACACTAACGAGTACTAAGCAGAGAGTGGGATCGGGGGTGGGGGGATTATTGAAGAATATGACTCCACAGTACTTTCCTCTCTTCCCCTCCTGAATCCTTACTTTCCCCTCCGTCACCAAAAGCTTCCATCTGGCTTTGTTTGCACACGGCTGGGGGACGACTGAACCAACAACCTGACTGATGAGAGACGGGAATGCATGCATGCTCTGGCCCTAGCACAACTCGTCTGTTTACACACACACACACACACACACACACACACACGCGCACACACAAACACACACGAACACACACACACGAACACACACACACAAACACACACAAACACACACA
>JBBIGC010000029.1:5158275-5174486 GCA_037576955.1 Lepidarchus adonis
CACACACACACACACACACACACACACACACACACACACACACACACACACACACACACACACACACACACATATTTGTACTGCTTGGGTAAATAGCTAGATTGATTAGCAAGGCTCATCTCGCCACCTGTCTCTTTGGCATGGCTTTCGGCGAGTGTGTGTTCATGTGTGTATTAGTGTGTGTGTGTCTGTGCCCATGTGTCTGCATAGTCTGTCACAGCCCACGCTGGCAGGTGGGTTTTCCCAAAGGTTAGGGCCATATGGAGGTCGATGCTGGGGTGCAGTGGCTGTGGTGGGACACATATGGCTGTAGAGCTGGTGAGTGATGTGCGCTGGTCTGGCGGTTTGGTCAGCTGCTGCTGGGTACACACACACCAGCGTGGGGCGACTGAACACGTGACCGGCCGCCGCTGCAGTTCTTCCACAAACACAATTTAACAAACCGTCAGTGGAGATTTAGCATCAGGGCCAACTCACTCAACCTCACAGCCAAACAGAAGAAACACCTCGTCTGTTTGCTCGCTCTGCTCTACACCGCACACGTGGCAGCACTGCAGGGGACAGGGTGGGGTGAGGCGCTCAGCGCATGGTTAACTGTTCACAGTGGTTTGGGTTAAAATGCTCAATGCTGGAAAACGTTACAGTCAGAAGTGTGTACAATAGCCGTGAATGGAACTGAAGAGTGTAATGTTTCTAAAAGCTCCATCGCAGAAAGTTGAAAATTGTTGTATATACTTTTCCTGATGCCAGGGATGATAGTTTTGAGAATATTTAGACCTGAAATGTATTTTTAAAGCTATTATTATTACCATATTATTATTATTATTATTATTATTGCTGGTATTGTTGTTGTTACCACTGCCAAGTAAAGTGGATAACATTGATCTAGTTATTTCATTATAATTGCACCTGTCAGGGGGTGGGATATATTAGGCAGTGAGTGAACAGTCAGTTCTTAAAATGTAGGTGCTGGAAGCAGGAAAAGTCTCGCAACATGCTTTCTCAGACAGGATGAAATTTTGAAGGAAGTGAAGTTTATGATCAGTTAACTGAGTGACCCAACAATCCAAATAATATGGCTGTGGGTTCTCTTTACCTTCATCATCTTTCTCTGTTGGAGTAGTAGCACCTTCACAGAAATGTAGTGGAGTCTAAAATGCTAGATTTCAAATGTAGTGTCATTAAAGTTAAAAATCACAAGTTTTTCCCCAAGATATTAATACCTGAGTATGGTACAGATGCTCAAATTAGGCTTCAGATGTGGATACATTGGACATTTTATGGCTACTTTGAGGTGGAGAGATTTTTTAATATTTTCCATAATTTCGTATTTAAGTGACCAGGTTCTAAAACCCGCTTCTGCAAAACTTCACGCCTTAACAAGACCAAACATGTCATGGAGGATTTTGTCCATCCAAGGCCTCCTAGAGAAATGAAATATTCTTGGTTAAATCTAGATGTCTGATGATAGACGCCCTTTTCCTTTTTATTTTATGTTCATTTGAAAGGGGATTGCTCTGTAGTTCTATGTGGCTTTGACTTCATATCCATCCTCTGCAATGTGTTATTGTCTTTTCCTTTGTCATGTCAGAGGCGGACAAAGTACCTAACTTCATTACTTAAGTGAAAGTACAGATTCCACTAGTAAAATGTTACTCCAATATAAGTAAAAAGTCATGTAGTCAAATTTCACTTAAGTGAAAGTACTGAAGTACTTGTTTCATATTTGGTCCAGTACCATCATTCATTTTTAGACTCTTTCTTTAGGAGAAATAAAAGCCGCTAACTAGGTGATCTATTAGATGGATGATTGGCTAACACCCACACTTCCTGTACTGTAGTGTATGTGGTGGCTTGTCTTGGTACATCTGGTACAGTTTATTTTGAGAGGCAGGGCTCCACAATCAGCTTGTTCTCTGAAGCTGCTCTGAAAGTAACAAGAACCTTGACAGAAATGTAGTAGAAATGTGTAGACAGAAATAAGTAAAAAGTATGATTTTATCTTTTAAATGTAGTGAAGTGAAAGTTAAAAGTTTCCAAAAAAAGACTACTCAAGTAAGGTACTCAAAAACTGTATTTAAGTACAGTACTCAAGTAAATGTACTTTGTTACTGTCCACCTCTGTGTGCTGTATACTACGTGCCATACTGTAACCTATGGTTTTTGTGTTCATGGTAAACTGTAAGGGTTCAACTGTCTAATAAAAATGTTGATACCCCAAAAAATCTAATGCAGCCAACAATTATGGATTACAAAACAAATGTAGCAATAACAGAAGAACCTTTTTACCTTCATCCATCTCATTGTTCACAAGGCTCTGGCCACCTGAACCAGTGCTGAATCTCTTGTATTCACACCCTTCAATGAACAGCCATAAGGGTGTTAAGGTTTTCCTGAAGTCCAGTCCACTCATTTCCACTCGGCCCATCAGAATTCAGGCCCACCCGCTGTATATTTATCCGCAGAGTACATTGCTGTGGTGAACAACTAAGTCCAATGTTTCAGGCTGGAACCAAACATGACCAGAGGGCACTTTGAAGCGAGAGAGGGAGAGAGAGAATGGAGAGGCTGGCAGTGAGGTTGTCAGTTGTTTAAAATGGAATAATTCCGCTCCTTTCCTCATCTATTTTCCGCTGAAGCAGCGCTTGCTAGAATCACTCGGTATCGATCTGACACACTGTTTACTGAAGGCATCCGCAGGAGGGTGCAGCCCAGCCTGAGTGACATTGCTGAACATCCTGGCTACACCTTAATATGCACATCCGTCATCTAACTAGGGTGTTATCTAGTTTGTGAAGAATTGAACACTTTAGGTGCCCAAGCACCTACTTTTTTCGCCATAGTGCTTTATGGCCCACAAGGTACAAAAACTTTGTTCCAACACTCCCTCCAAGCTTGTGATCTAGATAAGTTGGCCATCTATGGTTCCCTGTGGACAAGATTGAGAACCTGATCTATAATGCTCAACTAGTGTGGATATATGTATTAGGAAGCAAGTGAATAGTTTGTTCTTGAAGCTGATGTGCTGAAAGCAGGAGCATAAAGATCTGAACCACTGATGTGTGACTACAGCGTCTCCAGAACACAAAAGCAGTAGTTAGTACCAACCAAAAGTGATCTAGCATGACAGGGTAATGACCAAGGTTTGCTTGTGCGGTCTGATCCCAAAGAGGAGCAACTGTAATTAGTACAAAATGTTGTTGCTGTTTCTGATAGAACAAAGATACTCAATTCAATACCAACAGCATGAGGGGGACCTACTCAATATTAGGCAGGTGGTAATAATGTTATGGCTAATTGGTTGTAAATGAGGCATGTTCTGTGTTTGTATATTATATACAACCATTTATTCTTGCTGTTAAACTGGCAACCCTGAGTGTGCAACAGCAATACAAATACTACATTTCCCACAATGCTACAGTGTCTTTAATTGAGCCAATAGTCAGGCTGTTACTAGGCAGTTTGTGGACAATACATCCAGACCACATTGATATGCTTTATATGAGTGTTAAATAGTCAGAGTAATGCTAATTCCCATCAAACCATAAAGCAGACCACTGAACCCAAAGCACAGCAACTTATATAGGTGTTCGGATGGTGTAAAAAAAGAAATAAAAATGTGGCATGCGGCTTTCCCTTGGCATTAGTTTGGAAGAAACCCCTTTTAATGCTTTGCAGGAGCCAAAATGTCCTATGATGTTGAGCAGTCAGAGGGTAAGCACAGTAGGGGGCGATGTTTTCTCTGCCTATGTCACCTTAAGGTTGTCACATTAAGGTTCATAATGATCTGTAATTCATCACCCAATGCAGGATGAACCTCAAACCCCACAGCTCACAGACACACTGGACTGACTCACGACTGCCCCCACAGGTCAACACACAACATTACAGTCTGGACTGCGTCATTACTGCCCCCACATGGCAAAACACAACACTCCCAGAGAGAAATGGCAATAAAGCGAGAGCGAGAAGAAGAAAGATAAGAAAGAAGAAAATGAGAGACAATCAGAGTGATAGAAAGAGAGGGAGAAAGAGATTACTTTTAAATTGAAATAGAAATATTTCTCGTAATCCCCCATCACGTCCCTTTCTACTTTTCTTTGTTTTGTCTCTCACTCACCCCCCGTCTAATTTCTCTATTTATATTCTCTCTGTATCTATCTCACTCTCTCTGCATCTATCTCACTCTCTCTGCATCTATCTCACTCTCTCTGCATCTATCTCACTCTCTCTGCCCTCAGTTTTGGGAGGATAGACAGAAGGATCTGCTCAGTTGGAGGTAAACGAGTGCAGACGATCGATTGCTCAGGTGAGACGAGTAGTCAGTCAGCAGGGGAAAGAGGGATGGAGAAGAATGGAGGGAGAAGGAGACGAGTGGCAGACGGACACACACTCAGATACACACACACCATCTGCCCACTTCTTGTCCTCTATGCTCTCTCTGCGCTCCCCTATAGCATCCTGTTGTCACCTGCTATTGTCTATGAGTCATCAGCTTCTCCTCCAGGGGGAGTGTACAATAGGAGGTGTTATGCGAGCACAATTTAGGCACATTTCAGCAAAACACACACTGCACACTACCCCTTAAGTTGGTCGTGTGAATATGGGATGGCTTCACTTTCACTTTTACTTTCACTTTCACTTCACTTCACTTCACTTCACTTCACTTCACTTCACTTCCTTATTCACTGTGTTAAAATGATTTGCCTAATTGCAGTAAATTATAAAGATTAAAAAGTTGACGGGCAAACTCATCCAGTTCCAAAACCAATCCACAGGCTTCGATGGCCTCTGCACTCTGGTGGTAGACCATACTATCAGTATTTTAGCGGTTTCCAACACTCACAGAAGAACCATTTCAGAACCGTCTTGGGAAAAAAATGTTGTAAACCTTTGCAAAGTTTAAAGAACCGTCATTTAATGTAAATCTAATAAAAAAGAACCTTTAAACAGGTAAAGAACCTTCTGTATGCACTGAAGTGTTAATTGCTGAAGGTCGCCTCCGCAGGCAGCGTAACCTGCAGCACACCTGGAAGCAGACGAGCGACAGCTTGAGCGTCTCTTCACAAAAACAGCATCAATTTCTCATCTAGAGCAGCTGAGCTCCACTACTACTGCTACTAAAGTCAGCATCACACAATTATTACATCTCTCTCTCTCCCTCTCTCCCTCTATCAGTTCAGTTCAGTTCAGTTCAAGTAGCTGATTTGTAATCAATAATTATTGTTAAAGCAGTGAAGAAACAGTAGTGAAATATACAGTAGCTTACAAAAGTGAGTACACTCCTCACATTTTTGTAAATATTTAATCATATATTTTCATGGGACAACACTGAAGATATCACACTTTGATACAATGTAAAGTAGTTAGTGTACAGCTTGTACAACAGTATACATTTGCTGTCCCTGCAACATAACTCACACACAGCCATTAATGTCTAAATAAGTGAGTGAAAATGTCTGATCTGTGCCCAAAGTGTAAATATTTTGTGTGGCCACCATAATTTTCTAACACTGCCTTAACTCTCTTGGGCACCACTAGAGCTTCACAGGCTGGAATCCTCTTCCACTCCTCCAAGACGACATCTTGGATCTGGTGGATTTTCAGGATATTACGCGCCTTCCATTTGAGAATGCCCAACAGATGCTCAATAGGGTTTAGTCTTCAGTAAACTGTTTGTGGGCCTATTTATGCATCTTTTTTTAGAAGAGGCTTCCTTCTGGGACGACAGCCAAGCAGAACAATTTAATGTAGTGTGCGGTGTATGGTCTGAGCACTGACAGGCTGACCCCTCACCCCCCTTTTATTATCAAAAGACAAATTCTTAATATAACGCTGAGCACCATGGTCGACCATGACGAGGCCTGTTCTGTTAAATCAGTGTATGGTCTTGGCCACCGGGCTGCAGCTCTTTTTCAGGGTTCTGGCAATCTTCTTATTCTTAAATACTCTGACTCTTCAAAGCTTGTGCACACACTCTAAGTCTCTAAGCAGCCGTGTAATTCTGAATAAGTTATTGATTTTCACAATGCAGGAGAAGGCTGCAAGAAGATCGCAAAGCATTGTCAGCTTGCAGTTTGCACAGTAAGAAATGTAATTAAGAGATGACAGTTCAGGGGAACTGTGGAGGTCAAGATGAGATCTGGAAGATCAAGAGAACACAGAGAACTGCTCGTATGCTGGTCAGAAAGACAAATCAAAAATCTCATTGACTGAAAAAACCTGCAGGAAGTTTTAGCAGACTTCTGAGTGGTGGTGCACCGTTCAAATGTCCTTCATGGAAGAGTCAGCATAAGAAAATCTTACCTTCATCCCCATCGTAAATCCAATGTCAGGAGCATGCAACAGAACATCTACAGAAGCCTGATGCGTTTTTGAAACAATTGCTGTGGACTGATGAAGTTAAAATAGAATAGAATGAGCAAAGGCATGTTAGGAGAAAAAAGGAGCAGCATTTAATGAAAAGAACACCTCATGCTTTGGGGTTGTGTTGCAGCCAATGTCGCAGGAAACATTCACGGAAGGAGGTAAAAATGAATCCACTAAATACCAGCAAGTTCTGGAAGCAAACATCACACCATCTGTAAAATAGCTGAAGTATGGCTTCTACCACAACACAACACACATGTACACTGTACAATCCTGTTTCTGTATGAACATATGCACTTACCGTATTTCCCCAACGATAGACCGCCCCACATTATGGACTGAACCACATTATTGACCGCCCCACATTATAGGTCGCCCCACATTATAGACCGCCCCACATTATAGGCCGTCCCACATTATAGACCACCCCACATTAAATGTCACCCCTCATTATAGGTCGCCCCACATTATCGACCGTCCCACATTATAAGCTGCACTTTTCTATAAGCCACAGAAAATGCTCATTTATTTTTTAAAGCTCTAAGATAAGTCACCCCATGTTATTAGCCGCAGTGTTACTGAATTTACTGACCTGAAGCAGAAGCATCTAATTTGACCCCTGGAGTCTTTGCAGCTCTTTACCAATAGTGACATTATACCGTAGTTGAGCATAAACAATTAAATTTATAAAATGTTGAACTAAGCGATATAAAGAACTACGCTGCAGATTTTAAGCTCCAGGTCGTTGCTTTCATGAAGCACAGGTCGCATTTGATGGTATTTACAGATCTGATTTTGAAGGATTTGAAGACAGATAAGTCTAAAAAATTTCATTTCAATGTAGCTAATTTTATATTGAAGAATTTACATGTAAACGAATGATTGACATCGCTGTACTGCAGTACCCCCACCCTCCAGTTGTTCGATAGCAAATTAAAAACGAATCTTTTCCAGCCAACAATATATTTTGTTCCTTTTATTTCTGTTAAATTGAGCTTTTACAGCTTGACTGAAAAGGTTTAAGCAACTGGATGCAACAGTGCCATTTAAGTGAGAGAACACTGATCTATCTTTGCTTTGTGTTACTTTTATAACTTTTTATTGCTGCAGTAAAGAGTACATTTAAATTCAACTAATCATTTAGGGATTTTTATTTGTCTTTTTGGTACTGAATTATACTTTTAGTGAATGTGTTGTCATGTTTTTAGATAGGATGCCTCATTTAAACAAACCGCGCCCAATACCAGGTTTGTAAAATCATGTATAATAATTATTATAATCATTGGGGAAATACAGCATGTGTTCATAGATACACCAACAGTGTGGGCTGGGATGTCATGCTATTTGTGTTCTCTGAGGGTGAGACAGTTTACATATTTTGCTGAAATTTTAACACACTGTGGTCCCTCCTCTCAACACATCTACACTTTTCATCATGTTCTGGTTAAAGGACGTGTGAAATAAGTGTAAGTATTCTCTTCTAAGGTTTATGTGTGTTTTCTTCTCTAAGGTGTGTATATTTGGAACATGAGGTGAGAAAGTGCAGTTCTGTTTCTATTTGTCCTGTAGTGCACTGATTACACACCTGATGTTCTGGGTTACCAGTGTTCCAGTGCGCTCCCACTCTCCCTCTCTCTCTGGCTCCTCTCTATGTCTCTATGTTTGTCTGTTTCCCTCTCTTTCTTTCAGTCTCTCTCTCTCTCTCTCTCTCTCTCTTTCTCTCTCTCTCTCTCTCTCTCTCTCTCTCTCTCTCTGTCTTTTCTATTTCTCGCTCTTTCTCTGTGTATCCTCTCTCTCTCTGTCTTTATGTCTCTATGTTTGTCTGCTTCCCTCGCTTTCTCTCAGTCTCTTTCTCTCTCCCTCGATGTAAAAAAGAGGGAATCGATAAATACACTAAAGAAATATCTCAGTGAATCCATGAATAAAATAAGTGCATAAAATCAGAGCAAGAGCTCTGTAGAGAAATCAGTGAATCTATTTCCCCTAATTTTGTTACTTCCCCTGCTTCCACAAAATAATTTTCTGAGCTCACTGTAAATAAGACATCAGTTCTTAGGGACTTGATTGGTTAAATAAAAATAAATACATTAAAACATAAATGCAAAGATAAATGATGTATATATAAATATAAAACATGCATATTTAAATATATGTAAAATAAATACATAGCTAAAGTGAAATAATTTAAGAAATAAGTAAATGCATTAACCAATAAAACAATTATTTATTATTTAAAATCATTTCCTATTTATGATTATTTACAATTTAATCATTTACTTGAACAAATTTTTTTATTTATTTATGAATCATCGTCACAATGAAATGAGTCAATACGTAAGTGATAATCAGCACATAAAAATCAATCCTTCATGGCGATGAATGAACTGAAGATGAAGCAGCATGTGTGTCTGTAGGGTGTGAGTGTAGACCCTGTGTGAGATGATGTCAGCAGTGTATGAATATTCAGGCTGGTGTTTCTCCGAGGCTTCTCTCCTGATCCCCATCAGGTCGGGATGTGGCTGCTGAAATTTGCAGGTCTCCTTGAGGTTACCTGTGACATTTCCACAACTTCCACCTGTCTGTCCACATGTCCGCCTGTCTGTCCATCCTCAGCCAGGAGTGGCTCATTTTGTCTGGCTCTAATCATGTTGGAATGAGAGCTGTAAATATCCAGTGTGAATCATAGATTTACACAATTGTCTTCACTGCTGAGTTCACACTGTTTTGGGCTCCAAAAATCTACACTGATCAGCCACAACATTAACACCACCAGCAGGTGAAGTGGATAACACTGCTGATGTGGTTGCCATGGCTCCTGGCGGGTGGTTGGAGGCATCAGGGGATGGGAGCAGTGAGTTCTTTTACCTGAGTTTTCCCAACAGTGAAAACAATACTCTTTTTTGTCTCTTTCAATCCTTTCTTTTTTCTTTTCTCAGTCCTACTATTCCATTCTTTTTCTTTGTGTGTGACTCTCTTTCTCCTATTCTCTCTCCCCTCTTTCTTTCCCCCTCTTTCTTCTCTCCTTCCCTACCTCTCCTTCTCTTCTTCTTTCTTTCTATATTAATTTTTGTTCTTTCTCTTCTTCTCTCTCTCTCTGTATCTATCTCTCTCCCCTCTTTCCTCCTTTCTTGCTCTTTCTCTTCTCATCTCTTTCTCTGCATCTCTCTTTCTCCACCTTTTCATCTCTCTTTTGTCTCTCTCTTGATGCTTTCTTTTCTCAGTCCTACTCTTCCTTTATTTTTCTTTGTGTGTGACTCTCTCTTTCCTTATTTCTATCTCTCCTCCCTCTCTTCCACTCTCTTTCCTTTGTCTCTCCTCATTTCTTTTTCTTTTTTTGTTCTTTACTCCCCTCATTCTTTTTCCCTTCTTCTTATCTCTCTTTCTCTCTGTCTATCTCTCCACCCCCTCCTTCCTTCTTCTTCCTTTTTTTTGCCTTTTCATTGTTTACCTTCCTGATTAAATCTGCTGAGTCTAATATCGATGTGCAAACAAAGGCTGCTATTCTGAATCCGTGGTGACGAGCGTCCAGTGCATATTAATATCAAATAATCCACCCTTAGCACACACACAGGAGGCGCGGGAGCCTTATTAGAAGGTTAGCGCTCGGTGCCCGGGGGAGTGTGTGGGATTTGTTGGAGAGGATTTTGATGAAACCAGTTTTAATCTTTTGCTGTTTTTTGTTTTTTTCCTCCTTTCTGGTACTTTTTAATATTGGTCTCTTCTGGGATCGCGGCCTTCCAGTTCCGTCTGGGTTGGGATATCATTACGAGGGTAATTAAAAAGCTATCGGTGGCTGTTGAAGCCTAGGCTTGTATGGACTTAGTGGAGTCTTATCAAGATTGGAGGAGACAGTGGCTTGTTTGAAGATATGATTTCCATTGTAACTCGTCTGATCTCATTTCTACAAATCACTCCAGGAGAGTCAAAGATACCTAGGATTACGATTAAACACAACTGCAAATGGAAATGGGTTTGCTTGGATGAGACAAATGACCACACACTGCTTTCGGGCTGCTCCACTAAAGCCGGAGCTCCTGAAATGGGCTTCTGATAGTGGCCTGTAATGGCCAGAAACATCTCAACAGGCCCAGGAACCCTTCGCTTGGGAATGAAGGGGAATGGATTCATTTGTTGGACTGCAACACACTCAAATCAACAAACACCATTACAGTCTGAACTGACTCATTGCTGCCCCCACAGGTAAACACACACCATTACAGTCTGAACTGACTCATTACTGCCCCCACATGTCAACACACAACATTACAGTCTGAACTGACTCATTGCTGCCCCCATAGATCAACACGCAACTAAAGTCTGGACTGCATTCAAGAGGCAAATAAATGTTAATGTAACTCTATTTAAATAAATCAAGTGCTACTACTAAACACCTAGGTCCCTCAGAGCCCAGGCACTACCAAGTGAGTAACATTGACATTAAATCTAGTTTTTTTATTACAGTGGTACTTGTCAGTGTGGTGGAATATATTAGGCAGCAAATGAAGTATCAGATCTTGAAGCTGATGTACTGGAATCAGGAGCATAAGGACTTGAGCCACTCTGACAGGGGCATAATTCTGATGGATAGAAGACTGAGTCAGAGCATCTCCAGAACAGCAGGTCTTGTGGAATGTTCTAACAACAAACACAAAAGCAGTATGGAAGGAAAGATTATAATCTAGTGTGTTTTTAAATCACAGCATGAGCATGAATTTGTTTTTTGAGTGATTGGATCAACTTTGTGATAGTTAGTGCAAAGAGGAATAAAAGAGAAGAAATCTCTGCAGTAAGGCTAAGGGATGCCATTATCTGAGGTCAGCATGACAACCCAAGTGGTGCTTTCTTTTCTTCGTTTTGAAAAGCCTTAACTTCCATTAAAATGGTCTCTGCTTTCTAAAGTGCCTCTACCCATGCGGTGCTGGTCACAGCTCTGTGTGGAACATGGCCTGCTCACCCTTGAGCTTTTTATCCTTGCCTTATGATCCTTTCTGGTGCAGATGATGATCTTCAGTGCAGCTCTTGGCTCTCTGATACCCAGCTATTCCCCAATTATACAGTAACAAGCACTTAGACCTCCACCTCAGAGTTTTCTGTCACACATAAAAAATACTCCTGGTTACTGGGAGAAAAGCTAGCGAAAACATTAGTTGGAACACAAGGGAGTCATTTGTCATTTAGTTCTTACATTTGCATTTGCTATCACACTTTTAACTTCTTAAAGGTAAGAGCATAGTGAACTGAACATTCTCCAGCAAAGAGCAATAGATCCAAATATTGGATTCTCCAAGTTCTCCAAGAAATATCATCAAACACAAATGTTCTCCACAACCAAAAACATGTTCCGGCAAAACTCGACAACTAAACACTTTCCAAGAAACACCAACAGGCCCAAATGTTCTCCAGTAAACACCAAAAAATCAAAACGTTCTTCAAAAAACAGCACCAAAACCAAATGTTCTCCAACAAACATCAACAATTCAGAACATTCCCCAACAACAAGCTTAGATATTCGCTAACAAACACCAAAACCCGGAATATTATTTAGCAAACAGCACCACAGCTAATGTTTGCGAAGAACCTAGACATAGTCTAGCAAACCCAAGGGCTGGTGCACCACACCTCTGTGTGCTATTTATACAATTCAATTTCCTTCTTTCACCTTTTCTCTGTCTTTATTTGTTTTTGTTTTTGCTCAGTCTTTATCTTTACATGAATGTGTCTTATCCTCTCTTTCTCTCACCCTCCAGTTCCTTCCACTTTCTTTCCTAGGTTCCTTTCGTTAATATGCACCTGTTGCCTCTTTGGGGAGTTGATCCTGTTTGTGGAGCTCAGTGGGTTAAACTGAAGTGTATGCTCAACTCTAATTACATCTTAGCGCTTGACCGTGAGTGGCACAGCCAAGCCATATTTACAGGAAGCCTCCAGAAGCCACTATAAAAGAGACAGCCTGCAAGATAGAGAGATACCACCTAGCCACAAAAAACATGTGAAGCCGGAGGGATTTCCCCCCAGCGGTTGAGGGCCAACTACATCACCCTGTAGCTCCTTATCTTCTCCGCCTTCTGTAATTTACACCACAACCAGACCTGATTGAGACCACGATAGGTTCTCGAGAGCAAGAGCGGAGGTGTCTCTCCACCATCTGTCGCTTTCTTGTGAAGAAATATAGGAGGAATTAATCCCACCAGCTGCTCGGAAGCGCTCAGATAACACTGATGTAATGTTTAAACAATGATTAGACGTGTTTGATGAGAAGGAGCAGAAGCTTTGGTATTAGAAGTGGAGGAGGTTTGGATTAGACAGCGGACCTTGAAGATCTAGCTGCTTTTCTGTCAAAGAATTTAATATGTTTAACACTTCCTTTGGTCAACATCACCTGGGTCAGGTGGTCTACAAATCAAAACAAGTTAAAGAATGAAAGTGACTGTCATTGTGCAGAGTGCAACACAATGAAATTGACCTTTAACCCGTCCACACATGGAGTAGAGGGCAGCTCTCAATAGCACCTGGAGGACAAACAGGACGGGGCTTGGCAGAATGATGATGGGTATTTACAGCCACAAAACGTAGACAACAACACTGGATGAACATTTCAGGATTTAATGAAATTATCAGTACAGCAGTACAGTATTATTGAAGCAGTATTTGCATATTTGCAGCACTTTTATGTATGTTATCGCACGGAGTTTGAATGCTGAATCAAATAACCATTTCCATCCCTTTGTTCACACTACATATGATTGACAAAAGGGAAAAATGTACACAAAGAAATTTCATTTAGACTTTCTTCCTTCCTCGATAGCATCCAACAACAAAACATTTTTGATACGAAATAGTACTTACAGTATGATTTACTGCAGGAGGGTGGAGCCCAGGTGGTACGAAGAGAGGATTAATGTATGGAAAGTGCGGTTGGTCATTGGAGCTTTGTTTACTACAGACCGGCTACTAATGGAGATCGGTGTCTAGTTGTCACGACATCTCTTCAAACCCGGCATTTATTGGAAATGGGCATCAATAAGAGGCAGGCCACTATAAGAAAATATACAGTATTGCATTTAGGTTTGCATATAGAATTGACAACAAACTGGATCTATTATTTTCAATGGCCCCAGGAGCCCAATAGTGAGTAGATCCCCTCATGTGGCTGAAACAGCTCTAAATGTGGTGCACTGTCTGTTCTGATATTTTGTACAACAGACATTTTCTTTGGCATCAGACAAGACTGGCTAACATTTACCCCCCACATGCATCAGTGAGCCTTGTGTGCCTATGACCCAGTTGCTGATTGACCAGTTGTCCTTACTTGGTAGTAACTAACTACAGCAGATCTGGAACACTCCACAATACCTGCTGTTTGGGAGACTTTCTTTCAGCACATCTACTTTAAGAACTGACTGTTCTCCCACCCACCTGACAGATACCACTGTAGTGAAATAACTACGTCAATGTTACTCACTTCACCTGTCAGTGGTGTAAATGTTATGGCTGATTGTTGTATATTAATTTAAAAAAGTGAAATGTCCAGAATGTAAAACATCAATTGTTGGACGTACATTTAGACTAGCAGATTGACTTGTGGGCCCTCAGAGGAGTATTATGAAATGGGACCAAATACGATATTATTTATTAGGCCCCAACAGTTCTAGCAGTACCTCTGCCCAGATTACTAGGATTTTTTAAAGGTAAAACACTAAACTACATTGTAAAGTAAAAATGTACACCATCTGCAAAAGCAAAGAAACAGAAGACTGTACCCCCTTGCCAGAACTCATTAGCACTCACACTCACAAATGTGTAAACCACCTGTGAGGGAAGCTGAGCAAATGTAACGATAGTCTGGAAAAATGTCAGCTTGTTTTAGCCGATTATCCAGTTACAAAGTCTTAATTACTTCTCTCAAAGTGAGGGCAGCAATCAACAGCACTTTGCTTAAGTGTATAACAGTGGTGCCTGGGCAGGGACTTGAACCTGCAACCTTCTGTTTACAAGGCCAAGATCCTAACCACTAAGTGGCCAGCATGGAAGTGAGGAGTGGAGTTTCTGTAGTCTTCAAGGGGGAATGGGCAGGTAGTGGCAGATTAGTAGTTAGGTACTTGCCCTTGGGATCAGCGGGATCAGCGGGTTGACAACTGCCCACTGCTCCATGTGTGTATGGCTTATAGGTCACACCTTATAGTGGCGTACTTTGTGTGTCGGAGTGTGTTCAGAATGACAAATAGACATTTTTATATTCCTTTCACTAAAGCGTCTGCGGATACTTTAGTCATAGATCATTACTGGGAGCATTTAGGTGCTTTCAAACATTCAATGTGCAGTTCGGTGGAGTTCACCTATTGGAGATCCAACAAGTAGGTGCAGTAACAAAGGCCCTAATGAGAACATTGCCATAAGCCATAAATTCTCATAAACTCTTTTGCTGAATAGTTCCGCAGTTTGCCACAGTGTACAGTCTCCATGCTTATGAATCTTCATCAAGCCTAAGTGTGTGTGGATCCTGTAGAACAGCATGTGAGCCTTGAGAGAATAGCATTAGAGCGGTAAGTGTATAATGATGCGTTACTCTTAAAGGAGTACTCCAGCATTTTCCAACCTACTCTCCGATCTCTGCCTCATCTGTACAGTAGAAGTAGTTGCCCCCAACAATTATTTTTATGCATTTCTCTGTTTTTAGGGCCAAAAACCAGGCTGCTTCAAACCTATTACAGCAATTTATACCAATCAGCTATAACATTAATACCAACTGCCTAATATTGAGTACATCCCCTTCTGGATCTGCTGAAACAGCTCTGACAGGGCAGACAGAGCCACCACTGGTCTAGCCTTCACTCCCCAACTGCATCAGTGAACCTTGGGCACCCATGTCTGGTGTCCTTCCTTGGATTACGGTTGGTAGGTACTCACTACTGCAGAGTTGAAGAAGCTCTAGCTATCACTGGTCAAAGAGGCTCAGATCCTTATGCTCCTGTTTCCAGCACATCAACTTCAAGAACAGACTGTTCACTTGCTGCCCAATAAATACCCACTTCAATGACAGGTGCCGTTGTAATAAAACAAGATAATAAAAGTTACTCACTTCACCTGGTAGTGGTGTTAATGTTCTGGTTGATTGGTGAACAACCAAACTATCAAAAATACCATCAGCGAACTTCCCCAGTAAGAGGCCTATGAAATTGTAGAAAATACAGTCAAACCCTGTTAACTTGCCCCCTGTTATCTCGATAAAATCACCTCTCGACCTGAAAGGGTGCAGAATGGTTTTCCTTCCATGTTATTTACCTCGTTAAGCTGCCATCTTTGCCTCTTGCCCTTGACAACGTGCAAAGTGTCCGGTGTATACATTTCTCCAGCAGTAGCTCCCCAAACTTGGGTCCATTTTAGCAATGTAGCCTCTGTGCTACTGCTGCTAATGCTACTAACTCCAACTTTCAGCAAGCAATGCTTTCTCCACCCCTATTCCGACATTTGGAGATTTTTGGTTTGCTTAGCAATCTGTCAGCTGGTGGTCAGTAGTGGCCTAGAGGTTAGGCCCTTGTCCTTGAGATCAGAAGGTCCCAGCCCCGGCACCACTGAGGTACTCCTGAGCAAGGTATCATTTTGGAACACTGGGTTCTGTTGATGTCAACGTAAGTTGAAGGCCTTTTACATAGCCGTCTGCCTGTGTACCTGGGGTCATTTCTCCTTCAGTCCTCCAGAGGGAGACATTCACCCACCTGAGGCTCTGTTTTGCCATTTTTCCAATTTTTCATTATATGTACCGTATACCTTCTAATAATAGCCTGTCTCTTTTAGTCGCCCGTTTCCATTAAACGCCGGGATCGAAAGATAAAAATAGAAATAAA
>JBBIGC010000029.1:5220315-5230392 GCA_037576955.1 Lepidarchus adonis
TGTGTGTGTGTGTGTGTGTGTGTGTGTGTGTGTGTGTGTGTGTGTGTGTGTGTGTGTGTGTGTGTGTAGGTAGGTGTGAATCACTGCAAGTACGGGAAATCTTTATATATTTTTTTCCCAGAAAGCTTCTGTACTGCTGGAAAGCCTCTGCTGCTGTATGATCTTATCCCATCTGGAGGAACACACTTGGCATGAGTGAAGGGGGAGTGGGGGTAGGGTGGTAGTGGTTGGAGTCGGGTGGGGATTAGTTAGGCTTGGGTTGGCCATAGTAGCCTCCATCTACAAATCACCCTTCCCATCGTTCAACTATCCCACTATACCTACTGCCAACGGCTGCTCCTCTCCTCTGAGCTTACCCCCTGTCCTGTGCCAGACGTGATCACTATGTAAGCTTCATTACTGGACCATGGAGCAATGAAACAAGGTGGTCTGATTTAATGAAGCACTTTTTCTGTTACATCAAGCGGAAAGTCGGGTACATGTGCATCAATTACCTGGGGAAAAAGTGGCACCATGGTGCATTATGGGAAGGAGACAAGCCAGGGAAGACTATGGCTGTGCTAAAAAAAATCTAATCAAATAAATCAAATAAAATATCGTGACCTACTCATATACAATACACATATCAATACAAATGCTGCTTTTTCAGTTTTAGAGGAAGAAGGTTTGGCAAGCTGTCCAGTGGTCTAACGGTAGTTTTGAAAAATTAACATCCACTATTATGTCGTGCACAATACAGCTGAATGGTGCCAGCAAATAATGTAGTCTGAATGTTAGAAACATCAAACTAGTGGGCTGTAACTTTAATGTGAAAAAAGGAATGTTACATTCAGTATGTACCGTATATCTTCTAATAGTAGCTGGGGCTACTATTTAAAAAATTATTCAGACGACCAGGCGTTTAATAGAGACAAATCGACCACAACACCAGATTAACATTTCAACATTTAATGAAATTATTATGCAGCAGTACAGTATTATTAAAGCAATATACCATGAATATATATTATACACATTATACACAGTACATAATTATATACAATATAATCAAGAAAACCAGATATGGAAGACATCTTCTAAACTTTTTTGCTAATAACGCTACCAGCACCGGACTGAACCAGCCTGAACCAGTCCGAACTCTGCACAGGTCTCCTCAGCCTGAGGAATAAGCTCCAAACACATGCACATATTTACATTTACAGCATTTGGCAGACGCTCTTATCCAGGGCGACGTACATGGTGAGCAGTTGGGGGTTAGATGCCTTGCTCAAGAGTTTGTTTTGGTCTACGGAAAGCGCAATAGGTCATTTCAGATCGCCGTTTACAAGAGAACGCATTTGCCACAGACCAGCTACTATTGGAGACCGGCGTTTATTTCTATTTTTATCTTTCGATCCTGGTGTTTAATGGAAACGGGCGACTAAAAGAGACAGGCTATTATTAGAAGATATACGGTATACAGTACCACATGCAACATGGATAGATAACAACATGGCTAGCTAACACTGCTAACAACACAGCTAACAACACTGCTAAAAACACTGCCAACAACACGGCTAGTAACACTGATAACAACACTACTAATAACACTGCCAACAACACGGCTAGCAACACTGCTAACAACACTGCCAACAACACGGCTAGCAACACTGATAACAACACTGCTAACAACACGGCTAGCAACACTGCAAACAACACGACTAGCAACACAGCTAACAACACTGCTAATAACCCTACGAACAACATAGCTAACAACACTGCTAACATTGTTAAAAACACGGCTAGCAACACTGCTAGCAATACAGCTAACAACACAGGTAACAATGCAGCTAATAACAGAATACATACTGATTGTTTCACTGGTTCTTGTACAAATATTTTTACAGTTGTTGTAGATCAGGCATGCCCAGCTCCGGTATTGAAAGGCCGGTTTCCAGCACAGTTTGGTGATTTCCCTGATTAAGCACAGCTGGTATGACTCACTTGTTAATTGCCAGGTTCAGGGAATGTGTTTGAGGAAGGGAAATACCAAACTGTGCAGGACACAGTCCTCCAGGACTGACTTTGGGCACCCCTGGTTTAGAGATTTAGCTGAAGGCCACATGCACAAGATCCAAAAATAAAGGGAAGCTTGAGTAAACATCATGACATGACTGGTGGGAAAGAACTATACCAAGCTTCACAGATGAACAGTGGATGCAGAACTTTAGTTTGTCAAACAGTACTCTTATTTTTCTTTATTTATGTTATTTATTCAACCATTGGCAGGGTGACTGACTAAGTCAAAGTCATCGTTAGCTTATTGGTTAAAACCTTTTACTTGTGGTCGTTCGTTCAAATGGCAGCACAGGGACGTTCTGTATAGTTTTATTATCGATATGTACACATTAATTCACTGTGGTCTGTTGTGAAGTAGTCCAGAGAGAAACTTTCTGACCTCTTATATCTTGCCATTAACATACCACTTTTTTCTTTACAGTGGTGGTAAAGAAACCAGGGTCTGAAATCGACCATTCAAATGTGCCAGTGAACCCACACATTTTTTGTTTCTAAAAAAAGTTTTACCATCTGCTGTGTTTTATATGTAATTATCACAGTAAAACAGTTGCAAAATAATACGACTATGAATGAATAAAAAAATGTGCACATATTTTAGACCAAATTGATCATTAAATTGGTTCACATAACCATTGCATTAATATGGGAATTGTGAGCCGATGCCAACATTCAATTATTTTTTTTGTTCAGATCTGTTGACAGTACTATGTAAACACAAATGTATGTCAAAATGTATACTGAACATTTGAACATTGGATTACCAAAATGTGGGACTATAACTAGGGATGGACAATATGACATAAGATATTTTTAAGCAATATCGGGATACACAATATACAGTTGACGCCAAAATTATTAGCCCCCCATATGAAATTAGACAACACTCTTGATTTCTCCATAAAAATGACTATTAACAACAATACAGTTATGTTTGTTATTTTGGAAACAAATACAATAAAAACAATGCCCACAAAGTTTAATTAGAATATTTTATTAAAACATCAAGTTGAAACAAGAAATGGCAAAAATGAGACATCCAAAATTATTAGCCTCCTGGCCATTAACAGTCAATAGTGTACCCTTCTGTATCCTTGTTTTTTACTTGGTTGGCACAGGTCTCCTGAGGGATTTTGGCCCAGTCTTCCATTGGAAATTGTTCTAGCTGCTAGAATCTAGCAGGTCCAAATAGCATGGTTTCCGTGCATGGATATTCACTTTGAGCACCCACCACAGATTCTCAATAGGATTGAGTTCTGGGCTCTGTGTAGGCCACTACAGGATCTTGGTTTTGGTATCCTTGAGGAACTGTTAGACTAATCTTGATGTATGCTTTGGGTTATTGTCTTGTTGTAATACCCAGCAATGACCTAAGCCAAGGCAACACAACCAGATTTCTGTATATTGTCCCTCAAAATGTAAACATAATTTTCCATGCATCGAACAAGGCTCCCTGTGCTGCAGCCCCACAGCCTGATGTTTTTACAACTGTGGGAACTGTGTTCCTAGGGTTGAAGTCCTTTTCCTTTACTTTGCCAAACATAAGCAATATCCATGTGCCCAAACAGTTCCAGTTTAGTCTCATCAGACCAAAGCACAGACTTCCAAAACTCATCTTACCTTTCAAATGTTCACGGGCAAATCTTAGTCGGGCTGTGATGTGCCACTCTTTGAGTAAAGGGGTTCTTCTGGGGCGATGGCCCTGAAGGCCACCACGATGAAGAGCCCTCACAACTGTGTTCCTTAAAACATCAACTCCAGAAGAGGCCAGGTGAGCAACAATCATCTTGGCAGATGTCTGGGGCTCCTTGCTGACATGTCTGACTATTCTTCTCTCCATAGTTCTTGAAATCTTGCACTTATGGCCACAGCCAGGTTTGTTTCTTACAGAATGTGTTTGTCTCCTTCTACTTGGCAATGGTGCAACATGCAGCAGTTCTGGAGACTGTGAGTCACTTGGAAATGGCAGTGTAGCCTTCCCTCTTATCTTGAGCCTGTACTATCTTCTTCCTGGGCTCCAGACTGATTTCCTTGGTCTTTGTCATGGTGAGTAACAGTCATCCCTCTCATATGTTCAGGTGCTCTGCTCCTTGGAGTCTTTTTATTCTGATTGAATGTTGATAGGAAGCCAATTGACCGCAGGTGTTGTTAAGAAGTCAACTTTTCAAAGCTGATTGGTTCATTAATGTGGGTGTTTTGAAAGCAAACATTCACATGGGGCTAATATTTTTGACCTCCCCATTTTTTACTATTTTTCATATAAAGCAAGCTTAAAAATGTATTTTATAATAAATGTACCAAAAGCTACTAAATAGCACTGGTGAATGTTTGATTATATATATATATAAGTTTAATCAATGCTGCAAACACTGGGAAGAAGTTTAGAAAAATGTTCCATACTTGCTGGGGGGCTAATAATTTTGACCAATTTATCCGCCTCCATCTCCAATGGGTGCCTACAGTATAATCCTTTCACAGATCCACTAGTTGGATCACTGTTGCTAGGTTTCAACTACTGCAGACCTGATACACTTCACAAGACCTGATGTCCTGTGTTTGGAGTTTCTCTTGCCATCAAATTGGCTCAGATCCTATGTACTTCCAGCACATCAGCTTCAATGTTCCCTTACTGCCACTGAAATAAATAATTAGTTATTTTTGTGTTTAAGTCTTAGAGGATTCTGGGGTCATGGATGTAGCATCACCACGTTTAATTGCAGGGCTTGCTTTGTTTTCTGCTTCTGGACTGCGTCACTGTGGCACATTAGAGCTTTGTGAAAGCCAAAAATAGAAGCTGGTATTACTACTGACAGTGGAGCATGTTTCCCTGTTTGCTGTGTAAAGTCTGTGTGTTGAGTGTGTTTTTCTCTGTTGGAGGTGATGGAGGTGATGGATCAAGTGCCCAGCACCCGACTCTGCCCCACCAAAGCCCCCCGCAGCCTGATGAAGTGGAGGAAGAGGGTCAAGTCTGAGTACATGAGGCTCAGGCAGCTCAAACGCTTCCGCAAGGCAGAGGAGGTGAAGGTATTGAATAACTGCATAATACAGTATTTTAATATTTTATTATTATATTATTAGCTACTGTGTCATTACAGGTGACAAACACAGTTCTTTGCATGATACCAGTGAAGGGTTCTTAAGAAGTCAGACAGACAGACAGACAGACAGACAGACAGACAGACAGACAGATAGATAGATCGAAGGGATCAGAGTTGGTCACTATGTTCATAGAAGATCCATTTTTGGCCTTCCTAAGAACCTTTCAATGGAATAACCATTTTTGTTCCCTGAGTGAGATTTGGCGTATCTAAAAAATATGTTTGGATAATTTGCCATTTAGTCAGCAGTCCCTCTGTAACTGTATGGAAAAGCACATTAATAATTCAACCAATGAACTGATATAACCATCAACAGGATCATGAGTCTCCAAGGGTCATTGTTGCTTGTGGTTAGTGAAGGCGAGCCTGATCAGGAAGAGGAGTTCCTGTTGCACAAAATGTTAATGCAGGATCACAACACAGTGCACTATAGTCAGAGCTGTTTCAGCAGCATGAAGGACCTACTCAGTATTAGGCAGGTGGTCTTAATGTTATGAGGGGACCTAATATAAGTACAAATTTCAACAATTTCATTTCTGTATGTGTGTTATTTATATATATTTATTTGTCTGTGTGTGTGTGTGTGTGTGTGTGTGTGTGTGTGTGTGTGTGTGTGTGTGTGTGTGCATGTGCCCTAGCCCCTGTTCCTGTCAAACAGGCATAAGATTGAAGGGAGGACAGACCTGCTAAACGAGGAGTGGTCAAAGCTCAGGATCCAGTCCATCCCCTTCTCCACACAGAGTGGGTCACTGCCCAGCAAGAAGGTGGGAAAGAGGAAAGGACACGTGCTTAGGGGAACAGCTCGCCAAAAAGCAATTTAAGGAAGGACAACAAGTGAATTGGCAACAGGGTCATGAGCACCCAAGGCTCACTGATGCATCTGGGGAGTGAAGGCTAGCCAGTCTGGTCTGATTTCTTTCATCATATATACAGTTATGCAAGTACAACAGGCCACACTTTTTTCAAGAATCTCAGGAATTGCCTCCCAGCCAGCCATTTAGAAATTCCCTAGCTAAAACGTGCTTGCTTAGTTTATTTTTTGTGATATTAATTAGACAGCATGGATGTGCAGTGTTTAGCTCTGTTGCCTCACAGCAAGAAGGTCCTGGGTTCAGTCCCCAGATCAACCACAGGTGTCTTTCAGTGTGAGTGTACAAACTCTCCCTGTGTTTGTGTGGGTTTCCTCCCACTGTCTAATGGCTTGTGGTTTAGGTTCATTGGCTACTCTAAACTGCCTGTAGGTGTTTGTGAGTATGTTGCCCTGTAATGGGCCCTGCCTCATGCCCATAGTCAGCTGAGATCAGCTCCAGCTTCCCCCAAAACCAGAACCGATAAGCGGTTTGGGAAATGAATGAAATGAGTTAGGTAATACTGATCAGCAGAACCAGAAGCATCCTCTCGGCTTCTTTATTCCAGAGCAGGATTTGCTCTGACAGAATTTCCTCATGGCCAGACTGTAAACTGTGGAATAGCAGAAACACTGTGCACTTTCTCTAAATGGAATGGCAGCACTGCCAAGAAATGTGTTCCTGAAATGGCCAAACGGAGGCCAATAAATAAAGTCTCTGAAAATCCACAAAAACAAAACAGCCTGAGGTCAGCGCGGACGTGACTGCTGTTGAAAAGCACACTTCAGCACTATAACTGAATAGGCCTGTTCGGCCAATGGAGAGACCTACCGTCATAGAATAGAATAGAATAGAATAGAATTGTATTGATAAAAAAAAACAGAATAGAATAGAATAGATAAACTGAATGGAATTGATAAATAAAATAGAGTAGATAAGCAGAATAGAATTGATAATTAAATAAAATAGATAAGTACAATGGAATTGATCGATAGAATAGTTAAGTAGAATTTAATTAATAATTAGAATAGATACGTACAATAGAATTGATAAAAGAATAGATAAGTTGAATGGAATTGATAAATAAAATAGAATAGATAAGTAGAATGAAATTGATAAATAAAATAGAATAGATAAGTAGAATGAAATTGATAAATAAAATAGAATAGATAAGTAGAATGGAATTGATAAATAAAATAGAATAGATAAGTAGAATGGAATTGATGAATAAAATAGAATAGATAAGTAGAATGGAATTGATAAATAAAATAGAATAGATAAGTAGAATGGAATTGATAAATAAAATAGAATAGATAAGTAGAATGGAAATGATAAATAAAATAGAATAGATAAGTAGAATGGAATTGATAAATAAAATAGAATAGATAAGTAGAATGGAAATGATAAATAAAATAGAGTACCGGTAGGTAAGTAGAATAGAATGTAACCCACTTTAGAAGTAATGAGTAAGACAGTTTCAGTGACAATAAAATATAACAACTGTAGATGAATAGTAATTGGCATCAGTAGAGTGACAGCAAATGACAATATCAGGAGGTAGTAAAAATGGTAACAGACTTTCAAATCCTCAGCTAGTTTTGCCCTCTCCATTTCATATAGTTGGTGAATCTTAGAGATGACAGTGGATGCGGAGGGGAACTGGTAGGAACTGGTAAGAATCTGAATGCAGATCTTCGTCCTCTATTAAGTTCATTGGCTGCAGCTCTGGCTCCATTCAGCAGCTATTGTTAATTTGTTGGAGAGTGGTGAGAACTAAACACCACACACAGCCTTAGTTTGGTCAAGTGACCAAAGTTTTGAACCGAAATCTTCAACAGCTCTAGAATGAACACATTTTTGTAATGTTTTGTTTGTTCTTATGCAATTGACTCATCATGTTGGTTGCATGCATTATTTCCGGTCAGCATATTTTTGTTCTACCTAGGTAGATACAGACAAGCTCTCCCATTGGTTAGGTCTCCAGGAGCTGAAGGTCTAATGTCTCTGATTATCCACCAGTTTCAAGAGACATTAGGCTTTCTAGACGTTCTAAATAGATATGAGTGTAATGGGATCAGTCAGAACAGGCGGCTCTATCATCAGAAGACTGAGGGCGAAACTACAGCCACAGAGTCAATGAATGAGTAGGAGGGTCTTTCTTCTCCCCTATCGTTCATTCAGCCCAATGCTAACCTGTTGACTAACATGGCAGAATTAGTTGTTAGCATTCTCCTCAATGTCCTTTGACATTGTGTCGGCAGCAGCTTGAGAAGATGCAGTGGCTGGTTTCACATGATAGAGCATGTTCTAGCCTTCACCCATCCTGTGAAGGTGCCAATGTGAGACTGAGGGTGTCAAAGCTACAGGACTGAATTGGAGATTACTAAATTGCGGAGAAAACCAATTTATATATATATATCCTTATTGGACTTATGGGCTCTTTATTGACAGAGTCACTGTAAAACTGCAGTACAGCACAGCAGCACAATCCTGCCCAGTAGCACAGCATTTTTACTGTAATGATATGTAATTTTCATCTGTTTTTTGGTATCAAGGATGTAGCAAGTGTCTGAAAAAAGGTTGTGCAAGTGTCTGAAAATAAGTATAAATAATGAGTTATTAGTTGCATCTTTCAAAGTAGTTGAATGACCTCATGCATTGTTCGGACAGCACAATTTTAGCCAAGACTTCGTGATCACAGACACTGCGATCTCTACAGTCTTCACACTAGGTGTTCGGGAGTCTTACCCACAACCATACGACTGATCTGCGACCTGGGTGTTTTCACAACAGGATCTCTCACTGATAGAGCCTCAGGTCTAATTGTGACATCATCAAACCACACCTTGTCACGTGTAAATTTGCGCACAAAACTTTGTAAACATTGTACAAAGAAACAAGCTCTGCAAATCACCTGCGCTCTTTTTTTCACAGAGAAGAGACAGGAAAAGGTGAAAAGGATTAGGATGAAAGAATGAGTCGCTGCACAGAGATTGCGCTGGTTGTCGGTTCTTTAAAAAGAGTTGCTGGTTCTATACCCTGAATGAAAACATGAACATTAGCTGAGCTCCTATGATGATTCTGTGATATTAGCTCACCTCGTATCGTATTTATATCCATGTATTCTGACAAGGATTCTTGTACCTCTCCACCAATCAAATAGATGAACTGCCATAGACTGATGTGAATCTTGATGAAAGGATGTATTTCATAACATTAACACCGCTGACAGGTGACGTGAATAACACTGCCTAGTTATTTCATTACAGTGGCACCTGTCAGGGATGGGACATATTAGGCAGCAAGTGAACAGTCAGTTTTGTAGTTGATGTACTGGAAGCAGGAGTATAAGGATCTGAGCTACTTTGACAAGTGATGGCTAGAGCAACTCCAGGTCTTGTGCAGCGTTCCAGGTCTGCAATAGTTAGTACCAACAGTGATGTAACTGGTAAAGCAGCAGCAGGATCATGTGCACTCAAGGTTTACTGATGCATATGGGGAGTGAAGGCACAGTGAGCCTCAGTCAGAGCTGTATTGGGGACCCACACAATATTAGGCAGGTGGTATTAATGTTTTGGCTGATCAGTATATGTATATATTCTATTTTATGCCATATATTCTCACTCCATTAGTAGAAAGTCCCCATCTGTGTCTTTATCAATATGAACTGGGACAGCTTTTCATTTTTCTGGAGACATCCTGACCCTCTTTTTTGTCACACCCCCCTTCCCTGTCCAATCACAGCAGTGCATGGTGGAGTTCGGCTTCCCATCCTTTCCCAACCAGGCAGTTGCCATGCGACCCCTGACAACCGTTGCTGGGATACCATTCATGTACTCCTGGTCCCCACTGCAGCAGAACTTCATGGTACTGCCACACACACACACACACACCACACTTGCATGCACAGCCTTGTTTTTCAGACACTAAAATTTGTGTGTGTGTGTGTGTGTGTGTGTGTGTGTGTGTGTGTGTGTGTGTGTGTGTGTGTGGGTGCGTGTGTGGGAGCAAGAGAGAGCGAGAAAGAGCAAGATAAAAAGAAAGAGAGAGAAAGAGGGGGGGAGACAGAAAAAATG
>JBBIGC010000029.1:5248728-5264144 GCA_037576955.1 Lepidarchus adonis
GTCGGTCACAATTCCTCCACAGTGCTGTAAAAGACTCATTGCAAGTTTTCACAAACACTTGATTGCAGTTGTTGCTGCTAAGGGCTCAAACAGTTATTAGGTTTAGGGGACAATCACTTTGTCACACAGGGCCATGAAGGTTTGGAATGTTTTTTTCCCTTAATAATAAAATCCTTCATTTAAAAATGGATTTTGTGTTTACTTGTGTTGTCTTTGACTAATATTGAATTTTGTTTGATGATCTGAAACATTTAAATGCGACAAACATGGAAAAAAAGAAATCAGGAAGGGGTAAACACTTTTTCACACCAATGTATACTGTGTGTGTGTGTGTATATGTGTAATGCAATTACATAAGGACAGAGGCAGATCTTTCCTTCAAACTTCTTTTATTGTCAGTTTGGTGTTGCTTTCTACACACTCATGGTACTTACAATGAAGGCATCAATAAACAAATCTAAGAAAAATGGATGAAATGTCCACATTAATGTTGTTTTGAATCTGCCATTATAAAGCTATATAGAACTATCTGTTCTAGACTGTGACAGCCCCATTAAACTGCAGGTTTATGAAGAGCATTGTGTGTACTCAATTTAAGATCGATTAAATATGCGGCATCAGAACAACTGGTGCAACTAAAAGAAAAAATGATGTAGATGCAATATACAAAGGGTTCTCGACTTATGAAAATTCGTGGTTATGACGCTGCCCCAAACCCTGTTTTTTCATTTGTTTGCTTCTTTGTTGTTTGCATTTTTCTAATGGTGTGAAAAATGAAAATGAAATTAACTTTAATAAAGCGCTTTTAAAAATGCAATACAGAGCCTCAGGTGGGTGAATGTCTCCCTCTTGTGGACTGACAGAGGAATAGCCCCAGGGTAAAACTCATTAGACGCTCGGGTAAAGTTTGACTTACTACACATGTTGAGAAACGGAACCCGTTGTAAGTCAAGGACCCCCTGAACTTTATTCCTATGGAAATAATGGACACAGCTGCAATGTTTGAACACCCCTGGACCAATTAAGTTTTGTTGATTCTGTGCAAAGGTCATTTGACCGGGTGCCAAAACTTTCAAATACAACTGAATCATGCAAATTTATGGCAGCACCTTTTTCGGTGAGTTTAGTTATTAGTGCTGAGGCTAGCATGTGTGTTCAGGAGTAATGAGTGGGGAGGCTAAGGGGTTAAACTTGGCTGTGCAAAAAGGTTTGGTTTGAACCTGGGGGTCATTGTAGAAGCCCACCAGTCCAGCCCCAAGCCTAGACTAGTGATTCTGTACATGCAGGTTGAATAATCTCTTAACACAGAAGAAAGATTGTGCTTTGAAATATGTGTGTATCACATCACCCCAAGAACTGCATTTGTCTATTTTGTCCAACAGTTGAGGTAAATTCAAAGCACTGTGCACAAACACAGAATCTTTTCAGTTACTACTTCAATTCTGCCAAGTTCTGGGTTATTTCTGGTCATTTGGGCACTATAAGTGAATCCCCAACCTCTGTTACCTAGACCAAGAAGGAGCGCTCCTGTCTAGAGTCTGCAAGAACATTCAGGTCAATCTGGACTTATGGACATACGTCAGCAAATACTTGCTCTACTAGAAGAACCTTCTTTTTTCATTGTTTTGGGTCATTTTTTACATTGTGCCCACATTTTAATGTTTCATGATGAACGGACCAATAGAAATGGACTTAATTCAGCTTTACATTAAATTGCGTTGCATTAACGTCTTGAATAGCAAAGCATCTCCTGTAAGAGTTAGAAGTGAAAGGTTATATGATGGCAAACATTTGATCAAGCTTGATACAGACAGAAAACTCTGAAGATTTTGCAGTACATTCATAACATGAAAAGAAGATTTTCACTTCAACGCGCACAGTGAAGTTAAAAAGGTTGGTGATGAAATGAAGCTAAGGTTCAAGAAATGAAGAACATTCTGTCAAGAGCCTTCACCCTAATTCCCAGGCGGTCACATTCCAGTAAACAGAAACAGCTACACATGATTTTACTCAGTAGTGTGCAAAAGTGTTGGCACCCCCGGTCAAACAACATTTTGTTGATTTTTCTGAACATAAGCAAAAATGGCAAACAAGTCTATATGCTCTACAGAAAATGCATTATTGTTTATTTCTTGAATTTAACAAAACTTCTGCAATGTGCTTATGGCACATTTAATAAATGTGTTCCATAATTTTTAAACTATGGAAATGGAAATACATAGAGATTATGCACAATTTCTATAACAAATGTCATATTTAAATTAAGTGTGGTGCCTGTAAAGCAGGGTCAAATGTATAAATGTAGACACTTTTCACTAGATTTAATGATCTTTTGACCTTCCCTTGCCTCAAAAAATGTTTATCTATTAAAAAATTTGCTGATCTCCATTCTCATTGTCAAGCAATCTCTTTTCATTGACTTGTGAATGATGTTACATGAACCTAGTGAACCAGAATTGCCCACGTAAAATTAATGTCTGACCTACAAGAATCAGTCATAACTATACAAATACTACACTTCAAAATATACTGAATCTCTCAAAAGCCAGACATTTATGGCATGAAGCTAGGTTGATTTTGTCAGCTGATGGCAATCTCTTTTAAATCTTCAATTGATTTGTCCATCAAAAGCTGATTTCTCCACCAACATAATAAGTGCTCAACCAATTAAAAGCTGATGTGCAAAGGGTGAAACCACTATCATAGTCCTCCACATTTTCTTGAGCGGGGATCTACCTAGAGCAGAAGTTCATTACTGACAGAGTAGAAATGCTAGAACAGAAAACAAAATATATGTTAATATGTTTGTTTCACACAAGCAAGTGTTACCACAAGTGAAACCTAACGAATTGCTGTCAGGCTCACCAGAGAGCTGTGTTTGGAAGATAAATGTTCCAAACTAAAAGTGAAAGTGACTATGCGCCTTATCAAACGAAGTCATTTCATAAACGAAATGCGACCATTAACCCATTCACACAGTTAGCAGGGGGCAGTTATCAACAGCAGCCAGGGGGCAGTGTAGTGGTGACTCTCTGAAGGGTACCTTAGTGGTGTCTGGGCCTGGACCTCCATTCACATGGGCAAGGTCTTAACCACTAGGCCTCCACTGCACCACTAAAGCTCTAATGGTCACGACTGGAACTTTTCCATTGTTCATTCAAAACTTCTCCAGCCTGGCAACAGCTGTTAGAAAAGAATGCATTTGTGCACAGAGCATGGATCTTTTCTTCAGCTCACACTGCCATTACCCAAATAGAGGTTTCTGTGTAGTCGGAAACTGGAAGCTGGTCTCCTGGAAATGGAGAGAGTCTCTAAAGAGATGTGAATATGACCATTGCAGGTGCAATTTGATCCAATAGAAAAACTTTTCCTGAATGAGGGGAGGTAAAAAAAAAATTGGAGGAAATGAAGGCGGTAGGAAAAGAAAAAGGAGAAGTTTAAGGCCATGAGATTGGAAAACTGTTATGGCTGTCTACTCAGAACTCAATCCTCCGCTCACCTGTTTTATTGCGTCTTTTATATCATTTACATTAATAACTGAAGCAAAAATGAGAAGCACAGGAAGTCTGAGGTGATTGGACTAGCACTGGAAGCAGCTGATCGTTTTATTCGTTATTGCATTGTAATGAAAGTGCTGTTGTCATGCAGAATGCATAGCTTTAACTGGCAGCTAATGTCTCCTAGCCAGCACTGCTGCTAGATAATAGATCATTGTGACCTGTGATGGTGCTGCTCTACACTTTGGTTATGGTCATTAATAAAAGCAGCTAGAAAAGCAGCAGCAACAGTGATTTTCCTACAGCGAACACAAAACAAGTCCAATGTTGAGAAAAAGAACTAATCAGACATTTTTACATTGTGGTTCTCAGTCCATGACAATCAGTTTGAACCTCATCTACTGTTTCTTGTAAGCTGGAGGAAAAAAATATACCCACAGACAGCAAAAAATAAAAAAATTCCTCTTATTATAACAGTAGAGCTTGTGATGAAGCACATCAGCAGCAGAGTATATCACTATGCTAGTCTGGCCTCACTGTTCTTCACAAGCCCAAATAATGGCTAAGATATTGACCCACAAAGTTCATGTTCCACTAGGTTGGGCTATTGACCAATGTGTCAGTTCAGTACATTCACAAGGGAAACACATTAACAACACATTTGTTGTATGATTCTATGATAACTTAATGATTCAAATCCATATCAATTAATCAATGCAACAGATGTGAACAGTGGTACTATGTCTGTATGGTGTGTAATTTAAATCAAATAAAACAAAACAAAATACAAACATTATTATTATTGTTGTTATTTTTATGTAAACAGATGATGTTTAAATTGACCTCCAGCTTATTCAGTGTATACACACTTAAAAATAAAGGTGGCTCTGCATGGTTAGGGTTAGACCTAAGTTTTGGCCTCAGAAAAACGTATCAACAGCCGTTTCCTTTCAACTAATAACATGCAATTAATGTAATGGTTCTATGAAGACTACTTGAAATGGTAAAGAACCCTTTATGTAATGCAAAGGTTTTTTAAATATTCCGATGGTTTTTCAGACTCATATTACTTCTAAAGTGGTTCCTTTATCTTCAAAAGAACTTGGAACTTGGCATCTTTATTTTTTTTACCCAATCAATATAGTCATCTCCTGTTCCACCCACCAGCTTGAACTCCCCCAGTCAGGACATGTCACCAACACTGGGAGGGTGAAGGCGAGCATGTGCTTCCTCCGAATCACTTGCCACTACACTGCATCTCTTCAAACTGCAAAGACATTAGACAGCACGATAAGCTTAGAGGAGAATCTGCCAGCTAGCATCATCAGTGCTGCCTTGAACTACAGGCCTCCGATGGCTGTGGCACCAATGGGGGTGGAAGTCATGATCTCCTGATTATATAGGGCCATTGCTTAGGTAGTTGCATCAATTGGGAGCCCTTGGCACCTTTACTTTTGAGTGTATGTGAATGAATGATGTCAAATACAAAAAAGAAACCAATAAATAAATAAACAAATAAATAAACAAAAAGAATGCAAAATTGCGCAATCTACTCTAACACATTTTGCATCATACTTTTAAATTTTTTGTAAAATGTAACACAGTCAAGTCTAGATACAGACACAATGTTTCGTTTTTTACCCAGTTTAGTTGTGTCCAACTGCACACAATTTTACAATGACCTGCAGACTCAGTGTTTATCCTTAATCCAATTAATTTAAAAATGAGTTGATTCCTTTTTTATGGGTAAGCATGAAAGCCCAACTACCAAGCTGGGAGAGTGAAGGCTAGTGTGTTCTTCCTCTAAGGCACTGCCTCTAAATCAACATCAATGGATAACTCAACACGCTTAGAGGAGAACACTAAATACCAGGTACATCTGCCTGCATTAGTTAGCATCACACAGACAGTGATGGCGAGGGGAAGGTCTATTCTACCCACAGAGTCCAACTGGATTCTATTGGACTTTCAGCCAATGGCTGGTGCACTCAACCTATGTATATTTACATTGAACTATGTGTAGCCTCTGTTTGGGTAAATCAAGTCAGGAGATCCAAAACCACAGTACCTGTGTTCTGACATGCTTGGCACAATTAAGACCTTCGTACAAAAGCGTGAGGATAGGAGCACTGATGGAAGGGGTGGTTTCATGTTAATTGTCACAGCCAACCATTTTACCCTTATGGCTTGTGCACAAAAAAGACCCCAGAAGGAAAACCACGTATGCACATCAGACTTGATTCCAAAACACACAAACAAGACAATCGCACCTGCCTCTGATTCCTCTCAGTGCCTCACCTCTTTTGAGGTTCTGGAAATCGGCAAATGAATGACTTCATTAACCATGTTAGCATTTCCATATTTCCAATATGGAACTGCTGGTAAATACGAAAAGAGGTGAAGGGTCAGGCATGTTTGGAGCAGAGGCCTTGAAAGGAATCAGGGCTGTAGTCTGGATTCTCAGCAGCTTTGGATTTCCAGCACCTACCAAAGGTGTGGAAACATCGGTTTACAACCCTGAGTCAAGTCATACTGACTTACAACATACAGTACATTGCTCCTCCTCAATACATAGGGCAAATGTTGAGGATTTGCATCTCGTTCAAAACTCGTTGTAACGTTAGGCCAGAAACATGCCTCATAAAAACTCAAACGCCTATTGGTGACACTTAAATTCTGCTACGCAGCAAAACATGAAGAAAAAGATGCCAGAAATGTCATACACTGGCATGTACTGGCATGACAGATCTTGTTCAGCAATATAAGTGGCACAGCAAAAAATTTCAACGTGGCAAAACCTGTTACGACATTTTATGTTTTTGAAATTTGCCATGACCTGGTACCAAAATGCGTTATCCAATCCAGCGACAAGATATACTGCTGTAATATAAAATATTACAGCAGGGGGGCACTATCACCGATATAACCAACAATTTTGTAATTGAATATTTTAAAAATCTGTCTGTCTTTTTTGACAGAGATGCATGATGATATTAGCAGTCTGATTCATATTGAAAAGAGAAACTGTTATTTTCTTGATTTTCTGTCCAATTTAAGTCTTTTCCATTTCCTCCCACTAGCCAGGACAATACTAGTTGTTGTATGAAGCTCCACCAAAAAAGGGAACCTGCAACTAAAGCAACATAATGGAGGGTTCTACGTGCTTGGAGGAGAATGCTAACTACCTTTAAATGAAGGGGTGAGAGGAAGGGTCAATCTTATTAACTATCAATATTAACTAAGTATATTGTAAAGCACTTTGAGATGCATCATGTGTATGATAAGGTCTCTATAAAGTTTATTATTATTATTATTACCAATTTACCAGAGTAAGAAAAGCCAATTGTGCTGTCTTGGACTGCTGTTGGACTGCTAACGGATGGAGTCCTATGAATTGGGATGTGGCCAATGCTAAGATTGTTCAGAAGAGTCAAATGAAAAATACTTTTGTCAAATTTACAATTAGATTGCATTTCTCTGTAATGCTACTCTAGGTGGATGTAGTCTCGAGCTCTGCATTAATACTGGTAACAACAGAAAAAGGTTCAGACGCCTACTATGACTCCCCCTTGAGTGCTGAGGTATATGCAATAGTAGCACAAGTACCCAATTGCTGGTCATTTGTGTTTGGTATGTGGTATATTTCTGGCCTGAATAATTATTCAGTACACGATAAGCACTGTATGGCTATTCTCCATAACCATAAAACCAGCCATTTTTCATGGTCAGAACAGGGAAGTATTTTCATCCTATATTTCTCTTTCTTCTTTCTACAAATCACTGCTAAATGCAAGTAGCAAAGCTAAAGTTCTCTCCAAAATGCTTTTGTGATTGACAACTGTTGTATTGTCCTGGTCTACTTGCAAGCAAGAGTCTTAGATGAAGGATGTTATATAACAAATGTATGCATACATCAGCAATTCAGATATATTAGTTAATAGCTAATGCCTCAGTTTATGTATAATGATCTTTTCTTTTTTATACCAGAAATACTGTAGATATTGTGTGTAAACATGTACATTTTCAAAAACAGCTATTTTCTACATCAGTATTCTTTGTTGTGCATTTTGTGCAGTCTCTTTGAGAAAATTGGACTTTTTAAGTATAACACAAATACTGCCAACATTTCAAGCCATGTTTACACTGCTGGTTCTTTCCAAAGTGCTTCCTCTGTCAGTGGTTCCTGCACAGTTACTGAGGCACTTCAGCTGGCCAGCATTGCTATGCAGTGTGGGACACGGACTTCGCTCAGGCTCAAAACCCTGCAAATGTTCAACAACCGGAAAAAGCACCAGATGTCAGATTACACCGGTATGTAGTGAACAGAGAACAATTATTTGGAAATGTGATGCACTGATTTTACCTGAATAAAAAACATGAATGAAATATATATACACAGTTCTGTCCCGCTGACTTATTTTCATCTAGAGGGGGACTGCCAGGGCTAGCAAGACTTCCATAAAACACCAAATATTTCTAGAAACATTTTAATTAGTCAAATATACAGTCAATCTCCTAAGTTGTATAAGTTTGATTTGTTTGATAAATTCAATTCTTGAGGTGGATTTTTGTCTCCTTGGTCTTTAGGGACATAAAGCCATGTTAGCTCTCTCATTGGCTAGGCCTTTAGGAGCTGGACTGAAAACCCAACATTAAATTTCTACCAACATAAGAAACTGACAGTAGAATCACCACTTTACTGAAGGAGTCACTGTAAAACTGTAATATAAGCTCACATTTATGTCAATGAGACGAAAAAGCCAGTACATTTTATAATTTTTTACTCTAAGATGGCCATAAAATGCTCACTGTGTGCCTAGTGTATACTAGACATCTGATTGGGTAATGTCAATAAACACTATTATCAATGGGGTTCAGATACTGAAGAATTAACTCTAACTATAGCATTTCACCTCTGCTTATGGGTATAAATGTATCAATTTAATATATTTTGTTCATGTGTAATCAGGTAAAAGTCATGCATCACCTCTTTCACTATATACTTGTAAAGAAGTTGAGCTAAAAAAGACAACAGTGGAGATATACACAAAAAATATAGAAGCTTTCTGCAATCGAAACCTAATTCCTTACACACTTTCTCACTCGTCCTTGTGTTCCCCAACTCCCCACCCCAAACCCCCCATGTCTGTCATTTTGTGTTAATCGCTGGGCCCTTCCTCCTGTATTTCTGGAAGGTTCTTCTTCTCCTTCCGCAGCGTTTCGGTCAGCGGCCGTGCCGAACTGGGGGACTCCAGATTTTTGGGCTCGTTTGTGTGGTAACTGCCCTTATACCTGTACAGGTAAATGTACAGGCCATACAGAATCAGGAAGAGCAGCATCAGAGACACGGTGACGATCACTGTGGAGACACACACAGAGCAATCAGCAGTCATTGACTAATCTGTCTACTCATGAGTCATCCTGCACTGAATTCACTTCATTAAAAAATATTAACGATTCAATTAATGTGAATAAAACTCTTTTCTACTTCTGAAACATGAATGAAGCAATTGTGTTGATGTAATATATTCATTCATACAGAAATGTTGAATCAAGTAAATTCAGTGTAATTCTTAAGAAGAGTCAAGATTCAAGACTGCTCATTTGTCACATACACAGTTATTCATGTACAATGTAGTGAAATGTGCCCTGAATGTTCCTGTGCAAACTTAAATAAAAGTCAATTACATTGTAATTAGAAAAATACATTTAAATTAGATCTTGGTGTATTTAGGGTTCACCTCTACACTTCCTAAAACATACATGGCCTTGTGACCCCACTGTTAGGCCGCAAACACATATTTTCCTAACTCTCACAGCTGTGGCTCTTATACCTTGATTTATGATTTACTCTACTTACAAAAAATTGTGGTTACAATGCTGCCCCAAACCTGTTTTCCTCTATTTTTTAAATGGTGTGAAAAGTAGAAGTGAAAGTACCTTTAAAAAAAAATGCTCAAAAATGCAATACAGAGCCTCTGGTGGGTGAATGTCTCCCTCTGGTGGACTAACAGAGGAATGTCCCCAGAGCAAAACATGGTCGACGCTTATATAAGGGGTTTCAACTTACGTCAAAATTCAACTTACAACATATGCTGAGGAACGGAACCCCATTGTAAGTCGAGGACCTCACTGCTATATACTGTATGTGTGGTCAAGTGCAGACTGTGTGGAAACAAAACAGCAGGTGTGTAACAGACATGAACATGCATCTGATCAGAACAGTCACAACAGTGGTGACATGTCCTGCTTCAGGGGTTAACAGTAACAGATAAAAGCTGTGGGGTGTGTCCTGCTTCAGGAGTCTTATTGTCTGAGGATAAAAGCTCCTCCTCAGTCTCTCTGCTGGCTCGCAGGCAGGTGGGATGCTGTCTGATCTCACACACGCATCATTGCACACTTTCCTCAAAACCTTTTTAACTGCAGAATCTGTAGCAGGTAGCAGGGAGGATTAACAATGTGTGTGACACAAGGCCACCAACATAAATAAAGCTGTAGGCCAAGTAGATGCTTTCATAGTTTTCCCTAATGGCAGTGGCCTCTTTGAGCAGCATAATGTGTCCAACCTCCTCACGACTTATAGGACTTAATGGATTTGCTGCTAAAGTCTTGATACCACAGCACACCTTCAGAGCTCTTGTGAAGTCCATGCCTGACTGTTTTGGTGCCATGTGTAGGACCAGCACCATATTAGACAGGTGTTCATAAGGTTTCATTTGGCTTCTCAGATTGTATATATATTTATATCCTTTAATGTGTCTTTTGTCTTTTCTATTTTATATCATTATCTTCACATAGCTTTATGTTGGTTGCCATTGTAGAAATTTACAAACTGGGGAAACCAGATAGATAGATAGAAAATGGGAGAGAGAGATGGTGAGAAATGGGGAGGGAGAAGGAAGGAAAAAACTGGAGAGGAAGAGTGAGAGTGTGGGGAGAGATGGGGAGACAGGAGGGAAAAGGAGGGTGACAGAGAAAGAATGAGAAACAGAGAGGGAGAGAGAGTGAGAGAGAGTAGGCAAAGAAAGGTAGGAGAGAGAGGAGAGCGAAAGAAAGACAGAGAGGGACAGGCAGAGTGAGAGAGAGGGAGGGGAGAGATAGATAAGGGAGATATGAAGGAGAGAGAGAGAGATAACAGTGAGTTAAGGCCACAGTAGCGAGAGCTACAGACGACATTGCAGGGAAACTCAATAAATCATGCAGGTCACAGATAAATAATTGAGTGACAGTGTGGACTTGGACACTTACACGTCATCCAGGGTGGAGTCACGTCATCATGAATATAATAAAAGACTACAAACAAAAGAATAAAGAGAAATTTAGTCAAAACATGATCATAACCTGATGCTACTCTCACACATAATGTTTCATTCTAAAGCTTTTCATGTGTGTATCACAGTTTTAAGGTTTTAAATACAAACCCAAGGCTTAGAATCACTGCTTTCATTATTTTAAGACAAATAAGACAAATGATGGAAGTTTTACATAAGTACTCCATTCAACTTCACAGTTTGCCAAAATATATATCTGTTTTTATGTTTCTAGTAAGAAAAGCTGAAAAGCTAATATGAAGAAAAACAAAAAATGAAGAATATAGCTCTAAAAATGTAAATTCAAATTGAGGTACAAATTAAAATGAGTAATCTAATCAGGATGCAAACATTGACCCCCTCCAATTAAAAAAAATGAAATAAATCATTTTGAAAATGACTACAATAATATATGCAGTATATTATTACAGTATAAAAGTAGTATATTTTATTTGTGTCCCCAAAACTTTAAATATTAAATAAATTATAAATATTGTACAAAGTACCACTTGCACTGTATAAGTTATTATTGTATGTAAACAAACCAAAACTATTAATATTTCTTTAACTGGTTCAAAATGCTAGAATAACAGCATATATTGTTCATATTTGTGTGTCGTGCATGTGCATGCTGGGTAATGTAGTCTTACACAGTCCAGTGAACCATGGGTCATCTTCCCATGGGACGTAGCCTAAGACTGGAGGGAAGGCCCCACAGTTAGACTCGATCACGTAGCCCTGGGTGGTCACAGGTGGGTTGGTCACATTGGGCCGGAAATAAGCCTTCAATGGGGCAAATATGTTGTAGCGGACTCCTGAGATACAGCCCACCAGGCCTGGACTGTTATGCCTTTGAACATCATAGTCGATGTCTCCAACCTCTGAGAAGCCAAAGAAAGAACAGCGTCAATAGGAGCTTTCAGAACAGTGGAACGTTTTCATACTTTCTAGAACTTCTGGAGAAAGTCGCTCTGTGTGTGTACTGCAGAAACTGAGAATGAGTATAGTTCTTAAACCAACTATGGTCTCTACTACACTATACTATGTTAGCTCCTGCTTTAGGGCTGGTACTTTATTGTGCTAGAGGAACCATGAGTGAGGTAAATGAAATTTTATTTTGACAACATAGTCTAAGTCTTAAACGTTAAACTTTAGTTCTTAAGTTTAAAATTAAGTTTTAGTTTAGTATTAAGTATTTAGCCTAATATTCTTTATTTATAGTTTCTTGCACAGTCAGGAGTGGATCAGGATGACGTTATACCAGCCATCAGCCAGATTACAGTATTTTATCATTACTACTGGCAGTATGAATGCAAATCGGTTATTATCCAAACCCTAATATTTACTAAACACATTTACTAAAACACATTTTTTCTCAATTTGCATCCTGACCAACACATGTGGAAAATACCTATAACATTGTGGTTCCACATAAACAGAGTAGGATTGTTCAGAAAGACATGCCACTTGTCATGTTATGTTATTATATAGAAAACACCGTTTCTATCCACTGATCAATTCTCGATCAATTAAAACATTAGCATCTTGCAAGGTTCTCCACTGCAACTGTGTTTGGGGCATGGATGATAACGTCATTACTAGGGATGGGTTCAGAAACCCGGTACTAAACCAGCCCAGGGGCTAAATTCTGACCGGAGTATCAATAAATAAAATAATTCAGATTCAGATTTTGATTCACAAAAGATATATACAAAGAGATAATAGTCCATTTATTTGGGGCAAATAAAATAAAAGCCAATCTTTAGTCTAGTTATTATGACACAACCTATTATCACAAGCAGGTAGAAAATGAACTAGAACCATAAGTTCCTGCTGGTTCCTGTTCAGATGAGTTCTTATTGTCTTTGCCGTGAAAAACGTTCTCAGCATCTACTGATTTGTATGAACTATGGAAATGAACAGGACACATACATAATACATCAACTTTCAATAACAGAAGTTAGCATAAGTCTTAAAATCAATGATGGAAGTTTGCCTTGTTCTTACCCATGACTCTGCCCAGAAAAATGGACTTGGGTGAGTCGAATCTGGGAATTTCCCCAAGGGTTAACCTCTCAACCCACGGCTCCAAGTAATCCACCTAAAACACACATTCACATGAGCAAACACTAAATAAAGACACACACTCTGAACACACTGTAGGATCATAAATGCTTAAGCCAGTTTTGCCAAACATGTGGATTGCAATTTTGTAATTCATATTGAAAATATAAAATGCTTATATTTAAATATGTACAATTACAAAGAAATCAGAGCTAATAAAGCCATGGGATTTCAATAAAACTTTATTCATCAAACTTTTTGACACAGAACTTTTTTTTGTATCTCGTCATTGGCAGGGAATTGTAATTGTGTTGCATCTACGGTATATAAAAATATGTGGGATTTTTTCGTGTTGATATTGGATTTTGTAAAATGTATTTACTGAACAGAATGTCATATGACCAGAATACAGGTTTGACAAATCACTATTTGAATGTAGTTCATATGTTTAGCTTTTTTCAAATCTGCCCTTCTCATACAATTGTTTTGTATATGAAATAATAATTATAAAGGACAATATCTTAAATTCACATGTTGCAGTTGGGTGGGCTGCAGAAAATGTTCACAATAAATTGGGCCAAACTATTCTTATGGTTGGTTTTGAATTGCTTAAAGTGAAACTGTTTACAAATAGACTCTAAACTTGACACAATTCATACTGTAAGCAAATGCTTTAAAGCTGTAATGGCTGCTTTACCAACTTTGGCCTATAGCCAGCCTGAACAAGCTGTTTTAGCCTATAATTTATCATATTTTGGACCAGCAGTTCATACATTTAAAAATGTCATAATTTTTGTTTGTTTTGGCCGTACATTATTGTTTTATTTGCATTTAGCTTTACCCATTCCTCCAAAGGTTTTGGCCTGTTACCAAGACTCCAATGTAAATATAAAACTGGTTCTTAAAGATTAAAATTATAATTAAAAATTGGACAAAATTACTTTTATATATATTTTTTCATTATCTTTCATTTCAGATTATGCTTTAAAGTTATTGTGTTGGAGATAAGAGGATTTGCACCAATATGACACATCAAAACATGTTCATAACAACAGTGCTGTGAGTAATGGGTCCTAGATCATACCTGTGTCCATACAGTGTAGTTATGCCTGGTAATGTTGACAAAGTGAGGAAAGCCATCCGCCAAGTTCCGATTAGTCAGCTGAAATTTATGGGTTAGTAAACCCAGCCGGTACCTCAGGGACAGAGAGCCTGAAAAAGAAGTGACATAATCACAGACGTCATCACCCTTATTATTTCAGTACTGTCAGATGATGTGAAAAACAGGATGGTAAGAGCTCACTAGAGTGTGTGCATAAAAGAATGTGTAAAATGCCAGTAAAAGAGGATATGTAGCTTTTATAACATACATAACATTTACATTTCTTAAAGAACCATTTTTGACCCTTTTTGAGATTCTTTACATGTTTGTTAATTTTCCAAACCAGATTTCAGGGCATGGGGAAGCTGGACAGGAGGCCAGCCCATCATAGGAACATAGCAACACATAGACAGACAACCATTCACATACACTCTCACCTCCAGGCAATTTGGAGTAACCAGTGAACATAAACCACAAGATTTTGGATTGTGAGAGGAAACCCACACAGACACAGGGAGAGCTTATTTATTCCACACAAAAAGTTACTGTGTGTTCTGTCCCCTTTCTATTAAAGTCAGCATGAACATTTTGTACAACAGGAGCTCCTCTTTGGGATCAGACCAGACAGGCTAGCCTTCACTCCCTATGCTATAAAAGCTCCTATACCACCTCTGGCCTATAGTCAGCCTGACCAAGCTTTCTGTGCCTGTAATTTTTCATGGTGGACCAGTAGTTCATACCTTGACATGTAAATAAAAATTCTTTTATAACTTTGTTTTTATTTTTTGTTTTATTTTATAAATTATCATTAAAATTACTTGATTATTATCATTTTTTTTCATTATCTTCCATTTCTGGTCAGGCTATAAAGTTCCTGGGTTGGAGATACGAGTTCAGACAACAACAACATGGCATGTGTTCATTCCAACAATGCTGTTGAACATGCCAGTAATTGGTCCTAGATCATACTTGAGTCCATACTGTCAAGTGAAAATTGTCATTGTGAACAAACCATCACACACAGCGTGCAATGAAATGTGACCTCTACATTTAACTCAGCAGCAGTGTAGTGTAGTGGGGACGGTTCTTTGCTCAAGGGTACTTCAGTGGTCCCCAGGTTGGAACCTGCAACCTTCTGATCCCAGGGACAAAGTTCTAACCACTGTCCAGTGTAGTGAGCCTTCACTCTCCACATGCATCAATGAGCCTGTGCCCATGACTCTGTCACAGATTCACCAGTTCCTTCCTTGGATCACTATTCGTAGGAAGTAACTATGGCAGACCTGGAACACTCCACAACACATGCTGTTCTGGAGATGCTCTAACAGTCACATGCTCCTTCATTCAGGATAACAACCATAAGAACTTTTTACATTTGGAAATCAGAGTCAAATGGGCCTTAAATGTAGCCTTTTGAGAAGCTGCTGTTTTCCTTGCAACCCT
>JBBIGC010000029.1:5264244-5287380 GCA_037576955.1 Lepidarchus adonis
TGTGTGTGTGTGTGTGTGTGTGTGTGTGTGTGTGTGTGTGTGTGTGTGTGTGTGTGTGTGTGTGTGTGTGTGTACCATCTTTCTTAAGCAGAACAGCGATGTAGTCTTTGTGGAAGGAGCTGATGTAGAGCAGAACGGCTGGGGTCTGCTGGGTGCTGAAGCTGAACTCGATGTCGTCAGTGGTGGTGTTGTAGCCCAGAGTGAAGTTGTGCCAGTGGGGCTCAATCCAGAAGTTAGCCCACCACGCATCATCCGGAATGGGCTCTTTGCGGATGTCGTAGCGCAGCCACGCCCCAACGTCAAAGTATGCTCCGATATCTGAAACAGGAGTAAAAAAAAGGAGATATGACTCATGACTGTGGCTCCAACTGAAGATGCCTCTGCTTTCATTTATTTTTTTATGCTTGGCAGCTGAAATTCAGTGCAGTCACAGTTATGTATAGAGACAACAGAAACATGCTTTAAATGTATCTGAATTTTATCTCATTAGTATAACTGGAGAGTCGGTGGAATAGTTGGATTCTACACTTTCACGTTTGTAAGGAGATGAGATGTTTAATGAAAGTTTCCCGTCTTATTTGGCTTTTGATGGTAACTGAAATCATCCATCCACCCATTTTCCAAACCAATTTATCCATTTCAGGTCATTCCCAGCCAACTACAGGCCAGTGCAGGGTTCACCCTGGACAGGAGGCCAACCCATCACAGGGCAACACTGAGACAAATAACTACTTAGACACACACTCACACCTATAGGTAATGTAGAATAGCCAGTCAAGCTAAACCACAAGCCTTTGGACAGTGGGAGAAAACTGGAGAACCCAGAGGAAACCCACAGGAACACATGGAGAGCTTCTACACTCCACACAGAAAGACACCTGTGACTCTGGGGCTTTCTTGCCATGAGCCAACAGTGCTGAACCCTGCAACTGCAAGATGTGCAAAATAATCAATTATAAAAAAAATTATAGCAAATTACTAAATACTAAATATAAAAAACACAATTTTTTTCAAAAAGATTACAAAATTGTTACCACAATGAGGTGAAAATCCAGCCAAAGGCCCAAAGGGATGACCAGATCTGGCTACTCTGTATTTTTCATAGCCCATGATAGCAGGGTTCACAGGGCAACACTGAGACAGACATCCATTCACACACACTCACACCTATGGAGTGGCTACAAGTCTCTGGACAGTGGAAGGAAACCAGAGCATCTGGAGAAAACCTACACAAACACAGGGAGAGTTTGTACACAATATATAAAGATAGACACCTGGACCCAGGGCTAGAACCCAGGACCTTGATGCTGTGAGCAACACCCCTGCACCACCAGGCCATCCCAAAATTAGAATAGTTAATATAGATTTAGTATAGAATTAAATGTTCATCAACTCTTGCTTTACTGACTGTAAATAACAACCCAAAGGTTTGAAAATCCACAACTTTCTAAAGTCCTTTTTTCCAATAAAGCAGAAGAGAGAAAATCTGCTTTATATCAGCCTCAGTGTTTCCACTGATCATATTTCTCCATCGCGGTCCACCATACCAAAATCTTTGCCACCACCGAAAAAACATATTATAAACAAAATGAAATCGCTCTACCTGTCCCTAGGCTTTTGACAAAATGGAATCGCTGTACTTGTCCCTAGGCTTTTGACAAAATGGAATCGCTTGCTGCCACACCTTCACAGTGCATGTAATAAAACAAAATCATTCCAGTACATGCAAAATCATTTACCCCTGTCCATTCACATAACTAAATAAACTTGCTCGTCCCCTTTCCAAAAGGGACAAAAAGAAAGTGTCCCCCAATTCCAGCCACATCAGACATCCACGGGAACCACTGAACCTCAAGAAGTTGAATGTCTTACTAGTCCTGATACAATGTAATGTTATACTGTTATGCCTCTAGTAGTTACAGAAATAATGTCAAAAATGCAGTAAAAACTCTAAGGCTTTGAAGGGTTAACCATATTAATAAAGCTAAATCCCATCAAGGTAGGATGAATTAGGAGCAATCTCTTTGAACAGTGAGACAATGACGTTCAAATCATCAATTTCATTTATTTTACTCCAAATGAATGCATCTAAATCCATAAAACGTCAGCATTGATCTTGAGGCCGCTGTGCAGTGCACAGGATGATTAATTGCACATAACACTGGAGGCACAACATTCACCTGATCTCGTTATTTTCCATTGATTTCCAATGCTCAGATTTAATCCACATTCATTTATATGAGATCTAATGAAACAATGCTGCAAAAGCTTGGGCGCATTAAATAGCCATGTCATAATGAGCGTCACAGTAAAACATAATTCAGTTCAGAACGAGGATCCCGGTGACATAAAATATTAGCAGTCAGATTAGCTTGAATAACATGTTAATACAGAGCTCAGACAAATCCTTCTCAGCCAGACAGAGCTACTGTGGCTTCAGAGTCAAAGGTTTAAAGGAGATTTCACAGAATAGCACATTCAAATGTAGGTCTTCTCAACTATGTCCTCTTTAGACCAACTCCTTATCTACAGTACAGTCAAAAGTTAGAGCACCTGCTTGAGCGTTAAAATAAATATCTAATATATTTACATTTATAGTTCATATAATTTAAGCAGTTGGATTACAGTGAATAACTTTAAATGATACACTGACACTTTCCTTCGTTGGCACTAACCACATACAAGACTAGCTGTGTTTTGAGATTCTCTAACCCAGCCATTTAGGCATCAAAGTTTGGCCCTCAGATCCTCATACTCGGCCATTTTTCCTGCTTCCAGAATATCAACTTGGAACAGACCTGACTGCTCACTTGACACATAAATCATCGTTTCCAAAAGATTTTATTCAGGCATCCTGAAACAGATGTCAAAATCTTTTCATCATGGGACATAGTTAAAACTGCATATTTCCCAATGGTATTTCCAACACTTTTTACACAAATATGGGCTCTACCCACCTCTGATTTTTCTTATTACTTTTATTTTGAAATATGAAAAATACTGTTTATCTTCTATTAGTGGCCCGTCTCTTATTGACGCCTGTTTCCAATAAATGGCGGGATGACGAGATGTCATGAAAAATAGATGCCAATGTTAGCTGATCTCCAATGACCCATCACATTTTCCGTACGCTAATCCTAAACCTTCCTGCAGTGAATCATACTGTAAGGACCTTTTCTTTTCAAAAAGTTTTGTCGTCGAATGCTATCGAGGAAGTGAGAAATTCTAAATGAAACTTATTTGTCTACATTTTGCCCTTTCGTCTCCACGTCAATCACAACCCCACTGTGATGTAGTTTGAGACTGTCATTCAAACTCTGTGCGGTAACATATGCAAAAGAACATTCGGGCGAAGAAGCTGCACAACATTTTGGGGTGGCTTCATTTTGTGGCCATAAATGCTCAACACCATTCCGTCTGCGAGGCGAATAATAGTCTCCAACAAACGCCAGTCTCTTTTAAACACTGGGCCATCAGAATAAATTTTAAATAAACGCCAGGGCTGCTATTGGAAGATATACCTGTACGGTAATTCAAATTCGGCAGCTACTGTACGTGTCCTGCGAAGCAGCATTCAAGTTCTTAGACAATGTCCCAGGGCAGTGTTCCCACAGAACATTATTCAGAGCTTCACACTGCCTCTGCCAGCTTGTCTTCCCATAATACATCTTGATGCCATTTCTTCCTCAAGTAAGTGGTAATCACACATCTAGGCGTCCATATGTTGTAAAAATGTTATATAATCTAAAATAACAAAAAAGTATGAAAAACTCTTGAGTGGATGTATTGATTCACTTCTGCTAGCATCTTCCCATAATCAGTCAAGCCCTCAGACAAGCACTGAATCAAGAATTAGAGGGAATGAAGAAATCAATTAACTTGTATTAATTAATGGTTTTAATTTTAGATACAAGAAACTAGTTCTTCTTTACTTAGGCAACATTGAAATACAAGGGTTTGAAAGCAATGTGATGTTCTGAAAAGCCAAACTAAAAGAAAGCATTTCCTTTTACGTTCTCAATTTGCAAAGGCTGTTCATCTGTGTGTAGTCTTACCTAATTGGCAGTAATAACCATCAAAGGCTGTGTTGTTGCAGTCACAAGAGTATGATGCATAGCCATCAATGCACTGGCCTCCATTTCTACAAGGTATGGAGGCATTTAAACACGCTCCTGTACAGTTTCTCCTGATCCCGTTCCGCTCGTCCACTTTTCCTTCCAGATCCAATGGGACCCCATTCATCCGCAGACCACGCAAGCAGCCCAGGAACGGCCGCAGGGTGTGATTAGCAGCACCTGCACACAAGTAGATATACTCAAAATATATGCAATGTTATTTTTTTTTCAAATCATCAACCTTAAACATAAAGACTCATGTAGGTTCACAGATGGTTTTGGAGACACAAGGTCTACGTAATGGTGTTGTTGACATTGCAATCTTAAAATGTTGACACTGTATAGGCACCCTCAACCAGAACTTCATGCGCACCTACGAGTAGAGGCTGGGTAAACTGCATGTCAATGTAAGTCTGGCCAGGGAACTTGTGTATGGCAGGAGGGAAGAAGTCCACTTTGAGACGTGCCACTTTGGGGTTGATTTCGGCCTCCACGTAGTGCCACTCGTTATCATTCAGAGGCTTTGGCGTGCGCAGGGTCACATTTCTAATCCCATCACCCACCATGAAGATAAATATAACCTCTGTTGTGGCTGAGAGAGAGAGAAAAATAGAGGAAGCATACAGTGAGAGGGTAATATATAATGAAGGAGGGAATATTTAAGGCATGAAGTACGACAAATTGAAACACTGTGCAGTAAGTTTAATGATTTAAAAGTATAAATTAGTAAAGTAAGCTAAAAAGAAAAAAAGATTTTTATTAACATTTAAAAAAATGTATTTCATATTTTCTCACCAATCACCTATTGGATATAGGGTCTTGTCAATTTTCACCTTTTTCCTATTTTCTCTTTCTGTACATTCAATCAACTCTTCACACCGCATACATATGTTCACACCATTGCAATCTCGCTTCTCTGAGTTTGTTGACAAACCGTCCAACCTGAGCTGTTCATCTGACATACTGAACTCATCCTTAATCCTCCCAATGCAAAGCATCTTTATCTCTGCACCTTCAGCTCTGCTGTCTGCCTTTCCGTCAGTGCTGCCATATCCAACCCGTATAACATAGCCGCTCTCACTACAATCTTCTCCACCCACTCCACCCTGCCTGCATTTTCCTCTTTACCACTCTTCATTACTCTGGACTGTTGAAGGTAAGTATTTAAACGTCTCCACCTTTGCCATCTCTACTCCCTGCATCCTATTCTCTACACTACCCCCTTTGATTCACCCATTCTCTAAAACATACCTCCACCTTTCCTAGGCCTCTTCCAGCTGCCCCCTACTCTTGTCACAAGTCACAATGCATCTGCAAACATCATAGTCCACTGGGACACCTGTCTTAATCTTGGGTGTCAACCTGTCCATAACTATTGCAAACAAGAAACCACAGACTCATCACTGTAAGCCAATAAAAAAGAAGCAGGAACACCAAAAGTGCCTTTGGTTCTAAGGGCACGAGCACATAAACACATACAGTTGAGCTCAATCCTGATGAAGTTGCGTAGATGGTCATCAGAGTTCTCCAGGAAAACCCCATTGGTGCGGTAGGTCCTGAAGTGAAATGTGATATCAGCACTAGTGCCAGGTTTGAAGGTAGGAAAGGTCATGTAGGTGGGCTTGGTGATGGCAATGGTGTTCCAAATGCTTCCTAGGAGAAGGGACCCATGAGCAGACAAGGATAGTTATCTTAACTGAGAAGGCAAAGAAAATTAAAAACATAAATAATCTGTAAAGAATAGCTGAGATAAACAACAAATGAATTGACCAACGGTGCAGAGGACTAACACATTTAAGCACTCAGATCCTAGTGTCTTTCATCTTTGCTTATGTGATCATTATACCAGCCATTGACTAGCATACATTTCTTCAGTGTTGCTATTGGCAGAATAGTAAATACTGCTGAAGATGTGTAGATCTCAGGGGAGTTCCCCAGAGGGTAGTTCCTTAGAAAAAATCCCTAGAATTATTTGGTTCGAAACCACCTATTGATATGAATTACTTACGGTCTCCATAACAACGCAGAGGTCCTACTGTGTACTTGGCCACAGAGCCAGTGCGGTTCGTGTCACCAATGACCACTCTCCTGACAGGCAGGTGGTCCCGGAACATCAGATAGCCCTTATCTGAGTACCTGTTCAACAGAAGTGAGTATATGACCATTGAAGTCCCATAAAACAGTCCATATGTGCTCCTGAACCTAGAGCATATTCAATAAACTGATATTCCAGTAACTTCTTGTAAAATGTCTAAGGCCCTTCAGAAAAACTTTTTGTAGAAGTTTAACAAAAGGCATTTTATGCTAAATAACCTAACAGATGATTCAGATATGTTCACTCATTGGTTTCTCCATTCGTTCTAATGCAGGCAACCAATCATTCTCACTCTTGCTCTCCATCTCATTCACGCTCACCACTGGCGGTAGTCGGCATCACAGTTGCACCAGAACTTTGGATCAGCACAGGTTTGATTTATTGCACAGCCGCACTTGCCACTCTCAGGGAAAGAACCACCCCAGTAATCATAGCTCTCATTATGACGACCAACCCAATACGCATAAGGCCTTCCATCTAAATCAGAAACAGGAAGAGAGAAGAGCGGAAGAGAACTATTATTAGTCCCATTAAAAATCCATATAAATTATATCTATATTTATATTTGATCATTTATGGATGTATGCATAAAAGGACATAAAGGCAGTTGTCATTTACATATAATTTATTTAATCTATGATTCATCTGTGTTGCTTTGGGTGAATATACAATTGCATTGATGGCTGAGTAACCCATCCATCCATTTTCCAAACCTCTTATCCATTTTGGGTCATAAGGAAGCTAGAGCCGATCCCAGCTGACTATAGACCAAGGCAGTATTTTGCAGAAGTCAACGACTGTTTAGATCAGAACTAAGAGTAGAGCTTGATTTTATCTTAAGAAATGGAAGCTTTAATCATTTTTAACTCTTTTGTTACAAACTCCCTTTGTAACATCTTTTAAAAAAATATCTCCTTTAGCCATTTAACATGCACATGAGGCATAAGCTTTAGGAACAGCTGTAACCAGTTGTGTTTAAGAGCCAATGAGGCAGTAGGAGGCACAAAAGAATTAATGAATTCAATAATTATGGATTAGACATAATATTAATTGTTGAAGGCAAAACCACCCCTGCCCTCAGCCCAGTCCAGTCTGATACTTACGTGGAGTGTTAAAGAGGCGGGACTTATAGCATGAGAACTCAATCCATTGTTCGCAGTACAATGATGTGTTGGCTAAAGCTGTGACTTCATCCCACGAAGCATTCACATACTGGAGGTCCCCTATATAAGGCCACTCCACAGTGGAACCAGTTACCTTAGTGCCCTCGATACGGTTATGCTCGATTATTGTCCAGGACCTGTTCACTAAAAGAGAGTCGAAAGAAAATAAACCAGCATACGGGGTCACTATCGATGCATCATGCTTCTAGCAACAGACAATAACAAAATAGTAGTAGAACAATAGTACCAAGTATCCAATTACAGAATACACAATCTGTGAGATTGAACCAAAGTAGAAACAAGTTTACATTTTAAATTTAAATGGAGACTACTACTGCTTTCACTGTTTTGTAGATTTCTACATATAGACTGAGGCAAATGTTTGAACATACAATGGCAAAATACACTTTTTGTTGATTTTCTTAACTAAATTCATTTAACACATGACCTAAAGGAAACACACATATTTTTTTTATATATTTTAGTATACATAACATAAAAACTTTATACACATTTAACAATTTATATTTTAATCTTAAATAATAGTAAATGAATACACAGAGATGAGAATATGAATAAACAGACTGAGATTTTATATTCTATGCAACAGGAACAGGAACCTCATATTCTACAGTACTGTGCAAGTCTTAAGCACCTGGGAAAATTATATCTGAAAGCTGAGTTGAAAGGTTATTTTTTCCTTCAACAAAACATTAAAATTGTAAATAGCTGTAACACAGTAAACACTCCTCTCCTCTTCACACGTCCAAGCAATAGCTGGAGGCCAGGAGAGGAGATCTGGAACAAAACCTGTTCTTCTAACCAGCTCACAACCTCTCAAACCCATTTTACTGATTTACTGTTGTTTCTTATTCTAATATTAACTGTTTTCACTGCAGAAATGCACTAAATGCTTAGATAAATGGCTTTCAACCATTTCTGTAAGTCCCTAAGACATTTGCAGAGTTCCTCATACAGGTTAATGATGCCTGACAGACACTCAGTGAACATTAATTGCTATAATACAAACAGGTTCAGAAAAATATGATTTTAATAAGATGTACTTTCCTTCTTCTTTGCTGAGGCTCTGTAAGTTAATCTAGTGTGAGGTATGATAGTGTGAGGCAAAGTTATGTAAAGAGGCATCAGGAAATGTAAGATGATGTAAAGTGAGGATAGGTGAGGTATAAAAAAAAAGAGGAAGGGTGAGGTGAACACATTAAAAAATAGATAAAACATGAGGTGAGAGCATAAGAGGTGAGGAAATGTGAGGGAAACATGAGGTCAGAACATGTGAGGTAAAGAAATGTGCTATCAGAACATGTGAGGTGAGGAAATGTGAGGTCAGAACATGTGTGGTGAGGAAATCTGAGGGTAGATGAGGAAATCTGAGCTGACCTAAGCTGAGGACCTTACATTTCATCTTGCAGTATACAGTGAAAGGCTTCAGTGGGCCACTCAGGTCTGGGTCTATGGTGTAGTTGCCTGACCAATACTTTCCATTCAGCCTGTACGCCTCACACGACTCTCTGTAGACAGCTGTAATGACAAAGTGGGGGTGAAAGTGAGAAATCTACTTTTACAAACACACAGTATGTACGATAGCATATCTCGAAAACTCACAGTTATGACACACTTCCCCTTTGTAGCCAGTGTTGTTGCAAATACACAAGAAGTCATTCCAGGACTGAATACACCTGCCCTCATGTTCACATGGGTTTGGAGTACACCTGAGAAAACACAAGCAATGCCATTAGTTTATCTATTCTAACACAGTTCCTAAGGTCAGAATCCGTCCAGCAAATGTGTCCCTGAGAGCTGCCTGGCCAGCGCGTAAATTTTATGTGTTCCACTTCATGTCTCTAGTCTGTCACTCTTGAGTGCTGAGGCTTATCACCCACATTATTATTCATCTCTGAAGTAAAGAGCAGCCCATCAGTTAAATCTGCACAGTAGAAGAGTAAGAGCAGCCAGACACCTTCACCACACCACTGAGCTTAGAAAAGTGATGGCATGATGTCTACACCTTCAACAAACATGAGATTTTTCAAAACCAGAATTAATAAAAATTTTGATCAGAATTGAACCACTGAAAGGGAATTGAAATGACCACTTTACTCATCTACTGTGGTTAAAATCTACCAAAAGTGATCCAAGGAAGTACAACCAGTGAACCAAAGCCAAAGGCTCATTGAGAATGGAACACACAGTGAACCAAAGTCAGAGAACTTAAAAAAACGTTCCACTTACTACAGTCGACCACTGCTTTAAAAATTTCAACCTAAAACTCTGTTACGCAAAGAGAATGTCTACACACTACAACAGGATGACTTTGTATGTATGTGTTGGACTGGCCTAGCAACGATCTGTCTTATATTTTAAAAATATATCACTTAATATATTCAGCTAAAGCTGAAGCCTTGAATGAAGCAAGAAAGTTCTATTTGCGCTTGGGGATGTAATATAGTGGTAAACCGTCCCAACATTTGTTGCAGGCATCAAATTCTAACTGTTTATATTTACATAAAAATTTAACTGGCCATAGATAAATGTTTAATTGTTCAATTGTTTTTAGCATTTTGCTAAATATTTTTCTGGAACTTTACTAGAAAAATTATATGGCAGTAGTGGCCTAGTGGTTAGGACTTTGCCCCTGAGGTTGCAGGTTCAAGTCTCAGCCTGGGCACCACTGAGGTTCCCTTGAGCCAAGTACCATCCCCCCTCACTGATCCCTGTGAGCGACTGTTGACTGTTGCCCACTGCTCCACGTGTGCACATGTGATGGGTTAAATGCAGAGGAAGCATTTTGTTGTGGTGACTGTCTGCTGTGGTGTGTTCACAATGACAATTATTCACTTTAAAATAAAAAAGCAATTATGAGCTTCCATAAGCTTCTATAAGTCTAATACAGGAAAAGCTTACATCATTTCTTAGCTATATAAGTATCATAGTTCCAGTGCAAGACACTGCAAGTCGGTGCCTCCTGCTCACCTCCTTCTTTAGGCTTTAACCACCATGGACTAACTCCCTGTCCTTTACACTTTATTTACTGTATATGAATCTGCTGGACCTGTAGCTCTAAGATATAGGCATCTAGTTGCTAGATCTGGAAATTAAGTTTCATTTCCTTTTGCTTATTGTTGTTGCTCGGTGTCGGTTTCCCCCAAGTTTCTTCCTACGACTTGGGGAGTTTTTCTTGCCTTTTGTTGCCCAGATTGTGGAAAGCTGCTTTGTGACAACATCTGTGAAAAGCACTAAATAAATAAAATGACTTGAATTGACTTGATTATGTTATCTGTTGTCAACCAGAGGAGGGTGGGTTCCCCTTCTGAGTCTTTGGTCTTCCCAAGGTTTACTTGCCTCTGTTGCCCTTGTTTTGCTCATTAAGGGGGTCAAAAGTGCAATAGAAATAAAAATGTATGCTTATGGTGACTAAAAATTGAGCCATATACTCACAGTGTATAATGAATGTACAACAAAAATAACTACACGTATATACACACAAGCACACACACCTGTCAGTGATACCACACGTTCCCAGTAGCAGTTCAGTGTATCTGCCCCATTTCCTCTGCAGCATCACATCGATGTCCACAGGCTCGTCATCAATAAAGATTTGCTGCATGCAGCCGTGGAAGCGGGCCAGCTTGGTCACACAGCGAGCTGTGTTATTGGTCTTAGGACAGCCTGGGCAAAAAAAATGGTACATCAGTCACACCTTTGCTTCACTAAACTGCTGAATAAATGGCTATACTTAGACTCTTTCTGTTTTACAGGCCAGGGCCAGAGAAGAATTAGCTTTAAGGTGAAAGTGAATGGTCCAGCACCATGAACAACATCTATAATCTTCTTTCTGTCAGCAAATCCCATTACTCACCCCCGAAAAAGTAGCGGTCTCCAGTCTTCACCTGGAACGGGTTTGTAATCTTCAGTGGAGAACTTTCGTCTTCATCGATGGTGATGGTCAGCAAGTTGTCTTTGGCGGCGAGGTCCACTGTGTGCCAGAAGCCATCGTTCAAACGGTACCCTGGCAAAACAGCACAGCTATCACCCCATGTGACAAAAGACTAAACTGCAAACAGTTGTTACTTTAGTGCACTAGGTACACTCATGAAATGGCTCAAACAACCATGGCTAGATGACTATTACAGACCACAAATCATTAAAGCAAGAGTATTGCTACATTAATTGAGCAATACTCAATTACCATTACAAACATTAATCGTGTGCATCAAAATATTGTGTCTGTTTTTTACTTTTTCAACAAAATTCCATATCAATTGTTTAAAAATTCCAAGATGACAGGGCCATTGCAGATAGATACAGATATAGATATTGAGAGCTTTTATTGTGATCTCCCAATAAACAGTATGTATATAGTCAAACAAAATATTGTTCTCCAAGACTAAATGTGCAACATAAAACACAAGGGTGGGGTAATAATTTACACTAAACCTATATGCAATATACTACTGTCAATCTAGATACAAATACATTTTAAATATAAACATAGCTAAAAGAAATAGTCTACTACAATTCACGAAAAACATTTTTCACACAATCTTACATTTGAGATTAAAATATATTTTATATCCCTTAAATAATAAATAACATAATAAAATATTGTTATAATAATAATCAATATTAATAATAATTATTATTATTATTGTAGTTGTTATTACTGTTATTATTACTATTTATTATTACTTTTATTTGTTCAAAGGATCCTGGAGCCAATCTCATCATAGGGCAACACACACACACACACACGCACGCACACACACACACACACACCCATATGGGCAAAGTAGAGTAGCTAGTCAACCTAATCCACAAACCTCTGGAGAGTGGGAGGAAACCGGAGCAGCCGGAGGAAACCCACACAAACACATTAGGTGCTGTTGAACGTTACCTGCAGCAAAGCGAAGTCTTTTGTTGTCCCTCTGGGTCAGCGTGACATTGACCTGACCTTCACTCAGGCCCAGCTCCAGAGAGCCCAGCTCGTCTGCAAACCTCGTGAACATTAGCAAGCCTGTGTAATCCCACGAGCGGAACTTAAACTTCACTGCCAGTCGGTTCTTTCGGAAAAACCCGGGCACCTGCAGGTAGTTGTTGGGCCCTGCAAAGGTCAAAGGTCGCCAAAGCAGGTCACGGCACGTATAGTGCATCTTTTTCTAAAGGGAACAGGCGGAGAGGCAGGGATGAATGGAAGAAACATTCAATGTGCACACCTTAAAGTAACTCTTGACTGAGTAAAAGCGAACTGCTGATATTGAACGGTACCTTTTTAGGAGCAAGTCGTACATCAGGCTCTTGGTACTTAGTCTTATAAATGATGTTAATTCCATTGATGAAGACGTTCTCCAAACAGCCACGGAAGTTAAATTTACCAGGGAGGTGGGGCATGTTTTTCTCAATGACCCCACCCACATAGATCTGAAGAGACAATGAATGAGTTCAGTGATAAAGTTGATGGGTTGATAATGTCATCTGTTGTGAATTCAAAACAAAAATTTTTATTTTATCCCATTGAAAAAAATTATTGACCTTATTGACCTTTGTTTCAATGTCCTCTGCCTTCTAATGTCCAGACACCTTCATGCTGCTGAAACAGTTCTGATTGTGGTGCACTGATCACCTTCTATCAGAGCCAGCATTAACATTTTTAACCACAGTAGTTATTCTGTGAAATTGGACCAAACGGATTAGCCTTCACTCCCCACATCCATCAGCGAGCATTGGTTGCCCATGACTATGTCACTGATACACCAGTTGTCCCTCCTTGGATCACTTTCGTACTAACTGGAACACTTCACAAGTACAGCTGACTCAGTCGACTAGTTATATTAATGTATTGACATCAGTGCTGTGGGCATGGTCCCCACATGCATTAGTGAGGCTTGGGTGCCCATGACCCTGAGCCGATTCACCAGTTGTTCTTCCATTAATCACTAATTACCTACTGCAGACCTAGAACACTTCACAAGACCTGTTCTGGAGATGATCTAGCCATCACTTGTCAAAGTGGTTCAGAACCTTACACTCTTGCTTCTAGGACATCAACTTCAAGAACTGACTGTTCACTTGCTGCCTAATATATCCCTACCCCTTGATAGGTCAAATTGCAGTGAAATAAGTAGATGGTCAATGCTATTTTATAGGAAACCCTATAAAAGCCTGGGTGTTTTTGTAACATTCTTGAACATATGAATATTTAATCTCAATTTTAACAATACTAGGAGTACCAAGTAATACAACTAAACAATAAAAATTGACTTCTGTAAATGTAATTGATGAATGGGGAATAAATTAAGACACCCCCATCTTTATTCCCAGTTAAAATTCAAATAATAGCACACATGATTAGAACATAGCATTTTGAAAGAGACTTGCTCCATTTAAATCTTGCACATTTAGTTTGGTGTGCTCCTGACTGTTGAGGTGAGAGTGAACATCATGGTGAGGTCAGAACAGCTGTCTGAAGTTTAATTATTAGATTGTAGTAGCTTATTAGTCTGCTAAATAATTTTTCAATATCTCAAAAGAATTTTCCATCAGCCATTCAACTCTCTGGAAAACAGTCTACAAGTGAAGGACTTCTAAAACAACTGCCCTGAGAGCAGACTGCAAGGTGGTAAAAGAAGTCTCCAAAACCCCTAAAAAGTCACCACAAGGCCTACAGCAGGTTTTGCTACTGTTGGTGTGAAAGTACATGCCTCTACAATCAGAAAGAAACTGCACAACTTTAACTTGCATGGGAGGTGTGCAAGGAGGAAACCTTTGCTCTCCAAGATCAGACTGAAGTTTGCCAGAGAGTATGTAGACAAAGACCAGGACTTATAATGGAATAATATTATTTGGCCAGATGAGTCTAAAATTGAATTATTTGGACACCGGAACAGAGAACATGCCTGGTGTAAACCAAATACAGAATTCCAGGAAAAGAACCTTATGTGAAGCATGGAGGTGGAAGTGTTATGGTTTGGGGATGCTTTGCTGCAGAAGAACCTGGCCAGGTCAAAATCATAGAATCCACCATGAATTCTGCCGTGTACCAGAGGGAGCTTGAGGAACATGTGAAACCATCTGTAAGAACATTAAAGCTGAAGCTGAACTGAACCCTGCAACACGGCAATGACCCAAAACATTCCAGTAGATCCACCAAAAACTTATTGAGAACTACAGGAACTACAGGAAAATATCTTTATCCCATTGAGATGATGTGGGGCGTCTTGGAACAGGCTGTACATGCAAGAAACTTCTCAAACATCTCACAGCTTAAAGAACTTTGTAATGAGGAGTGTGGCAAACTTTCCATAGACCGATGTCAGAGACTGGTAGATGCTAAAAGATGCGTCTCACTGCGGTGTCTTGACTTTTTCTACAGTTAGAATACATGTTTTAGTGTATATCTTTTGTTGAATTAATTACTCAAGGTTATTTTTGTTGTTTACCTGCAATTAAATTACTTTTTGTTGCAGGTATAAATAAAAACAAGATTAGACATCGATATGTGAACATTTCTTAATTTTTCACATGACTATGTACTGTATCTATGGGTTTGTCTGAAACCCTCGGTTATGTCAAACTCCTTAAAGCTCAGTTGCAGAAATGTTCATAATACTGCATTCTACGACAGCAAGGGCCACGAGGTGTCAAAACTGGACAGAGCCTATGTATGGAAGTATATATTGTATGTATGTGTATACGTGAATTTAATTAAAACTGGACCATACTGAACTGAATTCATACATGCAGGTGATGATATATCTCTGGTTGACTCACCTGTTTGTCCAGATCCAAGTAACTGAACTCCCCATTGAGAACATCTCTCTCTGTCTGGCTATCCAGTGTGAAGTTGACCTCTCGGCCATAGCGCTTGATGGTGACATAGTGCCAGTGCTGAGTGTCCAGCAGATTGCCCACCCTCATCGTGGTCATTCCATTTGTGTTATGAACTGTGCTGCTCCCTACAAAATCAGATATGACACGTTTAGTAGTGTGTGTGTGTAGTAGTAGTATAAGCAGTAGTATAAGCAGTAATATTAGCAGTAGTACGAGTGGTAGTAGTTATAACAGTAGCAGTAGTAGTAGTAGTAGTAACAGTGGTAGTAGTAGTAGTAGTAGTAACATTAATAGTAGCAGTAGTTATAACAATGGCAGTAATAGTAGTAGCAGTAATGGTAGCAGTATTAGTAGAAATCATAGCAGTAGTAGTAGCAGTAATAGTAGCAGTAGCAGTAGTAGTAGTACTAGTAGTCATAGCAGTAATAGTAGCAGTAGTAATAGTAGTAGCAGTAGTAGTAGCAGTAGTAGTAGTATTTGTATTAGTAGCAGTAGTAATAGTAGCAGTAATAGTAGCAGTAGCAGTAGTAGTAGTATTTGTAGTAGTAGCAGTAGTACTATTAGTAGTAGCAGTTATAGTAGCAGTAGTACTATTAGATGTAGTTATAACAGTAGCAGTAGAAGTAGTAAATATAGCAGTAGTAGTAGTAGCAGCAGCAACAGTAGTAGAAGTAGTAGTAATAATAGTAATAGTAACAGTAATAGTAGCAGTAGCAATAGTAGTAGTCAAAACAGTAATAGTAATACTAGTAGTAGTAGTCATAGCCGTAGTAGTAGTAGTAGAAGCAGCAGCAATAGTAGTAGTAGCAGTAGTAGTCAAATCAGTAGTAGTAGTAGTAGTAGTTGTTGCTGTCATAATAGTATTAGTAGAAGTAGTAGTAGTCAAAGCAGTAGTAGCAGTAGTAGTAGTAGTGGTGGTGGTAGCAGTAATAGTAGCAGTAGTAGTAGTAGCAGTAGTAGTAGCAGCAGTAATAGTAGCAGTTGTCAAAGCAGTATTAGCAGAAGTAGTAGTAGTAGTAGTTGTTGTTGTTGTCATAGCAGTATTAGCAGTAGTAATACTAGCTATTGTAGTATTAGTAGCAATAGTTGTATTAATAGCTGTAGTATAGTATTTTCCTAAAAACTAATCTGTTGTTGTTTTTTACTAGCTAATTCTACCTAATTTAATACATGAAATTTAAATTTTCAATCTAACAGAAATCTTATGTGGTTGTTTTTGATGCTCACTGTTTACATTAGGTTTCAAGGCTTTACTTCCATGATGATGGAAATCTTTAAATTAATCAATTACTTAATTCTTAAACAAGGCATGTTTTCTGTCAAATATGAATGATATTTTAATATCTGATTACCTTTTTTGCAACATTTAATGATATTGACTGGATTGGAACTGCTTAAATGACAATAAAAACTATTTAATGTTTGACATTAAATATATATTTGGGGAACGTGTAAATTGTGTAAATTGTATATATAAGCACCTATTATTCATGTTTAGGTGTTTCATATGAACAATTTGGAATAGTGTAAAGTATATCTATTCTAACAGTACCCCAAATCCACTCAACACACCCTTTTTAGTGGAACCTGGCCCTTACCCAGGCTGATGTGTAGGTAAAGTCGGCCGGTTTTCAACTCCAGCATGATGGAGTCTCCCTGCAGGCCTTGGCTGTACAGCAGAACCCCGTCTTTCTCCAGCGTCTTAAAGTTCAGAGCGTAGTGGTCCTGCAGGGTGCGCAAGCGCCCCCCAGGGAGGGAGTAAGCCACCATGTCGTCCCCCTCTAAGTGCATCACATACGAGTCTAGAGGGCAAAGAAACAGAGGTCAAAAGTCAGAGAGAACTTAGTATTGAAATAAGCTGTCAATTCATTTGGCATGAGTTTTTTCCTCCTCCAGGCTATACAGAGAGATTACAGAGCTTTAGCGATGATTGACAAGGGAAACAGCTCTGTTAAGCAGCTTTATGTAAAATATGATTATCACTTGTGCTTGAATGAAATCCAGTGTATTTGAATGCTGTGCTGTGAGACTCTTCAGTGTCACAATGAGGCAATGAGTGGTCCCACTGTGCTATTTAACTCTACTGAATGTTAGTACGAACCAGAAAATGACCAGTCTAGAAACATCTGGGTTCTCTTTGGTTCTCTTTACCATAGGGACAGCCGTACACTTCCAGTCGGACGCCAATCTTGCCGCCATTTTCTGTGTTCCAGCCCATGGGCAGGAAACGCAGGTGTTTGGCAGTGATGGCGTAGTGAAACACATTCCTCTTCACCTGGTAGTAGTTCCAGTTTCCAGGCAATGTCTGAGAGATGGAAGGAGATAACATTATTTCAAGACATGCACACTTTCCCACTCAGGACTTCATGCAATATAGTGCAGACGTCTTAGGCCAGACATAAAGACACTGTTTAATTTGCTGGCAGTGTGTTTCTGCTTGTAAAAATTCTATAAAGATAAAGGCAAGAGGGTACGTGTGTATATTTATATTATATATTTGATTTAATGCTCCTGTCTAGTTGTTTTCTTCTAATGTAGGACACTATAGGATAACGCCCTAACTAGCCTGTCTGTCTTCTTTGTTATTTTCTTTTTCTCACCATTGTGATACCAATATACAGTGCACTACTACTACCTGCAGTACAGTGTTTTATTTTTACAATTTATATAATTATGGATCTAAACAATTGTCACGGTTTTGCTGTCTTGTTTTTTTGTTTGTTTTTTCACACCCTGGTCTTTCTTTCTCATGGTTCCTTTATTCTGTCATGTTATTAGGTCTTGTCACGTGTTCTTGTTCTGTCTCCGCCCTTCACCAGGCGTACTTTGTTATCCCTATGTATTTAAGCCCTTGTGTTTGTTTAAGTCTTTGTCTGTTATCTGTTTATCCTGCTATGTCTGCTGTTTAATGCTTTGTTTGATTCTGGGTATTTCACTGCCGTTATTATGTTTTATAGTTTCTCATTATTAAATTTATGTCAACATTGTGGCTGCCCTTGTGCACACTTTCTACACTTAACCCTTACACTAATATACATATGCACATATGTATGTGCATTATTACATATATGCAGACAATGTTACAAATATTTATTGTAATTGGAAGTTTAGCAAATAATTCATTTAGAAATAAAATTGAAATGTGAAATAAACATATATCTGTATTAAAAAAAAAAAAAACCTAATCATGAGATATTGGAATTAAAATGTTGGTTTGACACACTCCTGTGAAAGGATTTTAGAGAACTGATTACTAAAAGTATATCATTATTTTATTATTTAACCAAGACAACACTGCAAACTATTATCATAAAATGTATTCAGGTCATTTAATATAGAATAAATCCAGCTGTGGGTTGTATATTAGAAAATCTTTCTCTAAAATCTTTCAGAATATGACTAGGATTGAAAATGAATGACAGTAATCATCAAGCTGTTCTTTATGGAGAGAAAAGCTGATTTAGAAAAAAACTACTTAAAGAGTGGGCATCAGACCTGCACCACCCCATCAGATCTTAGAGGCACCATTTGTGTGTATGCTGTCAAACATGAAAATAAGCATATTTGGATACTCTGATTCTACGGGGAACAAGATTTAAAGTAATATATGTGAAAGAAGTGGTAATGTCATTGCCCAGCTTAATGTAATTGAGGAATGTATAAAGAACATTAGACAGTGAATGCTTCTAAAGTTCCTACTGCCAAAGACTGAAGTACTCATAATAGAACCCAGTGCAGCTCATAGCAAGCTGTCCAATTACACAATAAATCTGGAGGGTCATTCTGTTTCATCTTGTACAGCAGACTTTGGTGTGATTATTGACCCCAGTTTTTCATTTGAAGACCATGCATGTAGACAACATTACTGGGACTGCCTTCTTTCATCTCAGAAATATTGCTAAGATAAGGAATATAATGTTATCACATTATTCAGAAAAAATAGTTCATGCTTTTGTTATTTCTTGGTTAGATTGTAATCTAAATGTAGATGTAATGCTTTACTCTCTGGATGTATAAGTAAGTCCATAACCAAGCTCCAGTTAGTCCAGAATGCAACAGCAAGACTTCTTACTAGAACTAAAAGATATAATCACATCACCCCTACTTTATCTAATCTGTACTGGCTCTCGTTGATTATGAAAGTGTTATTAACCTATAAAGCACTGAATTGCACCAGCTTATTATCCAACACACCTACTTAGATCAGGTTTAGATTAGGCTTTTGTCTGGTACCTCACATTGCAAAGATCACAGCAGGGGGCAGAGCTTTCTCTAATAAAATCCTGCAGTTATGGAATAATCTTCCAAATATTTTTCAGGACTCCAGCAAATTCAGCTCGAAAGGAGAAGACACATTCGAGATCCCCAAAAATTCAGAAACAAATAAGAAAATAAATGATTGAGGTCTATCAGTCTGGAAAGGTTATAAAGCCATTTCTAAAGCTTTGGGACTCCAGCAAACTACAGTGACAGCCATTAGCCACAAATGGTAACATGGCTCCACCAAAAATTGCCTGCACGGCAGGGTGCAAAGAGGAAAACCACTGCTGAGCAAAAAGAATATTAAGGCTCAATTTTGTCAAAAAAACATTTTGATGATCCCCAAGACCTTTGATAAAATACTCTGTGGACTAACAAGGTGTGTGTCCCATTACATCTGGCATAGAAGTAACATTTCAGAAAAAGAACATAATACCAACAGTAAAATGTGGTGGTAATGTGATGGTCTGGGGCTAATTTGCTTCTTCAGGACCTGGAAGACTTGCTGTGATAAATGGAACCATGAATTCTGCTGTCTACCAAAAACTCCTGAAGGAGAATGTCCGCCATCTGTTTGTGACCTCAAGCTTCCTGCTATAAAAGACTCATTGAAAGTTTTTGAAAACACTTGATTGCAGTTGTTTGCTGCTAAGGGCCCAGCCAGTTATTAGGTTTAGGGCCAATCACTTTGTCACACAGGGCCATGAAGATCTGGATTTTTTTTCTCCCTTAATAATAAAATTCTTCACTTAAAAAATGCATTTGGTGTTTACTTGTGTTTTCTTTGACTAATATTTACATTTCTTTGATGATCTGAATCATTTAAGGTGGTACAAACATGGGGGGGATAAATCAGGAAGGGGGCAAACACTTTTCCACACAACTGTATATTCTTTTGTCTGGTATTACTATCTGATGTGGACCAGAGGTAGATGGGTTCCCCTTCTGAGCCTTTGTTTCCTCCCATGGTTAGTTCATACATTCCCCAAACCACTTTTCCAATTTGGGTCACTAGGAAGCTTAAGTTAATGTCAGTTGACTGTGGGCACAGGGCAGGTTTCACCCTGCACAGGAGGCCAACCTATTACAAGGGAACACATAGACAGATTCACACACTCACAACCGTGGGTAATGTAGAGCAGCCAATCAACCTAAACCACAGTGGCAGTGGGAGGAAACCAGAGCATCCAGTGGAAACCCACACAAAAGCAGAAAGAGCTTCACACTCCTCATAGAAAACACCTGTGGACACCCCAGTGATCGAACCCAGTCTCCAGCATTGAGCTCTGAAGCTTTAACAAGTATCTTATCGAACCACTACAAACATTTCCGTGATTTAACTCACAGAAATAACTTGAGAGAAACATGTTTGAAACATTTAATTAATTTTTCTGAGATTTTTTTGCTGTGTTTATGCAGCCAATACATTAAAAAAATAGTTACTGTAACCTTTAAGATATAGTACGTAGTATGTAAAAAATCTCTGATCTGATTGCTTAGATCAGAATGGGACAGTGGTGGCCTAGTGGTTAGGACTTTGCCCCTGAGATCAGAAGGTTGCAGCCTGGGCACCACTGAGGTACCATGAGCAAGGTACCGTCCCCACTTCACTGCTCCCTGGGCGCTGTTGATAGCTGCCTGCTGCTCCACGTGTGATGGGTTAAATGCAGAGGAACATTTCATTGTGGTGACTGTCTGCAGTCTTGTGTTCACAATGACAAATATTCACTTAAGTGAAATATTCAAAAATAAGTTTTAAAACCGTAAGTAAAGTGTGTTCACTTATGATTGTAAACACCCCACCACACAAAGTGCAGCACAATGAAATGTGACCTCCAACCCATCCCCACCTGGAGCCAAAGAGGAGCAATCATAAGTACCCAGGGAGCAGACAATACCTTGCTCAAGAGTACCTCAGTGGCCCAAATGAGGCCACCACTGCCCTAAGTGTTTTTGGACAAAAGTAAAATCATTGTAGTTTATAGAACTGTTGCAAGTTATTTGCATCCACATCACAGCAACTAAGGATGATTACAGTTTAAGAGACTATGGTAGGTTTCTATTCGTAAGAACCATTAACTATGTAGTAAGTGTCTGGTGATTGGTCCAGATGAGAGTGTGCAGGATGTCATGAACCAGCTTGGTGTTACTAGCTCCTGGTCTTCAAGCAGCAGAGATCCCGTTCAAGAACTTCAAGCCAATCCTTTCACAGACTTGTCATTACTTAGAACAAAGTTGCCTTTATATTTGGCAGGTAAACATGTAAAAAAAGTAAAGAAAAGAAATGAAACTGTTGCGTGTTATGTAATGCCATGTCTGTCTGGTTGGTTTTTGTTTTGTATCGCCATGCCCCCATGTCTGGTGATTATATTTACTCCTAAGCCCCGCCTCTGCCCCGCCCTCTTGTATCCAGTTCACTTGTCTCTTGTTCCTTGTCTCTGTCCATGCATATGTGTTTTGACACTCGCATACTTTCATGAATCATAGCCATTACACCAACAGTTTGTGACAAATTTGCATCACAGCACCTCCTGCTTCTTACATGTGGTCAGTATACTACCATCACCTGGCTTAAGGCACTTCAGCATTCCTACTACAGAGTTCCCCAATGGGTAATTCTTATCAATATGTCCATGGAACTGTTTGGTTTAAAAACACCTAATGAATTACACAAAGAAGTAGCTAGCTGATGACATCACTAAATACACAGTGAAATGATATATTACTTCAGCAGCTTGTATGCCTACACTGTAAAATGAAGTAGGTCTGTGGGTGACATGGTTATATGTTTAACATGTATGATTTGGAACTTTCCAAGCAAATAACGCCTAACCAGCCAATCAGATCACTTTAAATGCAAGTAAATCAAATGGGAAAACCATATACTGTATACACACACACACACACACATACACACACACACACACACACACACACAGACTTACCATGTTGCCACCTCTCATGACATAAGGCGTCCATGCATCAGGGCGATCTCCATAAAGGAGTGTGTATTTGGTGACCCAGTCATAGGAGTTGAAGGTCCCCTGAGTAGCAATGGCCACAATACGATACTTCCTTTCCAGGTCAATCTGCAGCCATGGTTGTCTGTCCTCCGGTAATGGTGACCAGCCACTGCTACCTACACATACACACAGATACAGAAACAAGCAACTCCATACAGTCAAACCCCATTAGCTCGCCCCTATTGGTCCGGGTCCTAAACTTGGAGAGGCGGGGTTAGGCAGGCTCTCGTAATAGATTAGTGACGCTTCTTTGAAAACCATTTCTTTGACAACTCGTTTCTTTGATCGATTTTTATCATGAAATTAAAGCTTTTAAATTAAAAAATAATAATAAAGCTCAAAGAAAAAGATTAATCATGTAATAATTATATGTTAATATTTCCTAACAGGCTGATGAAATTGAGCAGTTAAAACTTCAGCATTATCATACTGCGTATTTCTCAAGTTATCGCCCTGATAGATGCAAATTTTCTTTTTTTGCTCACCAGTTAGAGAATACAAATTTCATTTACCAGACATGGGTCTAATTCACAAACTTGTTGTAAGGTTCGCACGCCGCCATGTTCCCGCAATGCCTTGCGAGGCCACGCCAGACATGGGGCGTCAGAACCCGGCTGTACGACGTCACAGACGTC
>JBBIGC010000029.1:5298203-5308263 GCA_037576955.1 Lepidarchus adonis
GAAGTTGCTTTGTGACAATGTCAGTTGTAAAAAGCGCTTTATAAATAAAATTGACTTGACTTGACTTGACTTGACAATCGGTGAACCAGTGACTGGTTCGGGGCACCCAAAGCTCACTGATGTTTGTAGAAAATGAGGCCTAGCCTTTGAGAGGTGTAGCATTAAAAGTGGATGCTGGAACTGATAGAAAGGTGTAAAAGCCTTTAAGTCAGTGGTGTGACTCGGAGAGAAGCCATGATAGACTTCACCCTCCCAGTGTTGGCGATATCGTACCATCAACCCAAAGAAAGTCCCAACTAAATCTATCCACTATCAGTTTAAATTGTTTTTTGATAAATGCTTTAAAACTGCCCAGTAGAAAACAATCACAGTTCAACTGCCCCATTACTTGTGCTTAGTCGGGGGAAAAAGAAAAAAAACAAAAAAAAAAAAACATTTACACCCTGGACATTCCAATCTGAATTTGCTTGCGGGATCAGTAGATTTAGGAAGACGTCAGATTTTCACTTTAGTGTATGAATGGTCATAAAACTACATTGCATACTAAAGTCTTCTACACCAGATGCCACCGACCTTCATAAACATTTATAATGGTTTATTCCAAGCTGAATAGACAATGATGTGCTTTCACCCCAAAAAGTGACAATTGCCAGCCTCAATAAATGTAGTTTGGCATAAAAACTGTAGAGGTCATTTTACCATATGAATCTTTTTTAGTAGCAGTTGTTGTTAAAGCAGTGCAATACTTCTAACTTCTTTCCACCACACACAGTCACATAAAACAGTGAAAGCTCACCTGATAGAAAATCATTTATTCATCATCTACTTCAAGCAAACACATTCTCTGACCACACACTGTACACTGCAGAGAGAGAGAGAACACAGGCGAAAGCAGCAAACAGCAGACTGGACATGGCAAGAGTTACTTACTGAAGGCATCTGAACTGTTACAGAAACAAACATTCAGAAGCTAATCCATTCAAAATAAAACACCACATTTAACAGTAAGGTCACATGACCGAGCCTGAAACAGAGAAGCACTGGGTCCAGTTTCCTAAAACCACACTGTTTTGAAAAGACTGCAACTTTGCATGAACATCTGCTGCTCAATGGATCAATAGAGAGCATTACAATGTTTACATTTTGCTCTAGCTCAAGTTTGTAATGTTTAACATCCCAAAACATATGAACTTTTACCACCCTACAATCTTTAGCATCAACCTTCACACCTGATCCAAGTAATGAAGACCTGGAGGGGTGTGTGGACTGTCCAGGGTGACATGTAGACAATGCTGCTGTTGCTGTATATAGTACTGTGCAAAAGTCTTGGACACCTGAGAATATTCTAAAGCTTTTTCAGGAAACACAGGAAACACTGACTTTGTGTGTGATGTCTCATGGAAGCCGTGTTACTTGTAGTCACCATCAAATCCCTGGTTTAGCCTCAATCAGTCCTTCCTCACATTAAATCAGGTATTGCTGGAGTTTCACACATCCATACAATGGCTGGAGGCAAATCTGGAACCAAATCTGTGTTCTAACCACCTCATAACATATTTACAAAGATCAAAACCTTTTGACTGTTACTGTTGTTTTCTTGCTGCAGAAAGACACTCAATGCTGAGATAAATGGCTTTAAATCATTTGTGCAAGACTTTTGCAAAGTACTGTATCTTAAAATTAATATTATGTTAAAATAATATTCATTGCTGTATGCCAAGAAATACTACTAAGAACTATTCAAACAAAGTAAAAAGCAGATGATTTTCTTCTAAATGGGGTAAATAAATGCAAATAGGGTGGGAAGAACCTTAACGGAAGAACAGCCGATCTCCTTGAGAGCATTTAAAGGTTTCTGTAGAGATTCTTGAAGAAGGTACAGCTATATACAGGTTTCTAAATGCTAATCACGGTTTAATACAATATAGGGAGGTCCAGCATTCTCCAAAAAGGTTCTGATAGTCTGGTTCAGATCATGGCTACACAGGTGATGTGTGATGATCAGTGTGCTGAAAGATTGCCAATCTGATGAAATGCTTTATATACATTATCAGTGTTGAAAGAAGTGCATTTACCTGGTTAAGAAGTGAACAGACAAAACTACTATGAATGTAACCCCCCCTGAATGTAATCCAGCACTTTGTTTCATGAAGAAGCATGTATAGGTGTGTGTGTGTGTGTGTGTGTGTGTTTTGTGATAAGCAGAAGCGAAAGTGCGAGTTAAATAGAGAAAGTGCACTTATGAGCCACTTCAACCTTTCCTGTTTTTTTTCCTGGCTTTACTCTTTCTTTCCAAAAGGCTTATCGTTCCTTCCATCCCTCTAATGCCCCCCACCCCCTTTCAGAGCAGCTTTCAGCCAGCAGCCCCACGGAGAGACCACCCTGCCTTATCTGCTTACTCAGGAGAGTGTGTGTGTGGTCGTGAAGACAAGCATGTGTGTAGGACAAAGACTGAGCAAATTTGTGTGTGTGTGTGTGTGTGTGTCAACCTGAAGTACACTGCGGCAGAAAGAACAGACTGTAGAATATAAAAATATAGGAAAACCATTCTGACTTTTCCATGCAAACCCATTTCCACTTCCTGGAAAAAACTTGACAAAGAAATAAGCCATTTAGTAAGACAGAATATCAACACTTCTTACATCGATCACTTAATATGTAAAATGTCTCACAATTATTTAGTAATTAGTCTGCAAAATGCCTCAGGTGTCTCCTGTACCCCATTGGTGGGGTGGAAGTTAGTGAGAGACATGCCCAAGTAGTAACAGTGGTATAAATACAAGGTATTGGTTTAACCCAAGTAATTGAAATATGAAGTGATAACTGATAATAGTCATTGTCATATGGTGTCAACAAGTCAATTACGAGAGCATCTTAATGAATATGTCCGATACTTAAGATTATATTAATCTTAATCATTCCATATTATATTAGATATAAATTATGAGCTACTCTCATATACTTTCTCAATAAGCTAATCTCCATTACAAGTTAATATCTCAGTAATACTTTTCAATGATGAGACATTTTGAGATCACGACTTTTAAAAATGAGACATACAATAAGATACTTCATATGAAAATGAGATCTAAATCACACTATGAAATACTGAACAGCTTTTTATTCTTATGGAAACAGGCCTTCATACATTTCTGACCATTGCAAGAGCGCGCGCGCGAGAGAGAGAGAGAATCAAACATTTTCTTGAAAAGCATATAGGCACATACAAGAATGTAAATAGTACTCATATAATAGAGCTGCACAATATATTGCTTTTTACTAATACAACTTGCAAAAGAGCTTCTAGCCAATTACCGAATGATTGTGCTTTAAGCTTCCTGGCCAATTAAAATATTATTTTTGCGTTTAGATGAACCATATCAATAATACAGATTTAAACAAAGATAGTAACGCAGGCTAACTTACATTAAAGGCTACCAGTGTGCTGTATCTAACTGGTCATACTGCAATATGTAGCAATACCGTCTCCATGTGCTTTTCGTGTCTATATGATGCAGCTCTAATATACAGGCCTGCACACTTGTGAGGAATAAACACAGTTGTGCTAAAGGTCCACACACGCAGAACAGCAGGACTGAAGACAAGTGTCTCCATACACTTCTAAAACACTACACAGAAGTAACGGAGTGCCATGCTCACACAGCAAATGGAGGGTCTAGAGAAAAGGGGCCACTTAATAGGAGCATGTTCAACACTTCATTCCAAGTGTAGTATCCTGCTCTATATGACGACATAGCTCAGATTAGTTCAGACCCCTGGCATAGTCAGTGTTACTTGCTGGATTGCTGTTTGGGTGGGTTCACTGCTCCTGCGTGCCCCAGGAGATGTAGTCAGGTCGCGTGGCCGCGCTGTATTCATCGATCAGGTGCTGCACTACCTCTCGTGAGTTATCCAGTTCGTCAAAGTTGTCCTTGAACATGTCCTCCTTGCGGAACTGCTCCAGGAAAGCCTCGCGCTTCCGCAGCTTATCGTACTGACGGCATGTCCTCTCAAAGAGCTGATGGAGGGAGGGAGAAAGAAAGGAAAGAAAGAGAAAACAAATAATCGATAATAATAGTAACAACAAGAAGTAGCATGACATTACTTTACACTAACAGGGCTTTTAATTGTGATGATTTTGGCTTTTATAGATTAAGAAAACAAGATCATTGAGATAAAATGATTATTCTGCCACATTCCGTTGGGTGACATTCCCACAAAGTCTGCGTCTAACGCAGTTGACTATCTATTCAGTCTGTGCTATTCCACTACTCAGTCTTGATTTCCCAATTCTGCTGTTTGTTAGTCACTGCTTTTGTTTTTGGTTTTGATTTTGATGTGTAAAGTGACCTTGGGTTTGAGAAAGGCGCTATATAAATTCAAATTATTATTATTATAGATTAGATAAGGATATATAAATTAGACTGAATTAGATATGGATAGACACCCAGGATTAGATATGGATAGACAATTGTATTGATTCCAAGATACATTTATGAACTAATTGCCTTGACAAAGCAGTAGCAGCCCATTACTTATTATGTCTTCCACCTTGTCTTCTGAAGATGCTCTTGTTTTTCTTGTGAATACTTGATTCCAGTCCTTATTGGGGATTTTTGCTTGCCTGAGGGGCAACACTATTCTATAATCAACCCCACTGTTTGGAGACTGTACTTTCACCTGCTGAGCTCTCACTGTGAGATGTTTACATGATTCATGCAAATCCAATCACTGTATATAAATATATAATCTGGGTTACATTTTACCCTGCATTAAGTTGTGAGTCAATATCCTACACCTAGAGAGAACACTATCAAATGACTGTGGTTGAGACTTACAGAGGAGATGCTGGTGTGATTGGCCATCATCAGGCCGCTGACACGGTGAGCAGAAGGCAAATATGGAGATTTCCGGGAAAGCGCAACCTGGATACTTGCAGGACCCCATGGGATAAAATTAGCCAACTTCCTCTCTCTGATCCTCTGAAGACTCTTGTGGACCTACAAAGAGAGGGGGAGAGCAGAGTGAAAAAGTGTAAGAATGATCACCCTGCAAACACGGACAAACACAAACAATTACATTTATTCATTTGGCTAAAGCTTTTGTCCAAAGCGACTTCCAGGTACAAGAACAATCAAGTATAAATTCAGACATGACAATACTGGTGTGAGAGTTACAAGGACTTCAGCACATTCTTCTTAGTCATAGAAAACGGTGCAGGTTCTACATTTGCTACAACAGAATTATCTGTAAGAGAAAACATTTTCTATGTTAAATGCTTATGAGCAAGTCTAAACAGATGGCAAGTGCTACAGCATGAAAAACATGGCTTATTCATATCTATTAATATTAGATGAGGCAAGTTGGTTTAGGTGCTTCAATTTCATTCCACCTACCACATCTCAGCTGGAGGAGCTGAAGGTGGTGTAGTTGCACACTCACTGGCCACTTTATCAGGTACATGTGTGTCTATACTCACCGTCCATTTAACTCTGGCCTGATTACCATATAGGTGCACTAGCTTACAATTACAGCCTGTAGTACAGTTTCTCTGTATTGTTAATCATCCCCCTTTAGCCCGTTCATCAGTGGTTAGGACCTCAACAGGACCACCAGCTATTTTATCTGAAGTTCTGACATGGACGTGGTAGTGGATCCGACACATCTATCCTGCTGGTCAACCATGCAGATGTAAAGTTATGGTGGTTCACCTGATGCTGCACAAATTTTTTTAGTCATTCTGTGGTTTTGGACCAGTGTTCAGTTTCTGGCCGAAGGACACCGTTAGCGGGATCATTTTGAGTTGATGGACTATCCTCAGTCTAGCAATGACAACAAGCTGTTTGCATTCCAGCAACACTGCTGTGAACTCAAGTCATGTTATTACTTTGATGTTGTCACAAAGCAGCTGTACAGAACCTGCTCCTAATGAACAAGCCAAGGGCGACAGAGACAAGGGAAAATTTTCCAGACTTTTCCAGGTTCATTCTCCTCTGGTCGACAACAGAAAACAATAACAAGAACAATAAAAGTCTCAGTTTGTAGAGGTGGCAGCTGGAAGCCTATAGTAATAGATCAAGCACGTTAATAGGAAGAATGAAGTACAGGGAGGTGGGTCCATGGTAGCCGGCCTAGTCCAGGACCGGTGAAAAGGATGTGTGTCCTCTCTTCAGCAGGAGCTTCAAACAGAAATAGGAAATCAGGGTGGTCCAGACAGCAGGAATGGACAGGATCACTGGCATCTCAGGGGGAGCAAGTGTACTTGAATTTACAAGCCACTACAATGTCAGGGACACTGCTTTTCTGACAATGATCCAACCCAATGTAACATAATCGGTGCTCCTGTAGAGATCCTGAACAGTGAATAGCACGCATACATATACACACACGTGCACACAAACACACACCTGTGTGGGATCCACCTCTCCCTGTATGATGTTAAGAATGGCAATGTAACAGTGATTGGTCTGTCGGTCTCGACCTGTAGACACCATCACATTCTTCGGCTGCAGGAGTCTCCTCATCACGTCCAGGACCGTAGTCTTCCTCACACTTGCTACCTGGAATAGAAAAAAGGAGAAAAGACAAGGATCGATTATATAACCATGAGTCAAGAACCAACATAGTATGATTGATACTTTTGATGATGACGACAATGTAAGTAGATAGAAGTTTGAGTTTAAAGAGATAAACACTGGCCAGTATTGTATGATATGGTCAAAGGTTAAACATACTCCAATACCTTAGGTTTAATGGTAAGTTAACCCATATAGCAACTCCCAATCAATTCTTGGTAATTTGAACTAATACAAAAGTCATTTTCTGCAGTATTGATAGAAATCGTATCTAAAGCGCTTTGCTGCTTTCAAATTTTGATGTAGACGAGTTTAAGTACCAGAGTAAGTAAAGTTAAGTAAAGGCCTCAGCTGATTTTTGTTTAAACAGCTCAATGCCCCCGGTGTTGTAAGGAATTGGCTTATTAGGGTTGTTTACTCTCAGGCCACTCTTTCAGTACTGCTCAGGAAAACATGGAACTGGCCTTCTCTTGATATTTGAATGTGGCAGTATAGAAAATAAATTTTAAACTTATTTGGATCCGGTATTTAAATTTTTATTGAATATTGATCATTTTCCAAGCTGTTGTATCAAAGATTTAATTATAACAACGCTTCTCCCAAGTTCCTAATAACACCAGTGTCCTCACATTATAGTCAGTTTCTGTATAAAATTCATAAACATTAGTACTATACTGGCAGGAAATAATCAATACACACAATGTGGCATAGCTTACTGATTGGTCAGTGGTCAATGGTGTATAACCAGTCATTAGGAAATGAAGGCGCGGCGTGGGGATAAGGGATGCAATCAGTCCAATCAGATCATTGTTCATGTATCCAGGATATCGCAGTGTTGTGGTGCTTGCAGACATGATGGTGGAGACCTGGGAAAAAATCAAAAAACAAAAGTCTAACAATTACAAAGAAAACACATGTCAGTGTTGCTACTGATACAGTTACACTAAAAATATAGACAAGACGAGGAACAAATGTTTTGCCTCAAGAGTGTGGGCTGACTGGGGTTAGGTATGGTTGTGTGGAAATTTTTTAAAAACAAAAACTAGTCACATTTCACCTCTCTTTGCCCCTACTGAGTCACGAGGGTGTGCTCTCCCTAAATTCAGTTCCACTTTAGAAACGGAGAGACTGACAGGAGAGACAAGTTTTTAACTGACACTAGGCACAGCCACCCTTCACACAATGACACTGAAGGAAAAACACCTCCAGGCAAAACAGCCAAACCCTTCTGCAAAAGAAGAGACAGACAACAACACACACTTATGGGCAATGTAGAGTAGCCAGTCAATCTACACCACAAGGTTTTGAACAGTCTAAGGAAACTGGAGAACCCGGAGGAAACCCACACAGGCAAACCTCTGCACAAAAAGGCACTTGAGACTGACCCAAGAATTGAACCCAGGACCTACTTGCTATGAGGCAACACCCCTAACCGTTACACAACAGGGTCATGTGGGGAAAAAATACTTTCCTACGGAAATCAAAACTGAACTTGTAACCCAGTTATTTCATGTTCCAGCCAAGAAACACCAAGCACGGTTCATCCTAAATAGTTTATCACTTAGAAGATGAAAGTCTTGTTTTATCATAAACATCCTACAGAATGTGGTGATTAGTGCTAGGGAAGTTAATGTCGGAAAAAAAGTGTAGAACTAATGTTTGATGCTGTATTACCCTCCTGGACTGGTTATAGCAGAACACACTATGAGACCTGTTGGCATTTCCTCTGCGTTCATGAGAGAAAGTAAGTGCTGTTTAGCCTCAATTTTGTTATGATTTATCTTATATAGAGTTCTGTATTCACCAAACACCACTGAGGAGTGTTTTGATCATTTGATCAATGATCATTCATTTCATTAGCGTCTGCTTACATACAATGCTATGCTCTCAGCTTCAGTTTATAGACTGTTCTATAGCACCATACCTTCATACATGGGGCTGCTTCCAAATTTATTATGTAATTATGTATATTGTTTATGAATTTAAATTACAGGGAAAAAGCTATGAATGGAGGTTGTGCTATAACAATATTCACACAAACTAACCTTGATGTATTTTTTCCTGTTCTATAGATTACAGGACATGCAAATACGGCCACAAGTGGTTGAATTTCAATAAACCAGCTAAAGAATGTGCTCAGCTGCAATCTTGCTGCATCAACCAGAGTTAACTGTTGTGCTAAAGGGATATCCTACACGACAGTTACTCAAAATAAGTAACCCAATACAATTTACTCAGTACTTTTCTGACAACCTAATGGATTTTCTTTACTCATAACTTTCAAAAGAAAGCAATCTCACTTACTCATTACCTTAATTCTATATGTAACCATTTGAGGAGATTTAGAATTCATCGTATTATTCAATATTGTTTTAAATGTTAATTTAGGAAACTCAACCTCACAACACTCAACGAACAGCCTAACATTCAGTGTTTAGTCCTCAAGTTTGAACAAATTGGCCTTGAGCTAAACACAAAACTAAGCCTTCAAGTCCATATTGTTTGGCTCTTTGTACACTTAAGTTACATAAAAGAACAGGCAGATTGTACTGTATTACATTTAATTATGTGAGTGCCTTTAACCCTAGAGAAGAACCCTAGGGTCTTCATTATGGATGGTTTGAATAATGTTAACACTAGTATTTCATCATTATGTTGGTATATTGGTTCTCCATCTTTTTAACTTCGCATAAAGCAGTGAAATAATTTGCAGAGTTGTCAGTCCTGAGAAAGATGTGTGTTGATTTATCAAAGTTATTTCAGTTGTAATGGAATTGATCTCAGACCAATAAGTGAGTAGTGAACACAAATGATCCTCCAGAATGAAGAGACATCACCTGATCTCATATCTTTATCATCACTGCTTTTGCTTCATCATACATAATGTTAGAGCACATCTGCATCTCGGCCACTTTGGGACCAAAACAGATGTGAAGGTATAAATTAAAAATGTAGCATTCTGTCCTAAACAAATGCAAGTACTATTACACTTAACCATGAAAAATACAGATTGTTTTAAGAGTAGCATTGATGATGGTTGTTCAAAGACTCGTTCAGAAACACCACCAAGTATTCAAAGCCTGTAAAATGCTGTTCAGGTTCACCCTGGTCTAGTAACAGTAATCATTTTATCTAAGGTATATATTCAAAAGACTCTTCCTTTGGTCTACATGTTATTAGAGCAACGCCTGGTCACAAATCAGACCTCGTGGCCTTTTTCATGTACAAGTAATTTAGTTAAACAGGACAGCTTTTGTCCAGTATTGATCCTGAGTATGACAAAGACAAATGGGTCCTGTTCGTTAGAAAGGTATGATAATTAATTAAAAAGGGGGATAAATTTAGCATAAATTTGCCTTTTCAGATGCATATGATCAGGCCACTAACTTTATCTCGTCTTTCTATCTGAATCACAGTGCGTGAACAAAATTGGCTGCACTGTGCTTTAAAGTATGTATATGTGTGTGTGTGTGTGTGTATATATA
>JBBIGC010000029.1:5308363-5320987 GCA_037576955.1 Lepidarchus adonis
ATTTAAACGACTAAAACAGGAATAACAGTGACAAATAAGTCAATTTTACTTCACTGTTGCAAGATAAGAAAATCAATGTAAACAGACTCAATCACAAAGTGCACCGCAACAAAATGTGACCTCTCCTTTAAACCATCACACATGCTCATGTGAGGCAGCAAGCAGCTATCAACCATGGGGAGCAGTGTAGCGGGGGCGGTACCTTCCTCAAGGGTACCTCAGTGGTGCCTGGGCTGGGACTTGTGACGTTCTGATTCCAGGGGCAATATCCTGACCACTAGGCCACCACTTCCCAATGTACCTGCCAGGGGGGCGGGGTGCTTTAGGCAGCAAGTGAAGGGTCAGCTCTTGAAGTTAATGTGTAGGAAGCAGGAAAAATGGACAAACAAATGGTAGTGGCTACATGATGGATAGGGGTTAGGACATACTTTACAGCAGGCAAAGCCATTTTGGCAGGAAGAGAGAGACAAAATAATGTAGGTGGTTTTAAATGTTGTGGCTGATCAGTGTCTCTATAAAGTAAATGTACCCAGATGTAGAAGTACTGAGTAAATCTATTCAGTTTCAAATGATTGTGCAGTTCCTGACCTTCTGATATAATCTAATTCATGGCAATGAAATAAGAGACAACACTGCAAGCCTCTGATTGTCTGCCAATGGCAACAAGATTACAGAAGCATTATGAGTTCAGTTCACCAATCAGTCAAAGGAAATGAGGCTTTAACTCAGTGAACAAGGCTGAGGTCATAAACCACAAATAATTAATACATGAAAAGATCAAAATACTTTTTTTTTTTAAACAGAATTGAACTCCTAAAAACCGAACTGATTCTTTATGAGTGAATCACACTCAGTTAACTGGTTTCACATGTCTTTTATACCCACCTGGGAGAGACGGATCTGAATCCGTTGTTCTAGATATACCAGTGATACTGTTCCCCTATAAACACTCGTGGCTAGAAATCCAGTTCTGGATGTCAGGTGCTCTTATTTAATTGCCCTGGGTTAGGAAACGCTTAACCTACAGATGTTAGCAAGAGTCTCACCAGTTGGTTGATCTGTGAGAAAGAGGGGTTCTGGATGTGAAGTCTGTCTGTAGCTATTCTGTTCAGAGCCGTGTTATCCAACACCACCTGAGTGAAGGAGAGAGCGAGAGAGAGAGAGAGAGAGAGAGAGAACCAATTAAGACAAACAATTTCCTTTTACAGCTCATGCTTAACAAGACGCACTATATCAGTAACTTGGTCAAAAATATAATTAACCATAAACAAATAAAAATAATTTCATTAATTTAATATCAATATGATATTCAAACTGCTTATTCATTGCAGGTCTCAGGGAAGGTGGAGCTTAAACCAAAAAGGTACACCAATGGGCAAATTAGAGTGGTCATTTGGAGAAAACCGGAGAACCCGGGATTAAACATGTGGGGAGCTTATACACTCCAAACAAAGACATCTGTGCACGACCCAGGGATCAAACACAGGACCTTCTTGCTGTGAGGCAACAGCACAAACCACTGCACTACCATGCTGCATACACAAGTTCATCTCTTATTATTACACAAACTATGTGCCTTATTCTAATACACAAGAAAATAGCATGAGTTTAGAGATTCAGTTCAATTAGTTTCAATAACCATAACATCCCCACATAGACCTTTAAGGAGCACTGCTTACGATCAGTGTCAGACAAAGAAAAAAAAAAAACACCAAGAGTATGATAAAGATTGACCTGAACCATAAAACGGACAAACTCCCTAAAAAACGATTAAAAGGAAACACAACGAGAAGAAATCCCTCAAAACATGAGGAAGAAAGATGGAAAAAAAAGACTAATGGAAAAACTCCTAAAAGAATGAGCACTGAGAAGACTCAAAACCCACACCTTCTTCTCTAGGTTGCACCTGAGAAGTGGTTTTCATACATGAAGTGCAGACAGTGTGTTTTGGTGCATCCCTTTAAAAAGGAGGGATGATGCGGTCATGCAGGTTCATAATTTGCTCACAGATGACAAAGTTTCTTGCCGTGACTTAAATTTCCTTGAAGCCTTTGGCATTGTCCCTTACTGACAGAAGTTCTTGAATCGAGTCGTCTCTGCATAAACGACCCCTCTTTTACACCATCAGATGTTTGCTTTCTAATGGTCTTGCACCAGCTGCAAGATAACATCAACATGACCAGTCGCTGTGAATTCTCTGATGAATGACCTTGAATGTCTTTTTACTAAGCGGCTGAAAGGGGATGTTCCATGTAATACCCAGTTCAAATGATGCGTACATTTGCTTTTAAACATATAGCTCATCAAGGTAATGTCTGGAAATGTGTTACGGGTTTCAGCTTGTGCTTACATTTTTACATTTTTTTAAAAATTCAAAACCTACTAATAAATTGTCTGCAGAGTGTGAAGAACTGCAGTCACTCTAAAACAGATTGAAATGACTTGATCTGACATAAACCATTTGTAGCCATTGTAATTAGAGACATGGACAGGCAATAAGTGCAGAAGGACAGAGAGTATTGACCACTCTCTCTCTCTCTCTCAACTCCTCAGCAATAAGAGCCATTCCTCTGCTCTACTTCATTAGCCTTGTTAGCTCCAGCTCTAACCCAATCTCTCTGAGGCTGAGGAGAAGCCTTAGCAAGCATGCAGCATTGATTCAATAAGGACACGGTGACCTTATGCCCATGCTAATCACATTAGCTAAGCGGATGGTCCTGTCTGTTCTTCAGGGCTAGCTTCATAAACATGGCCCTGAATTCAGAGGAAGGCTGAGATTTTCATACAAATTTGGGTAATAACAGTAAAGTTGGGAAATCAGTACAACAATGCCGCATTCTACAGGTTTATTACTTTCCCATTTATCTGGATAAACATCTGGAGTTTAGAAGAGTGAAAATGTATTAAGAGAAGTGTTGAAATAAGTCAGTAAATGTGCATAAATCAAATAAGAAAGGTGTTCTTCCTGCTTCTCCCATCCCAAAAGGCCAAATAGTCACTCCCACACAGTCTGGGGCAATAACGACATAAAGCATCTGCTTGCTAGGTCTCGACGGCCGATAATTATGTTCCCGGGCCAAGCTTGAAAAAAAGTATTTGGATTTGCTTATTAGTTTTAAGATATATTTCAAGAAAACATACTTAAAGAAATAATGTGCAAATTCAGTTACAGATAGCTACGTACAGTGATCTTCAGGTGTGCTTGGGCTAATTGTGGCTTATAAACCTGCCCTCCAACTTTGAAACATTTTGTACAGATGAGAAATGCCTTGAATAGGCCTTTTTGCTTTGGTAAATAAAGTTCAAGCCACATTAAGAGTAGGAGATCCAGAAAGCTGAGGTTTCAGTTTTAAACAGAGAAGCAGAGTTTCTTAAACAGAGAAGCAGTTATGGTTAACTGCACAATGTAAGGTGGAACTGAAAATTTTTTTAATCACAAAGCAAAAAACAAACAGTACAGAGGATACTAACAGAGATGGTGGTATTTCAAACTGCAGACAGTAGGTGGGTTTCTATGGGATGTTATGCAATTAAAACTGTATACACCCGTCTTGCAATAACCCTTCAAATCAAACATGGTGTCTGATCGGCAAACTCTCTTCCATTCTGACAGTGATCTTTTACACATCCACCTTGCTACTCATTGTATGAAGAACCCCTTTGTACCAGGCGGCAGCCACATATAAAGGATTTCTAGGAGGTCATTATCTGCAGTGATTGTACAGGCCTTGTGGACTTAAAACTTCTAAATAACTTCCTTGTTATTTGAGGAGTTAAGCAAAGTAAAGCAATAAACAAGGCACCTGAAGTATCCTGCCGAAGCTAGTGTTCCAACCGAGAAGCACAGTGTAATATAACTCTTTATATACCACCTAACTGCGACATAAATGTCAATAACCCATTTATAAACCCAAATAATGCATAATTATTTCTATTTCATTTTTGCTCTTATTACTTTACCAAATCTGAAAAAAAACCCCACATCAGATAAGCACAAAAACTGAGAGAACTAATCAAAATGTAAATTTCCATTGTGTGTTAAATTCTCGGTTTTAAATTGCACATTAGGCAGGTTAATAGAGAACTTTAGTGGTCCTTCTGCATGTATTCCACATATCCTGTATTTTAAGAAAGGTTCATAGGAATATATTACCGGAAAAGAGAAAATAGCAGCTGTGTGCGTTCAGGAAGTTTCATTATAAATACCAAAGGAAAGTGAGGAGACAGCAGATAGGAGGATAATGATAGATTAGCAGAGCTGCCCCTTCCCTCCTCCTTCTGCAATGCCCTGGTGCTGAGGAAGGTGTCAAAGGTGGAGGCAGAGAGAAAAAATGAATTAGGGAGAGTGAGAGAGACACATACAAAGGGAAAAAGGAATGTCTGAGCACAAGCAGCACTTATGTTAGCTAGTGTTGCAAAAAATAACTGACAACTGAGTATATACTCCTGGGTATAAAAGAAGTCTCACCACTGTGTCAATATGTTCAAAAACAATATTTCTGAAATGCAAAAATGACAAAAAAAAAAGTGTCTTTCAGAATCTACAGTACATAATGTTGTGAACAAACAAAGGGATCAGAGCAGATTTAGTGTTGGCCTGCGTTAATCATGCACGCCCTTTCAGCCCTCAGAAAGGCACTGCTTGATGATCAGTCATGCACAAACAGTTACTAGGTTTAGGGGGCAATCACTTTGCCACACAGGGCCATGTAGGTTTGGATTTTTTTTCTCCCTTAATAATAAAATCTTTGACTAATATTTAAATTTGTTTGATAATCTAATTTAAGTGTGACAAACATGGAAACATATCATCCACTCCTACTATTAATCTAATACTTTAATCTACTATTAATGCAATTTATTGAGATTTTAGAGAGTCATATGCTGCCATTAAGACAACATCTTTTCACTGGGATGTCCCTGGTTATTTTAACAAAACAATATCAGACATCATTCTGCATGTGTTGTAAGACTGTGGCTTTTTTTAGACAGAGTGCATATGATTGACAGGCTTGCCAGCGGTCCATATTTGTCTCCTATTGAAAATGCAATGATATTTTTAAAATACTTTTTTTAAATGTTTAAAACAATTAAGTCAGTCAGTGAAAACACTAAAAAATCTTCTGTCAGTCAAATTTAAGAGAACGGGCAAATCATGAATGCTTGGGTTTTCACATCTTATAACATGTCCCAACCTTTCCAAAAACTTTTTTTTTTCTTCTAATGATCTTATTTATGCTTGCATGCTTATTGTTAACAGCTTTGGCAAGGGAGTTATATCAACAACCAAAGCAAATAAAAAGCTATAAAACAGATTTTTTAAGTGAGTGATTTAAAAGCAGAAAAATAAAGAAAAGGTTAGAATGGCAGAAGGGTTGAACTATCCTCCCCTTCTCATCCTCATCCTGTGCTTTTTCTGGGAGTGGAAGTGAAGAGTGAGTGAAGAAAAGAAGGTCTATTGAAAGGGATGGATTGTGTAACTGAGTAGGAGAGAGGAAATGTGTAGTTAGCTGAATGCACAGCACAGAAGAGACACTCTGTTCTATTGGGAACACACGCTCTGAGCAACAGCGACACTACCAATTGATGTTCATTTGGCTAATTCGTGTATGTGTGCGAGTGTGTGTGCGAGTGTGTGTGTGTGTGTTCACTCACCACACAGTCTGCATTCTGGGTGAGCCTCTTGAGTGTGAGCAGAGAGTTGTAAGGCTGCACCACCACATCACTCATTTCATCCTGATTAGGAAATACAGAGTAGGTCTGCACCAGCTTCTTTGGATATCTGAGAGAGAAAGCAAGGGGTGACAAAGAGAGGGAAAAAGAAAGGCAAAGGGAGACAGAAAGCGAAAAGTCAAAAAGCAGAAAGATGTTGTGTTTTTGGGTCATAGTGTTACTGTGTCCTAAGAAAGTGCTCAAATTGGAAGTACAGTTATAAATCAGGGGTGTCGAACTCCAGTCCTGGTGGGCCGGTGTCCTGTACAGTTTGAGGATTTCCCTCCTCAGACACACCAGATTCAAATCACCTGTTAATTGCCAAGCTGAACTAGTGGGTTTGAGGAGGTGCTGGATACAAACTGTGCTGAATACTGACCCTCCAGGAACAGAGTTTGACACCCCTGATATAAATACTCAAACAACATACAAGTAATACTACTATATTTTACAGTCCAGTCAGCCTGATTTGCTGACCTGAATATTTCCTTACTCTACCTGTCATTCAGTTTTTCCAGCAAATATGAGCCCAGACCAGATCCTGTCCCTCCAGCAATGGAGTGGCACAGCACGAAACCCTGCAGAACATCACATCACATTAAAGGGTCCATATTTGACATTTTCTTGCATTTTTTCCTGCTTATTTGTTTTTTCCTTGCCAAAAAAACTACAGGAAATATATTTAAATTACTATTTCTAAACTCTTTTGAATAAAGAGTGCTGAGTATATGTAAAAGGCCCTTTGTCCAAGGGCTCATTGTAATGTACCTCATTTAAACAGCAATGTTGCCCGAAACTCCTTATAACTTCAGCTTGGTTAGGTGGGGTTACACTGGTGTAGGCTGAATAGTCAGATATAAGTGAATGTTTTTGTGACCTCACAAATACAGTCCATTCTAAATTAGTCCTAAATATAGATTCTAAATATAGATGGAACTGATGGGAAAGAATGTGACGTTTGAACAGTTTTAATGTACAAGATCAAACTTTAATTTCAATAAAACAATAATTGTCTTTTCAGTGATCTTGGCCCTTTAAGAAGCTGCCACATACTGTAAGGCACTATTTGAGAGCACATGGGCTATTTAAGGGGTTAAACACCCCACTCACCAAAAGACAATTTACCACCCAACACACACAGGACCTAATGTAAGGTAATAAAGTAAAATGGGGTAATGGCACAGATTAGCCACAGGAGTGCTGGTGTCTCTGTTGTTTTAAAGGGAGGAACATTTACCGCCTGCGAGTTAAGAAGGCATAAAAAAAGCCATGAAATAACACGCTCAGAGCATACTCTCTCTGTACATGAATGTGTGTGCATGAGAGGCTTAAAGCCCTGTAACTGCATTTACGTCATCAAACTAAAGAGAGCATAACGCTAGCACAGTAGAGAGAAAAAAACAAAACAAAAAACATAGAAACAAAAAAATAAAACCCTGAAACCAAGCCATACAAGGCAGTCTTCCATCTGGTGGTGATTAAGACGAAGTCTGTGTTTTTTCAGGCCAACCCAACATTACCCTCTGCTCACGTGAGGCGAGAAATGTGAGACTAATGACAGCAGGGGAAAAAATACAGTAAAACACATCAGAACATCCATCACAGTTGATGAAGCTTACATCTGCCTTCAGAATACTTCCTTTGAAATTGAGTTGATGGGGGTTAAAAATAATAATAAAAAAATAAAAACTCAGCAGGTCCAAAATTAACACTACAGTGAAAATAATACATTACATTTTTACTAATTAAAACTAATTTTCTAATTCCTCTCATTTAAAATACTTGTAAATATAAACTACTTGAAGCCAGAATTATCTAAAAAAAAAAATTCTACACTGTTTCATTTCCTTTTTATCAGTGTTTAATCGTTTGGAAACTGAAGATACAAATTGCATTTTTGCAAATACAAATTAATATTCTTATTCTTTCTGCTTGGTGTGTGTATGCTCAACTGTCTATGGTTACTGAAGTCTAACTCCCCTCTTCATTATGCACTATATTTGAGGTGCAACATCATCAAAATAGAATATGATTTAAGCGGTGCCATGCTTTCACTGACACGTGCTGCATGGTGTGTCTGTGTCTGGGAGATCATTGATAACTTTGGTTGATACCAGAAGGTGTTTAAGAGTCATTTTAATTGCAGTAATAAACACATATATATATACACACAAATACTGCTTTTGGACGTACACATTTGCTACAAGTATGACTACCATTCTATTTACTATGCATGAAATGAATTAAAACAGAAGCACAGCTCAGATTACAACAAGAAACTCACCTCCAGACTGTCACTGCCATCTGCCTCTCTGTCAATGATGTCAAAGATGTCTTCATGGATTTTTTCACCCTAACAATACAGATACAGTTGTCTGATGAAACTGTAGGCATAGCAGTCCTTTACAACGGCTTCTTAGAACACTTAAATTTTTGAGAGAGAGAGAGTGTCTTTGGGTTACTTACCTTTACACATCTAGTAACTAAAATAAGTAAGTATGTATTTATAGTTGATGTAAAAATTGTGCTGTTACACACACTCATACTTTAAATCATGAGAGGATTCTTGATGGGAAATGCATCGTGTTCACCACAGCAACCGCTGTCTTCACAGACAGTTTCCTCAACATGCTCGTCACTGACATGAGGCCTCAGTCGATGGGTGAGAATGACGGCTTCAATAAAATGATCCACACCCTGAAGCCTGGCTACACTCTGCTTTATTATTATTATAACAGCTCAAGGAGCAACATTTTTGTGCACTTTCTAAAGATTTTTGTTCTCTTTTTGAATAAAAGGTTGGGAACAAATGCTTTTCTTGTTTTTTTTTTGTTTATCCGATTCATTGATTAATTAAAAAAAAATAATGAACAGATTAAGCCCTAGTTACTTTCATATAGTATTAGTACACATATAACTATACAGTGATCGTGATAATCTGTCATTGTGAACGCACCACAGCACACCACAACGAAATGTGTCCTCTGCATTTTACCCATCACACGTGCACATGTGGAGCAGCAGGCAGCAGTCAACAGCCACGCCCGGGGAGCAGTGAAGGGGACGGTACCTTGATCAAGGATACCTCAGTGGTGCCAGGGCTGGGACTTGAACCTGTGACCTTCTGCTCTCATGGGCAAAGTCCTAACCTCTAGGCCACCACTGCCCTAAGTGGGGCTGCACAATATAACGTCTGTTAATTGTTATCGCAATATCAGTCTTGGATATTGCATAAGGAGGCCATTTGCAAATGAGCCTCTAACCAATCACAGCACATCTGTACGTTCATTTGAAGGGTTGGGTCTAAATTGCTGCTTAAATAAAGCTGCTGTAATAATAAGGAGATGTGTGTGTTGGTAATGTTAATGTACTGTCAATATGTATGGCAATGTGTGACATCACAAAAAAGGAGATGAAACAGGATTTGTCAATACATGGACTGCATGGATGTTGGTTTGAACATAAAATACTTAAATATGTCAAGCCTTTTTAGAGAAAAGTGGAAAGATATCACAATCACAATACAGAGCAGTACAATTCCAATACTAATAAATAAAATTAAAATTTAATGAGCGTTATTTCTTCCTGATCAATGAAATGACTTAAAATGTGTTAATACAGTATCCAGCTTTCAGTGAATTCAGTTTAAACTTTCCACATTCAGAAACTATTATAGTGTTTACCACAGACATGTTAGTTTAATAATTAGCCCAAGCACAAAAGTTGGAACTTTTTGAAAGTTGAGAGTCCCATTACATCTGGCGTAGAAGTAATACTGAATTTCATACCAACAGTAAAATATGGTGGTGGTAGTGTGATGGTCTGGGGCTGTTTTGCTGCTTCAGGACCTGAAAGATTTGCTGTGATAAATGGAACCATGAATTCTACTGACAATTACAAATTGATGTGGATCCCCCTTGTGGAAAATGTGTTGAACATGGCTTTACAATGCCTGATATCCTATGTTTATCACCCATCATCATTGTCAAAATCAGTGGGAAGGAGTCTGCAATTGCTAAACCTTTCCAGACCAATACATGTGTCTAATCTAAATTAATTGGGTAATCATTGTAGCTCTTAAAGAAATCAAATAAAAATAAATCACAGAGTTAAACAGTTATCAAAACATTGATACTGTTAATGTGCGTTTATTTTAAAATATTTTTATTTATTTATGTATATATAATTTGCAATTGAATCACTTTCTGTTAAAGAGATAGATAAATAAATACAACATTAGACATTGATATATCACCCTTTCTTAATTAAAAAAATTAATATTTAATTGGGCGTCCTTATTTTTTCACATAACTGTAACTTGCATGGGCATTTATAGTTAGATTTCTTTGCATGTTTGGATTGCATGGGTTTTTACTGACATCTCTGTCAATAGCACCTTTAAAAATATACTTGGTGACTTCAATGCTTATTTTACCCACTGAATGAATAAAAAACAGGATATTGATCAACAGCAAAAAGACATGAATGAACATATTGCTATGAGATTAATGTTGCACACCTGTGAGAAGCCGCTGGCCCAGTTGTTTCCAGCCCCACCACCATGCTCTGAGAGGTAGATGTTTTCAGGGTTGTACAGGTTGGCATAGGGAGAGTTCAGGATGGTGTGGATGACTCTGGGCTCCAAGTCTAACAGCACAGCTCGAGGAATGTAGTGCTCATCATCTGCCTGTAAAGGGAGAAAGCACAAACACACCTTACGGCTTGAAGTACCAGCCTAAACCTACTGATCCCTTCAAAACGCATCCAAATCTTCATTAATTTAGCACTGACTTAGGCCAAGAGCTAACTAATTAAATAATCTCAATACAACCTTTAAAATTTCACCTTTTAATTTATACGGATCCTTTCCAACTTCTCCATTAAAATAAATTAATCAATCATCAATTGATAAGCAAATCAAACATTTTATTATTATTGTTATATCAATTTTACAAAGGAAAGCTTTTCATTGGTGACTACAAAAAAGGTTACATTTTGATATTATCGGTAGTCTAGAAAAGCTTTGTGGTGTGAAATTATTTAAAAATGTATTTAATGAGATTCTCACTGCACTGGGCCAGAAAGAAATAATTGGTAATAATTGGTAGATGAAGACCAGTGCATGAAGCTTCAACGTAATTCCACACACTAGCAATCACAAAGATGCTGAGTTTTTTAGATTTATGAAATATTATGTCCAAATATCTAAATAAAAGTTCCAGGCATTAGTATAGAATTAGTTTATTTGTATATTTACAGGAAAATATAATTTAAATGTAGGAGTAATGTATATGATTAAATACTGTGTGTAAAGCCCATATAAAAATTATATTACAAACATACTGTATTCATATTATTTTGAGGCAAAGGAGAAATTATTCTGTATATAGCATATCAAGCGTCCTTGACAAAGATGGTGTGCTCTGCTAAAGAGCTCAGCAGGCCTGCTTTTTTACATATTTGACCATTATATGAAATATATATTTCATATTACATGAAAAAAATTATCGTCCTTCAAAATGAAGTGAAATTTAAATGTTCAAGCCAAAGAATATTGTTGTAATATTTGCTACCTCCATCCAACATGATCACGATTTGTTTTCTACTCACTGCGAATTATCAATATTGACCAATAACATTTTTGGCCATATGCCAATCCCTATTTAAGGCATAGTTCAATTTATAACAATATTAACAAACCTTTACCAAAGCATTCATAATGAGGACTGAGCTTGTTTGCAAGAAATTCATTAATGCTATTACTTTGTAAAAATTCAAACTGAGGATCACGTTGACCTTGGCTCTCATGAAGTGTGAACCTCATGCTCCCTCTTGTGGGCAAAAAATATACAACCACTGGACTATATTCAGGATCAAGATCTCTGTAATTCAGTATTAGATTACCAACTCAAAATCAACCTGAACAGATTTTAAGGAGTAATTCTTGAACATCACTGAACAAGTGGACTGGAAATGAGCACCAGCAGCAATCCTAGATTATGGATGAAGTCGGTTGGAATTAGCACTGGAGCCCCTGAAACTACTGTAAGTCATTTATTACATTTGCCTGTGCAATACAGGGGGTCCTCGACTTACAGAAATTCATGGTAACATCGCTTTTTTTTAATGCATGTATTTACTGTCATACATAGTACTAGAATACAGTTGAACGCCTACTAAATGCTTTACTGTAATACGGGGCTGCCGTGAACTGAGCTGCATGCAGTGTGTGTGTGGGGGGGGGCTGTGCATTACATTAACTTTTTTGCTCACTGGTCAATGTGGCTAGAGGATTTCTGTAGTCACTAGCCATTCAGTCGTTTTACTAGCCACAATTTTGTCACCAGAAAATCGCAGTTTTTTCTTCACCATGATACGTTAATGTTTGTTAGATGTAGATTTACTTATGAATGACAGCACACGGTGTATCACTCTAGTAGTAGTCAAGTATTCAATACTGTTAATATAGCTCCCAATATAAAAACATGCAAACATGAACAGTATATTGTAATGGTTTTCTAGCTGGGAAATACTAATGACACACTGGTTAAAAAGACTGTCTTTTTAACCAGACGGAGCTGCCAGGTCTTTATTGCTTGCTCGTACCAGTCTTTAAAAAGAATAACCAGTACCGGCGTGCTCCCTAGAGACTAGGATACACACAAGCATTACCACGTGAGCGAGGCATGATGGCGGATACACACAGCTCGAGATACCCAGCTACCAACACCGTCTGCTCTATAAGTGTGGACATCCGCCATCAGCTCGCTCCCACAACACTAACACAAGCACAACATAACACATAATAAATCCCCCAACCCCACAGAAACACACACAATAACCCCGAACCTCCACACACACACACACACACACACACACACACACACAATGTGATTTATGCTCAATCCATCA
>JBBIGC010000029.1:5330023-5355262 GCA_037576955.1 Lepidarchus adonis
TCTCTCTCTCTCTCTCTCTCTCTCTCTCTCTCTCTCTCTCTCTCTCTCTCTCTCTCTCTCTCTCTCTCTCTCGTTGCAGGTTTTATGCTCTGAGTTCTTTGAGGCTTCTCTTCCTGTTGGCATCAGGGTTGGCTCTGGCTGTTTGTGCGGACACCTGGAGGAGCAAGATTTGGCCAAAGCTCAAAGGTAATTCTGCAGAATAATCCTGTTGTATTATGATACCATCCATCCCTCACAAGGGGGACTGGTACCTACACTGGAGGGCAGAGAAACACCCTGAAGTGGTTGCCCATTAAACACAAACCCATTTATGCCCACAGTCACACCTAGGAACACCTGTTCCCCCAGTGTAAAAGTCTTTGACTGTGGAAACCCACACAGACTCCACACTGTAATTGAAGTCTAGCTGTGAGGGGACAGCTCTAGCCAATGTGCCATTGTGCTGCCCTGTTATAGTTATCATGATACATTACATCACAGTACAGAAGCAGCCATGCATTAGGGCTAAAAGATAAAGATATAAAATTAAATTTTATTCACTCTGCACTGCGGAGAGCAAGATGGGTTCAATACTAGTCATGCCAGATTCCCGCCAAACAAGTTTGTTTTAGTCTAATGGAGTAAGCAGAACGTCCAGTGTAAACTTCATTGTAACAGTACCCTGTTAAATGCCAATTATGTTCTTGTAAAAAAAAAAAAATAATAAAAAAATATATATATATATTTTCTTAAACTATTCTTAAATTATTTATTATGCAAATAAGTAAAGTTCCCCAATTGTTAAATTTTTCTGTAACAAAGCAAACTTCAGAAAAACTAGCAGTGTGATTTTTCTATTTATTTAATTAATTTATTTATTTAGACATCATATTGTCATCAGTAAAAACTATGGCTGGACGATATGGACAAAATGTCAGCATTGTGATTAAACAGCTACATTTTGCTATTATGTTCTTATCAAATTTCTCTAATTAAAACAGCTTGAAGGTATGTAAGTAAGTATTGTTAAAGCATCTCAATGTCCCCTCCCATACAGTTCATATATGGCATGCTTTAAAAATGTCCCATGTTCAAATACTTTTTTGTGAGGTCACAAAACCAACGCATTTATATATACATGTGCTGGTCATAAAATTAGAATATCATGAGAAAGTTTATTTATTTCAGGAATTCCATTCAAAAAGTGAAACTTTTATTATACACAGACTGATGTATTTTAAATGTTTATTTCTTTTAATGTTAATGATTATAACTGACAACTAATGAAAGTCCCAAATTCAATATCTTCGAATATTGGAATATTGTGAAAAAGTTTGATATTGAAGACACTTGGATCAACACTCTAATCAGCTAATTAACTCAAAACACCTGCAAAAGCCTTTAAACGGTCTCTCATTCTAGTTCTGTAGGTTACACAATCATGGGGAATACTGCTGACTTGATAGTTGTCCAAAAGACAACCACTGACACCTTGCACAAAGAGGGCAAGACACAAAAAGTCATTGCTAAAGAGGCTGGCTGTTCACAGAGCTCTGTGTTCAAGCAAATTAATAGAGAGGCAAAGGGAAGGACAAGATGTGGTAGAAAAAATTGCAAAAAAAGCAATAGGGACAACCGCAGTCCACAATCCACATTGCTTGAGGTCCAGTGTAAAGTTTCCACAGTCAGTGATGGTTTGAGGTGCCATGTCATCTACTGGTGTTGGTCCATTGTGCTTTGTGAGGTCCAAGGTCAATGCAGCCGTCTACCAGGAAGTTTTAGAGCACTTCATGCTTCCTGCTGCTGCCGAACTTTATGGAGGTGCAGATTTCATTTTCCAACAGGACCTGGCACCTGTACACAATGCCAAAGCTACCAGTACCTGGTTTAAGGACCATGGTATCCCTGTTCTTGATTGGCCGGCAAACTCGACTGACCTTAACCCCTTAGAAAATCTATGGGGTATTATGAAGAAGATGCTATATGCCCAACCCAACAATTCAAAAGGCCACTATCAGAGCAAAATAGGCCCTCATAACACCTGAGCAGTGCCACAGACTGATCGATTCAATGCCACGCCACATGGCTGCAGTAATCCAGGCCAAAGTCGCCTCAACTAAGTATTGAGGGCTGTACAGGCTCATACTTTTCAGTTGGCCAGCTTTTCTAAAAAATCTTTTTTTTGCTTTGGTCTTAATTAATATTCTAATTTTCAGAGATACTGATTTTGGGACTTTCATTAGATGTCAGTTATAATCATCAACATTAAAATAAATAAACATTTGAAATACATCAGTCTGTGTGTAATGAATGAATAAAATATACAAGTTTCACTTTTTGAATGGAATTACTGAAATAAATCAACTTTGTCATAATATTCTAATTTTATGACCAGCACGTGTAGCTCCTTATTTATCATGGTACACCTTAGCCCCACCCTTTCACTAGAAAGTTCTAAGAAACTCATTGGTTAGTGGCTTAGTCGCAGCAATACCAGTATTGTAGAGACCAATATTGTGATGACAATGTACAGATAGCTGTATATAGTGCAGCTCTAGTAACCACAATTTCTATTAAGAAGAGTTTTGGAAAAGGTCTTCTCCATCTGGCAAAAAAACAAAAGTTCATAGTTTGTTGAATGCGCTTGTTTGTTTATGAATGTTTCTCAGACAAAGAACTGTTTGTCAGCCAATCAGCATTCAAAATTGTTTGCTCTAGAAAAATGTAAAGTTAATGTTAATTAATTGTTTTGTTATTTAACAATTTTTTTTATTTTCAGAACATAAAGGAAATGACTGAAAAAATTTAAACAACATTGTTAGCTCTTAGCTTCATTCATGCCTATTTGTTGAGGGCTCATTTGTTTGCGCCCTCTAGTGTTTTGCCGCAGTATTTTTTGTTTAATTTTCAAATGGGAAGAGGTCTTTCTCCTTAAAATAGCCATTATAACACCACTGTTACCCTCCGCAGAGGTAAAAAACATCACTGTTTGACCTTTTTTTTCTATTCAGGCTATTTTTCTAAACCCTCATAGTGGTAATAGGGCACAATCTTCATTCCCACCATAAACTGTTTAACATACAGGCCTCTCATGTGCATATTGTTGTGTCTGTTCACAGTTCGGCGACAGGAGGAGGGTGAAAATGAAAGGTAGGGTTTAGTTGTTATTTTAATTAAGAGCTAAATCTAATTTCCTGAATAAACTCTGCACGACAGTGGGTTACTTACCACTTTGCATGATGGCAGGTTGTATTGGAAATCCTCCTGCTTATCCTACTTCTCCCATAAGGAGAAACAGAGCCTGAAGAAAATCCCCATTTACAAGCTTTAATTTTTGTGATGTAGCGTTTTCTGTTTTTGTAATGAAGAAGCCTGATATTATATGGTTAAATTCTGTTCTAAACTGTTCTTTTTGATGCTGTGGGTCTGTGCTTTTTGCAGAGGGAATAATGTTAATAACAGTGCTTCTGTTTGTGTGGCAGCTGGGGCCTGGTGCAGCCAGGGACTTTGAGTGTACCTGAGTTATGTCACCACCTGGCTGAGGTGTGGGTGACCGGGTCATCGTGTGCAGCAGTGATTGCTAGATATAAACAGCATAACCCAGGGAAGGTAAGTACACAAAGGAAAGGAAAGTGGAAGTTGTATTTTTTTAATGATGTAAAAATGCTTAAAAGAAAAAGACAAAATGGAGATACAAGTTTCTTTCCAAAGTGATGATTAAACACTGACACAATTTTACTTCCAGGTCTAAAAGTGTTCGTTCAAATACTGATCATGAGAGAAACTCATTGCCCCAATGTACATTTCAACTGAATACAGGAAACAAACCTAAAAAGCCCTTGTGGCACTAGTATGTAAATCATCAGTCCTTGAGCTTTTGTTCTGGTCCATAAACTATAAGTTCAAATAATTCTGGTAAAAACAGGAATAATTTATTGTAGCAGTCAGGATTCTTATGTATTTCTCATGTAAGTGACCTTATACAGTGGTGTTAAAAAATATTTGCCCCTTCCTGATTTGGGGGGGGGAGTCAGATCATCAAACAAATTAGTCAAAGACAACACAAGTAAACACAATGTTTACTTGTGTAACATTGGGCCATTTCACAACAGGGCCATATTTTAAACTTTTTTAAAACATGTACAGTGGTGTGAAAAGTGTTTGCCCACTTCCTGATTTCTTTTTTTCCGTGTTTGTCACACTTAAATGTTTTAGATCATCAAACAATGTAAACATTAGTCAAAGACAACACAAGTAAACACAAAATGTGTTAGTAAGTGAAGGATTTTATTATTAAGGGAGAAGAAAATCTAAACCTTCATGGCCCTGTGTGACAAAGTGAATGTCCCCTAAACCTAATAACTGTTTGGGCCCTTAACAGCAACAACTGCAATCAAGTGTTTGTGAAAACTTGCAATGAGTCTTTTACAGCACTGTGGAGGAATTGTGACCGACACATCTTAGCAGAATTGTTGTAGTTCAGCCACATTGGAGGGTTTTTGAGCATGAACCACCTTTTTAAGGTCATTACACAGCTTCAAAATAGGATTCAGGTCAGGACTTTTACTAGGCCACTCAAAAGTCTTCATTTTGTTTTTCTTCAGCCAATCAGAGGTGGACTTGCTGGTGTGTTTTCGTTCATTGTTCTGCTACAGAACCCAAGTTCGTTTCAGCTTGAGGTCAGAAACAGATGACTGCACATTCTCCTTCAGGAATTTTTGGTAGACAACAGAATTCATGGTTATATTCATCACAGCAAGTCTTCCAGGTCCTGAAGCAGCAAAACAGCCCCAGACCATCACACTACCACCACATTTTACTGTTGGTATGATGTTCTTTCAGTGTCACTTCTACACCAGATTTAATAGGACACACAAATTCCAAAATGTTCAACTTTTGTCTCGTCTGTCCCGTCTATTTTCCCAAAAGGCCTGGGGATCATCAAGATGTTTTCTGGCAAATTTGAGATGAGCCTGTGTGTGTTAGTGTTTATTGCTTGTATCATTGCTTTGGAAATAAACTTGTATCTCCATTCTGTCATTTTTTACATTTGAAACATTTTTACATAATTTGAAAAATACAACTTCCAAGTTCTATGTGTTGTCTTTTACTAATATTTAAATTAGTTTGATGATTTGAAACATTTAAGCCTGACAAACATGGAAAAAAATTAGAAATCAGGAAGATCTGTTATTTGTGAATTCTGCAGTTCTGTATGCTGGTCTGTGGCTTGTTCTCCTTTCTGGCTATGGTTGGACGCTACATCCCTGGAGTAATTCTCTCCTATTTTGCTGGTGAGTAAAGGAATTGATGATCACTTTAACCCTGATTACAACTTTAAAAAGTAATACATTTAAAAGCTTTTTTATGAGTGATGGCAGTTTGCCCATTTTTCCTATATTGTGGAAAACCAAATTTTCTTTGTGCAATTAAATACAAAACATACTGTTCACAAATTATGTTTATATTTATGTTTCACATTTGTGTATAATTATCAGTCTACTTGGCTTGCAGCATTTTAGATCCACCCTGTCACACTTCGCACTGAAGTTATAAGGAGTGTTTCATCCATTTATTTCTCATACAGACTTATCTGAACACATACGTATTTGTTTTAAAGTTACAGTTACAAAAACAGACTGTTGAACCATATGGGATAAAGGAAGGTTGAAAATATTTCCTGTAGAAATGAATTAAGAATTGATACAACCACACAAATGAAAGTGGAGCTTGGACTGAAAATAAAATGAGGATTATTTGAGAGGAAAATAAATAATGTAATTATAGTTTGTAATCTCAAAAAAGGCTTGTTTTTTTTTTTTCTTGGGTGGGTGGCATTCTGTGGAATTTATATTTTATTTAGTTCTTATTAACCAATTTTACACTGATAGTTTGCTTTGGGCATCTGTTTCTCTGCTATTTGTGATATTTAGGTGCAAAAGCAAATCTTTTTTTTCTTTTTCCACCACCCTCAGTGCTGAGTCTGCTGTTTTGCCCGTTGGCCATATATTATCGGCTGTGGCAGCATGTATGCGTGAAACTGGAGCCGGCCCTGCAGTGGCTGGACTTCAGCGTCAAAGGATACATGATGTCCAAGCCCATAGACAACCAGTGTGAGTACAATGCAATACTATTGTCTGTTTACACTTGATTCACTATATAAAAGTGTAAGAAGAGAGGATGTTTAGAGAGACTTTGCATAGAGAGAAAGTCTTTTTCCTTTTTGTTACTCTAGTAATACTAAAAAACAGCCAGAATTACATGATTGCCAATCACATTTTGAGCAAAAATCCCAGTTCTGTGCATCCCTCGTAAAATATGATATTGCTAAAATATTTAATGGTATAATTATTGTATAGTGTAATAATTTTTGTAATTTGTTATTTACGTTTTGTTTCATTACTGTATGAGGGGTGAAAAGGCACAGTGCAATATGTTTATATAATTGTAATATGTTAGATAATAATATGCAATGTTTTAGGTTTTTGCCATTAAATGTACAGGGTACCTGTTGTTATTATTATTATTATTATTATTATTATTATTTCTTTAGTTGTCATTTGTATGAATTGTATGTAATCGACAAAATTTCTGTCTACTGGTACTTAAATTTCCCTCTGGATCAGTAGTGTCTGTTTGTCTTTGTCTATATTTCAATGGATATGTCTGTCTGTCTGTCTGTATCTGTCTGTATGTCTGTCTGTCATAATTAATAATAATTGGTTATAATTGCTTTGAAATTAAAAAATAACAAAATTGCAGCTGATGAACGATGATTGAACGCTGCTAACCCAAAGAGAAAAGAAACGCCTCAGTCTGCGTCTGCAGTAGCTTTCAGCACTTCTAGTAGTGGATAATCCCTCTGCTAAGCCCATTATCATGACTGTCAGTCTTCTCTGTAGCTCCTCCTTCTAATGTCACATGTTGGACTCAAGACTTACTGACCTGGACATGTGTGACCTTTGACCTCTGTGTGTTTGTTTGTAGTTCTTCGTAGACCGATAAAGAGTGGAACCTCAGGTGATGCCAGTGACAGTGAGGAGGAGCTGGCAGCCTTCTGCCCGACAGTAAGAGCTGTTTCCATGTCTGGGGCACATGTTGTAGACTCGACGTTTAGCCAGGATTATAGTGGCGGGGGGTTTATCCTTGCAGGTTGAAAGTCACTTCTTATGTACTGTTCAGAAGTAATTATATAGTATTACTTTGGTTCCTTTGAAGATCATTTCTATTCTAAAGCAATAATTTTGAATCTACACTTCTGACCTTCTGTTTATTTGCAATGGCGAAGTATTGTGGAGTTGTTGATCTGAAAAAAGATTTTGTTAAAAAAAAGGTAATCAAATAGAATCTATATGAAATTTTTAATTGACCCCGAACACACTACATGATTTTCAAAATTCTTACCAGTTATAAAACATGGCCTAGTGGGTACGACTTTTCCCTTGGAAAGGGGTGCAGGTTCGAGTCCCAGCCGAGGCACCACTGAGGAACCCTTAAGCTGGGTGCTGTCCCCAACCTGCTATTGATAGCAGCCTGCTGCTCCACATGTGCACAGCTGATGGGTCACATTTTGTTGTGTGTGACTACTGTGTTCATACTGACAAATAATCACTTTCACATTTTCACTTCATTTTTCCTTCCCGTCACTCAATGTGAAGCTGTCCAGTGTGGCCGTTGGTTAGCTGATAAACAGAATTGGCAGTTAAGGTTTTCTTTCAGGTGTGGTGAGCTGTGTAGTTTGGAAATATTGCATCAATTCGAAAAGATGCTGTGCTGCTTCACCTGACTTGAGGGGAAGCATTGATAAGCTTTCACCCTCCCCATACTGGTACGGCCTAACTTCAAGAAAGAATTTGTCATGATTAGGGCTGCGACTAATGATTATTTTAATAATCAATTAACCTGTCGATTATTTTTCTAATTAATTGATGAATCAAATAAACGAAAAAAAAAACAAGAAAAGTTATTAGTTTCTAAAGTCTTTAGAAAGTGCACAAACATGTTGCTCTTGAGCTGTTATAATAATAATAAAGCAGAGTATAACCAGGGTTCAGGGTGCGGATCATTTTAGTGAAGTCATCATCTTCACCCATCGACTGAGGCCTCATGTCAATGGCGAGCAAGTTTTGGTTGCTGTGGTGAACATGATGCATTTCCCATCAAGAAGCCGCTCATGGTTTGCGGTTTTTTTCTGGAAGCACAATTTGTACATAAACTATAAATACATACTTACTTACATACATACTTGTTTTAGTTACTAGATGTGTAAAGGTAAGTCACCCAAAGACACACACACACACACACACACACACACTCACTCTCACTCTCTCTCTCTCTCTCAAGTTCACTTGAAGCTTGTTCATTAAATTATTATCATCAATGTAGTAAGTGCAAGGTTTATTTATACACCACATTTAAACACCGCTTAAGAAGACCAAGTGCTGTAAAAGAACTTTAAAATTAAATTAAAAAGTACAACACACGCGAATGGTAGTAACTTAGCAGTTTTGTCCTGTTTTCAGTCCAAATATCTAAATAAAAATCTTAAATCAAGATACATTTACGAGACACATGAAATAGCATGAGAAATGATGTATTTTTCTGAAAAAACAACTCAAAACAAAGTAGGGTTCTGTAGTGACTTACCTGCTGTTGAACTCCCTTCCTCCTCATCAAACTGGATCATTCAGGTGCTGGATCATTGCCGTGCTGCTCCTGTGCCATGTCGCTTTGCATATTTTGCCGTGAACACACTTTTTCTGTGTACTTAGTTTGAAACGCCCAGATTTCTCTTCCTCCGCTCATTTGTTTAAATGTTTGCGCTGCCCTGTCTGAGGTGCTAACTGCTAGCATCCTTGCTCGCGCGAGAGAGACTGAGTGTGCTCAACTAAAGTTTTTATTTTTTTATTAATCAAACGTCTCCGCGTCACGTGACACAACGAATCGGTTGTGAAATGCATTTCCAACCCTTTTAGTAATCAATTTTTATTGATTAAATCGATTCATTGTTGCAGCCCTAGTCATGATGAAGATGGGCAAAATGAGGAAATATATAAGGTATTTCCCCAACGATTGGCCACGGCTTATACATTGATTTTGCAAACCTGGTATTGTGTGCGGTTTGCTTAAATCTAAAAACATGAAAACACATTCACTAAAAGTATAGTTCAGTACAAAAAGACGACATCAAATGATTAGTTGACTTTAAATGTACAGTTTACTGCAGCAATGAACAGTTCGAAGGGAAAGATAGATCAGTGACAGATCAGTATAAAACGCGAAACATGTAAAGCGACATTGCTTATGTTACCTTATGCTTATGTTACCTCCTGTGCTCGCCCGCAACCTCAGCTTCGTGGCTGAATGGCAGCGTCAGTCAGGGTAACTCTCCAACCTCGAATGTGAACACTTCTTTTGAACCAGCCAGTGCAAAGACTCACTCGGAGGCAGAGTTCCGTTTTGGGACCCGTGATTTTTTTTTTATTTATTCTCTCAGCACAAAGCACAATTTCTATTCCTCGTTTCCATTTCCAAGCTTTTCCAACATGCACTGCTAACCCGTGCTCTATTGCTAACAGGCTACAACTCTCTGCTAAAAACAACGCTCTTTCCTCTGTGTATTGTAAATTAAAAGTGGTTGTAGAGTTGATCTCTTCTAAATGCAGCATATGATTAGCTTTACTAAGTATAACCTCACAATCTGGTCATATTCTGGCCAGAACATCTCTGCAATACTCCGTCACACAGTGAGGTCAATCATCTATCTACATGTACATTCTTCAGTATAAAATTAAGTGAGTGGAGCCTTGTGGTTCTTTTGGTCACTAAAAAGAGGCAGCAGCATTAGTTTCCAGTACAGTAAGTACAGCAGGGATTAGGGGAAGCCCTTATCAGTGCCCTAAATTACAACTAAACACTAAACACTGTTGTTCTGAATATTCTGATCCTGCAGTTTGATGAAGCAGTGGTTGCTAAAGAACTGGCACTGACGGATTCTGAGCACTCTGATGCAGAAGTGTCATACACAGAAAACGGCACCTTTAATCTCTCCAGGGGGCAGACTCCTCTGACTGAGGGCTCAGAGGGTAAGACCACATTTACCTTAAAGTGTTTATTGAATTGCTTTCTTTAAATTCATTTGTGGTTAGTTGAAGAGCTGTTTTTTGTTTGTTTGTTAGTTTGTTAGTTTAATAATTGAGTTTGATGGAAAACTGATGTAAACTGATGTTCAGGTTTAAAAGCACTGTTCACCTCCCAGTCTATACAGTTCATATACTAAAAAAGGCCATTTTTCATTGTGTTTGTAATGTTCCAACCATGAACAAACAAACATGTGATCATTCATTCAGTTTACATCAGTAATTTTTATTTTATTTTTTTAAATAAATGATTTATCTTTATTTATATAAAAAATGTGTCTTTTAATCAGTTTGTCAGTTTAATCATAGTTTGTTCCATATTTCATTATGAACTTTTTCTCTCACAATACAGGGTAACCAATTAAAATAGAGGTAATTTAGATATTTACATAAATTATACAGGAATAAAAAGAGGTTGGACTTTTTGGTACATAAAACAAAGGGAGTAAAAAATAAATCAATGTAGTGCCCATTAAACCATCACAGCTGTCTTCTGCTGTCTTTTTCATCCAGACCTGGACAGACACAGTGACCCAGAGGAGTCATTTGCTCAGGATCTCCCAGACTTCCCCTCAATAAACCCAGATGCCACCCTGATGGAGGACGATGACGACCCCAGCCTTGGTCTTCCTAGTCTCGGCTCAGCCGCTCTATCTGGACCCCGTGGCTCCACTACCTCTGCCTTGCTGGACCTGGACGCCCAGCTAGACTCAGACCAGGAGGATCTGGACCTCTCTCTGGGCGCACTCAATGTCACATCTGACCTCACTGGAGACCTAGCGGGGATTCTGGCCAGCAACATGATCCAGGCAGCAATCGCCGGAGCAATGCAGCCCCGTCCACCACCGGGCCTGCGCAGGGAGGGCCCTCCAAGAGCTGGTGCTCCACGTAGCTACAGGAAGCAGTCGAGTTCAGAGCTCGACACTGACCTGGACTTGGAAGGGGAGGATTTTGAGATGCTGGACCAGTCTGAGCTGAATCAGATGGATCCTTTTGGAGGTGCTGGAGGGAGAGGGGCAGGTCAGGGTGGCCAGAACATAACCCAGGGGTCCAGCTTTCTGTCCAACCTGCTGGGGAAGCCACAGTGAGCCCTGTGTGGTTTGATTGATTGTGTAATACACACCTACCTACATCAACACCTTTTTACCTGTTTCTCCACCCCTCGTGTTTTAATCAGTGTGGAGCAAGTTTGCAGTGTGTGTAGATGTGTATGAAAGAATGTTTGTTTTTGCACGGTTGATGAATGTTGTTTTAGGTCCCATTAGCCAGTAATCTGGCTGCAGGCAATCACTGTGAAGTAATCTTGTTTTTAGTCTTCTCTCTGGTGTTTCCTGTTCTCTTCCATGCGTATGAACGAGAGCGAGAGAGACAGACAGAGAGAGAGAGAGTCCCGTCTAACAGACCCCAATTTAATTTGTAGGCAAAGCAATAGGACATACTGAAAATATCTGAAAAACTACGGAAACCAGCATAACACACCATGAATCTTTTTCATGACATCCCCAGCAAAACTAACTGAGCCTTATCAATTTCTTAAAGATGAGCCTTTTACATTATGTACAGTCAACATATTTTGCTCATGATGGGACCAATCAAGACATTCCTGCATAGATGGCCCATGCCATGACTTAAAGACCTCCCATAAAAGCAATACGCAAAAAAGGCTACTTGAAATCATTGCTGTTAAAAGTCTCAATCAGGAGTCAGTTGGTTTGCAGTGACCATGGCTTATGAAGGATAAAGTACTCCATCTAAGATGTTCAATATGCTTTCTGTTGGTAAACTCTTAGCTGATCCTAGTCTTGCAGGACCTCTTGTAACCAGAACGCATGTCTGTGGACAACTTCATGATCTTTTAGGTGCTGAAATACGCTGCTATCGCCTCTAAAATCCCCTAGTCAGGTTTCACTAGTCTTGCCCTATTGTACTAATGACAATACAAGCGAAACATAATGTGTAGTTTCCAATTTCTTGTACATTTTTACAGAATGTAATGGGTTTCCATCTGACAAACAGTCACATGCTTGGGGGTGTGTTTCCATGGTTGATCTTCATACATTAACATATAAAGATCACATCCTGTCCCACAATCTAAGCTAATCTTGAAGTTGCAGGTCTTTTTTCCTTCAAAGCTTTTGTTCACAAATCTGCTTTTTTTACTTTCATGTTGCTATTGTGAATGTCCCATTCACATTTTTCATCAAATCCGTAAAAAAGATGAGCAGCAATTCTGCTTTAAATTACCTGGGCTCTATGCATCCTATTTTCAACAATAGCAATAGGAGTGTAGTTAGCGCAAAAGTTAGCGCCCTTTTGTTTTCTTTAGAAAAGTAACCTTGTTGTAGTGCAACAGCCAGATCCTGTCTTGACATTGAGTGACCTAGAACTCTGTATCCTCCTAAGGTTTCAGTGATCTATCAGCCTTGGTTCTGCCTAACATCATTCTAGTAAAACATTACGTTTCCTTTAAAAAAAAAATGAGTGGAGATTTTACACCTATTGACTGTTTTTGATGCCATAAAAATAGGTCCGAACATTGCTGGGTCGGCCTTCAGCAAACGTTTTCCTCACAATGGTGTGTTCCAGTTTATTTGGGTGCATTTACAGCACAGAAAAGTGGGGAGGTTAATGGATACGTTGCCTCAGTCCTGTCAAAAGCCTTTAATGTCTTTTTTTCTGAAATATCCTGATTTGCAGTGTAGTTGCTGTTCGTCATTACTATTCTAACATATTCTTTGCATGTTTCATATTCATTCATATACCTTAAGGCCCATTTAAGAGGCTTCTTTCTGTACTTTACAGGTGCCAGGTTGTAAACCATAGCACTTAGCCTCCAGTTCTGAGAAGTGAGGGCATGATACAGATAATCATTTTTTTCAAACAGATTCAAAATCCAGAGAGATGTGATCACGCAAGATTCACTGCCTTTTTTCTTAGCACAACCAGACAGTGAAAAAACATGTGCCAACCAAAACCTACCCAGACTCATTTTTGTTTTTTTAAAGGATACTTCATTGTTTTGCTGGATCTCTAGCATGCAGTTAATAATGACGAAGAGTAATTGTCATTCTATTTGTAAAAGAAATTCATCAAACTTGCTATACATGCAGGAGGAACAGAAAACAAAGTATTCCTGTGAATCTTAACCCAACTGAAAGCAATGAGGTTAGTGTCTCTAATCTCAACCCTTTTAACTGTGATTAAAACCTGAGGCCATAGCTAACATCACTTTCCTAGCACATGCACTCCTGGCTGGAGAAACCTTCACCTGCTTTACATGTGACCAGGTTTTAGGCACCTGTATAACACTGTGATATCCGACTGGTAGAAGAAATTGAGGCCCTTTGCTTGTCACCAGCTCTATCTAGTTTTCTAGCTCTAAAAGCACAATATGCGACTCCCCCACTCAAATACTAAATAAATGGATTCATTTATGATCCTTGGGCCATTTTAAATTTACCATACCATGTTTTGCACTGTGGAAATAACCTCAATCAGAATCACATTCAGGGGTTTGATTTATTTATTCAATGCACTTTATTTTCATTATGAAGTTCTGAGCATTTCCTTGTGATTGATTTATGTGCACACAGTGGTGTCAGGGTTGCACAACTCTGGTCCTAGAGGGTCGTTTTCCAAAACAGTTTGCTGAGCTTCCTGCTCAAACACGCTCACTAAACTTCTCCATTCATCTACGCTCATCTATCAAATATTTTTGAGTTTTTGCATGTGATTACATAATTACATCTGTGTGTAGGAGTGTTTCCTAAACAAGGCCCCTTGGATTCAATCCCCAAACAAATATAGAAAATCTGCTGTGCATTTGTCCAGCCTACTATGAGAACTAACCACAGCTGCATGTCTACAGTGGCCCCCAAATAACTGTACATTTCATTTCTCCTACTCAGTGCTGTTTGAACAGCTTTTTCAGTTCTGTCGTTCTCATGATGAGTCATTCGCTTCTTTAGGTGAGCTCAAGTGTTTTCGGCTGGTGGTGAATCGCAGTTGTCGTAGCGTAGCTAGTTTATTTGAATTTGCAACACTGAAAATGCAATGATTTAGTTTTATTTCATTTAGTGGGGATTGCTGTAAAGAGTCATATTATGCATGTTTGGCTTGTTGCGATTGGTTAGCACAAACTGACGATCATTTGTGAGTGTTCTTCTTTTCTTTATTAGTGATACTAACCATTCAGATCTTTTTTCTATAGCCTTATACCTCTGTAACCTTGTGTTTAGATACTCTGCCTGAAGTCTTATTGATGAATTTTGGCTCTTGCACTCTTGAGTCTGCATTTCATAGTCATAGTGGCTGTCTGAATGCATACTTTTTGAAGCCAGTCTGAATCAGTAGGAGTGTGGTGTGGTGTGCAGTGATGCTGTTCTTTGCTGGTTTTTTTGCTGTGATCTTTTTTTTATCTACACTTAAATTAGAATAATTACTTCCATAATTCATGAAAATACCCTCACCAAAATATTACAACACAGTTAGGGCTGGGTATGCAAATTCAGTGCTTTGCCCAAGTTTTCAGTACCAACTTTCAACCTAAGTGATTTTACACTGCATGGTACTTTTCTACCTGATACTTCATTTGTTTTTCATTGGGCTCAAGCAATTAATCTTTTATATCGATTTTTTATAATTTCACATTTTCAAGGGTTGCAATGCCTGTATTCTCCCAAAAAGTTTTGACTTGGGGAGTTTTATAATAATAATGAAATCTAATGCAGAACTGGCACTCTGGGGCTTTATTTATAGCTTAAGTTATTATTTATAACTTTTTTGTTTTAAATTTTTTTTATGAAAATACTCACTCTTAAACTGCATTCACAGTTTTAAAAAATCCCTATAGGATATTTTACAATAATCGTTCAGCCCTATTTTCTATGGTAGTTATTTCCACTGCAAGGAACTGTCTGGACAGCATCTTCTGTATTGACAAACTCCATAGCAGTTTTCTCAGACTAGTCAGTATTCTGCAGTGTTTTCAAGCCGGGTCATGTCAAAATCCAATCCAAGGGCTTGATTTATAAAATGCACTCGCTTGAAAAACTATGGAGTTTTGTTTTTTTAAATAAACTGTCTATATACTTATTGTTAATACTATATTCTCTGCAGTCAGTAAATATTCCAACTTCCAGCACTTCACACTTGTTTAGGCCACACCCACTTCCAGGTTGTAATTCTGTACGTCTGGGAGCCTATTAACTCTTCGGAATATCATGTGTTTTTTATTTCGATAGCATCACATCTACTTATGGCCATATTCCATCTACACATTTGAGTATAATGTGTCATGTTTTACTTAATCACAGCAACACATGGGTTGTTTAAATTTTTCCTCAGTTTAATTTCCTCATTACCATAGAAGTTGACGAGTTTAGCTTGGTTGCTTACATCAGCCCAGAGTGCAGGAAGACACTTGGCTAGAGAACTCCTGGCTTTTTATGAGTCACATGAAATCTGAGCATGATATGACCAATGAAATGCAAGTTGATGCAAATTATAAACAGCCTCGAAGTTTCAACATTGGTATTGAAAAGTTTTGACAGATACCCAGCCCTGATCATAGCAGTTTTACTGTACAAGATTGGCTTTTTGGGAAGTTTGTTTTTATACAATGCACCAGTGATTCCACATTTGAAAAATGCTGTTTAAATTGATTAGTATTTATCTTTACTCAACTCTGTATACACTGCAGTGGATTGTGTCCAATTAAGCAGGGCTGCATATCCTACAAATTCTTTAAACCTTGGAAAAGCAGCATCCCCTTGAGAGCCCCATCTAAACCTGTGTCCATAAAGGGGGCAAATTGGAGCAGCTCATTAGAAGGGGTGTCTGGATATTTTTGGATTGTGTGCAGAAAAAAGCTTACTGCAATGTCATTTATCTTAATGATACTGGCCCATTTTCTCTAAGCCACAGTTTCTTGATTTAGTTTCTTGAGCCTCACATTACAATGTTGCATATTGTCACAGTCTGAGACAAAACCTTGTATTTCCAAAGTAGCTTTACCTCAAGGTTAAAGAAAAATCCTTAACCTTCAATGAAAATCAGTCTGAAATATTTTTGGAGCATTTCTGTAATAGAATGTGAAGTCTATAATATACTACATGTGAACAGTCTTATGCAAAAGCAAAAGTGGTTTGGCCACCCCTTGATAACAGATTTTGGTGATTTTGTAATTAAAAACATGTTAACACAGTCTCTCTAGGGCATAGAAAAAATACACAATATTTTCAGCAAAAATGGATGCATATTTACTTTATGCCATAAATTAAACAAAAGTCTCAGATTCTTTTTTTACAAGGTTTCAAGATTTTAATCAGCTCATTAGATCTGATGCAATTTGGTGCCAATTTCAAAGCTTTACAAATACTCTGAATCATCAAACTTTGTGCACACACTTGTGGACACTCAACAACCATGGGCTCCTCTAAGTAGCTGTGTAAGACTCTGAAAATTAAAGGTATTGATGCCCACAATACAGGAGAAGCTACAAGAATATAGCAAAGCATTGTCAGCTTGCAGTTTCCACAGTGAGAAATGTAATTAAGAGGTGGCAGTTCAGGGGAACTCTGGAGGTCGAGATGAGATCTGGAAGAAGATAAAAACTCTCAGAGAGAACTGCTCGTATGCTGTTCAGAAAGACCAATCAAAATCCCCATTTGACTGAAAAAAAAAACCTGCAGAAAGATTTAGCAGATTCAGGAGTGTTGGTCCACCGATGCTTGCACAAACAAGAATTTCATGGAAGAGTCAGCAGAAGAAAATCTTACCTGCTTCCCCATCATAAAATCCATTTTCAGAAGTATGCAACAGAACATCTACAGAAGCCTGATGCATTTTGGAAACAAGTGCTGTGGACTGATGAAGTTAAAATAGAATCTTTGGCTACAATCAGTAAATGCATGTTTGGAGGAAAAAGAAGCAGCATTTCAGACCACCTTGCCAGCCATTAAGCATGGAGGTGGATCTATCATGCTTTTGGGGTTGTGTTGCAGCCAGTGGCACAGGAAACATTGCACGGGCGGAGGGAAGAATGGATTCCACTAAATACCAGCAAATGCTGGAAGCAAACCTAACACCATCTGTAAAAAAGTTGAAGCTGAAAAAAGGATGGCTTCTAAGAACTGATTATATAGGGTGCACAAACTTTTGCAGAGTGTTTTTTTTCTTTGTTCGGTTTATGATATAAAAAGTACCCATGCATCATTGTTTACTGTAAATAGAATTTTTTCCATGTCTTAAAGAAACTGGGTTTAGATCTTTTCAATTAGAAAATCAACCCAAAATTTTTTTTATTAAGGGGTGCCCAAATTTTTGCATAAGACTGTATATATTATATTATTTATGTAATACATATTTAAAAGTAAATGGGGTGGGAAATAGTGTATTTTGCAATTTGATCTTTATTTATGTTTTAAATATAATTTTAAATGTAGTTAATGGACTTTTATTTTGACACACATATGCTGATAACATTGCTTCTAAAGTCCACAAGGTGGCAGGAGACGTCATTCTTCTCGTGCCTCACGGTGGGAAAACAGAAAGGAAGTCAGAGTTGCCAAGATTACTGCAGAGGCTCCTGTATTTAATGCACCTACTGTTTTTCAAATGAAAAGGATCAGCTCTATGTCACTTCCCACCGAATGTATGCATGTGTAAATACAAAAATTATGGTTTTGTCTCAACAGTGATAATAGCAACAGACTGACAAAAAGCTTATTTGTTAAATTGTTATTAAGGTCTATGATCTGTTGTATAACTGACATAGTACAGATTAACAAAAGTGGTCACAGTGTGTAAAGGCTAGAAGAACCATTGATTTGTTGGATGCATTAGGCATGCTGGAAAACTGAAGAAAAAATATTTTTGATGATGGCCAAAGCCATATGTATATAATTAAAATAATATGCCCCTGTGTGTGTGTGGTCCCCAGCTAATGGAAGGTTGTTCTTTTTATACACTCAGTCTGAATACAACAGTCATTTTTCATTCAAGCTCCTCAGAGCCGAGCAGAAGTCACTTTAGAAGTGCACAGAAGTGAAATTATTAAAAATTAATTTTTCTGCTGAGAATGAGCAAAACAAAATGCTGTCAGATCTGTACAGAGGTGTTCTAAACAATATCCAAAGTGGAATATCTTAATTTGGGCCATCTGTTCCCCATAGTCATCAAACATAAGACGACTGCGGAGCACCTGTTTGCTGTTTTCTAAATAAAAAACACAATATTTCATAGACTTTGTACTGTCTCTTTAATGAGTGAGTATTCTGCAGTTGATATGTTTGTTCTGTACATGTGATCAGTAGAAATGTACATCCCTCTTACTCTGTACCTGGTTTTTAAAATGTTTTGATGTGCAAGTGAATAAATTCTGGAATTACAGCATTGATCTGTGATATGTTTTCATACCTGCTGGGGTGTTAATGTTAAACAATATGATACAAAAACTCAACTGGCCAAATGAAATAACCCCATTATAAATGAGAAATAATGAAGCATCTGCTAACCTATTGAAGTAATTTGAAAAGACTTTCCACATACATTTAAGTCTAATATATACTTTTAATATAATACAAAAAATAATAATAAACAAAAACATCATTTACATTTAATTAAATATATTTTTGTCTGCTTGAAAAAAAACAATGGCCAGAATTCCAAGAAATGTTTAAATAATTACTAAAAATGTCTTCAAAAACATTCACAGGATTGTATTTATTTCTTTTATATTTTATGTGCCATTTTCTGTATTACAATGAACTTGGAAAAGAATATACAAAAATAAAACCCAACTTCCTTGTTTGACGTCACTGTGCCGGATATGACGTTATAACCATGCGATAGTTCAGCGCGGGAAACTTCAGAAAAGTAAACAGTGAAAGACCAGTGGATTATTTTGGATTTTCTTTGGATTAAACGATGAGCAAAAGGGACACTGGGTGTATGTACTGATACATTTGTTCACTTTTTTGTTGTGCTTAACACGATACAAGCTGTGCTTGCTCAGCTAACTTGTTCGTGTTAGTGGTAAGTAGCGGCTGGTTAGCACAGTTAGCTCGGTTGGCGGCTGAGGTAAATACCCAGTACAGGGGAACGTTACACTAACCGTTCTCGCCCACTCTGTAGGAATTTAGCAGCATTTCTAAGCTAAATATCTCCCCGCGGAAATATGACAAATCTGATACTGTTGTCGATGCCAATTTATGCTGGAATTGTAGTTTTTTCCACAGATCATGCTCTGGCTTCTACATTCCTCAGATATGCAGTCATGCAGCTGATGACTGAATATAAATGACATCCTACTCGTCAAATAATAGTTTTATTCCTGAAAAACTTCATACATACGTAGTTCGCAACATGGTAAGCTATTTGAGATTCAACCTGAGACATGTTTTGAAATTCTGTGAATTTTTCCCTAAAGGCAGTGGTCAGTCTCTTTTAGCATTGCTGAAGCATGGACATACTAATGGAAATTCCTAAATTACATTGCTAAATGTGACATAACCATTACCCATAAATCTGAGAGAAGTAGGTAGTAAGTGTTAAACTTTTTTATGTACATTTGCTGATAACTTTCATGTTCTAGACCAGGGGTCACCAACCTTGTTGAGTCATATGAAGGGCAACTAGTTTGATACACTCTTCTTAAATAACAAATTTACTCAGTTTATATTATTGTTAATGATTAAAGATACTCATCTATGTGAAGACACTGATCCCGTTTATGATTTTACTATTCACAAACTTTTTATGTGCACAATACTGACCATTGAACTAGGGTTTACCTAAACTTATCTAAACTTCATGTATAATAAACATGTTTTAAATGCTATTTTATATTGTCATTTTCAAATCTATGCATTGCAAAATGCAAATGTGATCAAAGAAGAATAGCAACAGAATAACATTTTTTTTTTTTGGAACAGGTCTGTGGGCCCCTAATGTGGTCCTTGGGGGTACTCTGGTGCCCGCGAGCACCATGCTAGTGACCCGTGATCTAGACATTGTCCACAACCCTGTGCATTTGTGTTTTTACTTTAATACACCAGATTAAACAGACTTGTGAATGAACAAACCATTCCTAAGGTGAAGTGAGTAAAGTGTTACAACACTGGACCTGTTCTCAAGACTGAAATGACTCTACTGGAGATTTACTTTATCCTGTGATTATCACGTGCATATGTTTTATTTCATATCTTATCAGGCGCTGGCATCATCCTTGCCTACTTGAATGAAAAGAACCGTCCCTACAGCGCCCAGGATGTGTTTGGTAACCTGCAGAAACAGCATGGCCTTGGCAAAACAGTAGGTGAAATCATACAATAACAGAAATGACTTTATTCCAGACGTGTCCAGTCTTACAGAGGGGCCAGTGTGGTTGAAGATTTTCTATCCAAGCAAGTAGTAGCACGCACATAACTCCACCTATGTAATCATGCAGTGCCAGACATTCAATCTGTTAATTTGGGGGAGCTATGTGCAAGCACACTGGACCTTTGTGGGTAAGATTAGACATGTTTTATTGCTGGTGATTAGGGGTGGGCCACAATGTCGATATTGCAATATATTGTTGTCCTTGCTGACACGATACAATAATCAATACGCCAGCGGCAATATCGATATTTAAATTTGCCGCAATGTTGACTCACCGGCGTCGCCACCTCTCCTCTCCTCTGGGTGGCGCTGCTTGACTTGATTGATTGATTGACTTGGAGAGCAGAAGAAAATGCTTGTTTTGTTCTAAACTTTGAAACTGCAAAAAAAACTTTTCAGCACGACTGAGACGCCCCAGTCTGAGTTTGGCTTTTAGAATATTGATGGAACAGAGTGGATTATTTTGTGACGGCTGCATCTCTCACGACCAGCGAGTCATTCAGCATGAGTACACACACACACACACACACACACACACACACACACACACACACACAAATCGCTGGAGAGCTTCTTTAAAAAGTAGGAAAGTCTCAGTAGTGGGAATTGTGTGTTTGCTGAATAATTTAGATCAGACAGAAGCGTATTGCTGCACAATTTGTCCGGTACATACAGGGTTAAAACCATTACGATGTAGCGGAACATGCGTTAGTTTTAACCGTGTCTATGTCGGAACAAATTGTGGAGCAATACGCTTCTGTCTCGGTTCTATGACTAAGAGGAATGTGTCTAACTCCTTGTAAATCTCACATTAGTGTTGTCATGTCTGAATTTATGCTTGATTGTTCCTGTACTTGGATGATGCTTTGGACAAAACGTCAGAAACAGTAATAAATGTAAATGTTGTTAGCACGATGCTAACACAGCTTGCTAAGTGACAGGGGGACAGAAGTAAAGACCTTTGAAGCTGAAGTAGCTGTTGCTCTGAGCTTCCGATCGTGGTCGCAAAGCAAATATAGGAAATGTGACAATAGCGTTGCTGTTGCTGTGTGTTGTAGTTTGCACAATGCTAAATTGTGGAATTAAAATTTCCATGTTTCCAACTTGTTACCTACATGATCTTTGTAGTTCCAGTGCAAAAGTAAAACGGCAAACAGAAACAAGTCTTGGCAACCTTTGCTTTTTGTTTCTACTATGCCTTGGAGGATTTTAATCTCTAAAATGTATCTCTTACTTTGGGGTTATTCTGCTGAAGAAGAAGAAGGATTCTTTCAAACTGAGATTCTGAGAGCCAGATGGCCCACTGGATCAGCAACAACTTGTGGATCCAAGGCAGATACACTGTCCCATACAAACTCTTCTGCACAACTTGCCATAAGGTAACCAGATCAGTATTGGGCACCTGAACTCCAACAGCTTCTAATGCTAGAAAGCATAAAAGACAAAAAACATTGTATGTAAATGACTGTATGTACTCAAACCACTATCTAAACATTTAAACAATATTTTCTGGTATGTGAAAATAAAAATTAATTATTCGATTCATTTGAATCAGGGAAACATAAATAAATTTAAACACAATAAAACAGTAATTGTTATGGAATATATATATTTAAACAACTATTTACAAATATGTAAATACACTATGAATACATTACGAATGAGCAATACATAAATGAGAAATAAATATTAATACAAATGCAATAAACTTACAAGAACTGTGTTTGTGCTTCAAGTCTGATTCCTTTTTATCAGGGAACTAAAGTTATATTAGGCCTTATACAGTTCTAGGTGGTTGCCAAGTGTTTGTATATACATACAATTGTAACTTGCCATTTCATGACCCATTTACAGCAGAATGTGCATTTACCTCTCGCTAGGCTACTGGCGAGGAGATGCTTTGTCTCATCTGGTCTGGAGTAACTCAGTGAAAACAGCAAGGTGTTGTATGAAACGCTGATTTCAAGTTCAAGCTGCTCTGCAGCGACTGGCAACCCTGTGTCGGTTTAGAGATGAAGACGACAGAGAAGACACTTCACACGGTTGTTGATTAGCAATAAAATACATGTATTATTACATGTAAATAAAAGTCTCGAACCTTGAATTTTTTGCTGTAGTTGGAGAAACTGTGTATAATAATGTTTTTGCACGTCTTGAAGTGGTTCGTGGGAATTTTCATATTCCTGAAATATAATATTTAAATGTACTTAATAAGATTAAGCAAATAAGCATAGCAAGCAAACCAATTCACTAACTCGTCTAAAGCTAAAGCTATCCCTGCCTACCTTCCACTTTCTGACGATGTTGTTATTCTCTTCAGCCCATCTGTCAACCAAACACGGAGTAACAGACATGTCACCGACACGGGTAACAAATTTAAACTTTAAATTTGTCCTGATATCAAATGAATGCACCACCAAGTGAAAACAACACACATGACCGATGAACACAACAAATTAACTCGTGGGTTTAACTTTCCCTCCAGCCCGTGTAAATGTACAACGTCAGCGCCATCTGCTGCTGCGGAAGTAAAAACACACATAAAAGTCCCCTAGTCGTACGTGAAAACGTTGATAGTTTTATCATAATTTGCACAATTGCTACTTTCTCCAGTTTTCCTCCATATTTATCATCGTTACTCTCCAGTGTTATTATGTATTATTAAAATCAGTAAATATCTAATAGTCCAGCGTTTCAGACTTTAACTATGGAAGAGAACAGTACAAGTGTTGTAGGTAAAAAGTACTTTATATTGTTGTGCTATTTTTCTTCTTATTTTTTATATAACAGAACGAGTACAATATTTTACATTTTAATCTGTATGTCTATTTCAATTGTAAAGGTTTTGGAAAGCTGAAATTAGTTTTAATATTATGTTATTGCCTTCTGAATTTTGTCAAGCCTTTTGCACTATTGTCTTTCACTGCGTGTATGTGTAAATATGTATTATATGTACATTTTGTTTATTGTCTTTCATTTAATGAAGCACCAGAACTCTTTCTTTGGGAAACGCTTTTCAGAATTGGGGTCCCAACCCCTAATGAGTAGTCCAAGACATGGAAAAACTCCCTAAAACTGAAGGAACCTTGGAAGAAAAGGAATACTCAAAAGGGAAATCTCTGGTCAAAACAGGATAGCAAGAAAGAGTAAAATAAAAAATAAAAAAACAACACTGACAAACAATAAATAAGAGGCAGAAGTATGTTGACTTAACACTGATTAACAGTATAGACTTTTGTTAGCACTAGTGGGATGAATTAGAGGTAATTATTAGCAGCAGCTTCCATTGGAATCTGTGAGTAGTAGTAGTAGCTTTGGTAAGTGGGGTGGGCAGTACATGTAGGTGATCCATGTTGGTCAAACTAATCTGGAAGGCAGGTCAGCAAGAGATCTTGGTGATGGTCCATCTAGTTTGGAGTACTGGTGATCCGGAAACCCTGAAGATGGTTGAGCAAGCTGAAAGGATGGGCAGTTGATCTTCTCAGAAAAGGAAAACAAATGGGCCACCATACAGGTAATTGATTGATGAACTTTCAATTTGTATCCCTCTATCTACTATTAGGACTTGTATGAAAATCTTATGACATTCTGAGTTCATAAGCTTTTCAGCATTGTAGCTAAAATTGTAGGGGTGGAGTGTGTTGGGCATTATGGAACCCATAATGTGTGTTGGATTTAGTACAGTGTGTAAACTATTCTTGAACAGTGTTTTAGGTATTATTCAATTCAATTCCATTTTGTTTATATAGCTCGTTTTAGAAAAGACACTATAACACAAAGCAGCTTTTCAAAAAAATCTGGGCCCAAGCCCCTGGTGAGCAAGCCAAGGTGATGGAGGCAAGGAAAACACTCCCCTCAGCAGGAGGAAGAAACCTTGGGAGGAACCAAAGCTCTGAAAGGGAACCCATAATCCCCTGGTTGACACTGGGTTGCAATAAAAATAGAGAAAATCAACAAGAAAATGAAAGAAAACAAACAAGAAAAACTCAAGTTGTGTTCAGATGTGCTCCTTGTGTGGCAACAGGGTGGGCAATAGGTGGAGCATGTGGAGGTGGCCCATGGTAACAGGTAAAAAAACAGGCCCATGGCCCATGGTAAACAGGTAAAAAACAGAGTTAAATCAGTTAATGAGTACTGAATATGAACAAAAGGTGTGAGAAACAGGACAGTAAATAAGAGCAGACGTTGCTATAACAGCCTGGCTAGAAAGCACAGAGAGGGGTAGACACAGACATGAGAGCTCCCTTAGACACTACTACACTGCCACTCCACCGTGAAACAGGGTGTTGGATGTTAGCGAACAGAGTCAGGTCAATTTTATTTGTATATCAAAACAATAAACAATTTATTAAAATAAGAGTAACAATGATTTCAGTTTAAAGAGCAGTTCCTTGTGTACAGATGAGCCTCTGAGGTAAGATCAGTGAGGTGGTGCATGGTTCTGTCCGTATGGGCATGCTCAATATCGCATGTGATTAAGAATGAGTGTATGCAGAAGCTCCGGCAAGACTCTCTATGACAGCACAGCTAAAGGGGAGAACCAGGAGGTACTACAGACATGAGGACGTCCTGGGACATAAGGCAGCCAACCACTTGACTGTCAACAAAACCAGAGTGAACGGGCCAGACTGGGGGGGAAACAGCAGAGTTTTGCTGGAGCTCCTGCACTCAGACCACAATTGTTCATCACTTTAAATAATGCATAACACTGAGCATCCCTAACAGTCTCTCTCTCTCT
>JBBIGC010000029.1:5372137-5384967 GCA_037576955.1 Lepidarchus adonis
GTGTGTGTGTGTGTGTGTGTGTGTGTGTGTGTGTGTGTGTGTGTATGTGTGTGTGTGTGTCTGTGTGTGTGTGTGTAACAGGAGAGTTTGCGGGAGTCCTGCGCTCAGGTGAGTGCTCTGCAACAGCGTGAGCGTGAGCAAGAGATTGCGAGAGAGAGAGAGAAAGAGCGGGAGAGGATATCTCAGGCTACTCGGGTAGAGAGAGAGACGGCACCAGAGAGGGAGAAAGAGAAAGACTCCAGACTGGAGGAGAAACTGAAGGAGCTGGAGGAGAAAGGTCTGGTCAGACTGGAACGAACAGCCTCTGGGTGTCTGGACATCGAGGTCATCCCTGTTACCATAGTGCAGACAGTACCCGGTCCTGTGCCAACAGCTGTCACTCAAACAGGTACAAAATATCAAAAACAGCTTTTTAAAAACAACAACAACATCAACAACAACAACAATAATAATAATAATAATAATATCATAGGGCAGCATGGTGGTGCAGTGGTTAGCATTGTCGCCTCACAGGAAGAGGGTTCCATATCCAGGTCGACTGTGTGGAGTGTACAAGTTCTCCCTGTGTTTGTGTGGGTGTCCTCCAGGTTCTCTGGTTTCCTCCCACTGTCGGTCTACTCTACATTACCCAGAAGTGTGAATGGTTGTCTGTCTCTGTGTTGCCCTGTGCTGGGTTGGTCTCCTGTGCAGGGTGAACTCTGCCTTATGTCCATAAACAGCTGGGATCAGCTACAGCTTCCCTGCAGACGAGTTTGGAAAATAAATGAATAGAATAATAATACTTTTTTCTTGTATACAATTCTTGTATTGCATTTCTAACGTCATTCAAACCTTAATGAAAAGTTCATAACATGTTTGTTTAGTCAACGACTGAAGCCCTTTGGTTGCTGATTACTCCTACAGTTCATGTTAAAGCTGTGACTTAACACATGTTTTTATATCCTGTGACTTAAATTGCTTCCTTTACTGTATTAAATCCTAACAGACCCAGGACCAGCAGCTGAAGTTGCTCCTTCCTCAGGTGGTCCTGCTCCACCTCCCCCTCCCCCTCCACCTCCTCCTCTACCTGGATTTACATACCCAGATGGAGGCTCAGTTCCGCCTCCTCCACCTCCCCCACCTCCTCCTGGATCTGATACCGCTCCCCCTCCCCCTCCCCCTCCTCCTCCCCCACCCCAGGGTGGGGGACCACCACCTCCTCCTCCTCCTCCTCCTCCTCAAGGCTGTGGACCACCTCCTCCTCCTGGAGCTCCACCCGCTCCAGGGGGTGAAACAGGTGACTCACACCACTTTGTTTAAAAGTTTCTAATAATGGTTTTCAATGATAATCCTTGAAGTTGGGATGTGTAGAAATGAAAGAAATTTGTCTAGAACAAGGAACAGAACCTCACAAAGGACACAACTACCTCATCTTCAGGAGATCATACGTTTGTGACATCCATAGCCAGGAGTCCAAGCGAGAACAATAGCCTTCATTCTTCTTGGGTGGGGAGGGTGGCTCTTCTTGTCCACCATCACCTCTAGAGCAAAGATGTGTGATGTAGCAGAATTGGTGGCTAGAGTTTTCCAGTGGTGTTGCAGTTTTTAAAAAAAAAGATGTGGTGGCTCATCATGTGTTAGTATTCACTCTCCCATTGTTGGTTGTATCGTGTAAGTGGGAGAGTCCTAGCGACATGCAGACAACTAAATTAGGGAGAAACCTGACTAAAAGCAGCAGAGCAGCCCATTTAAAATGACTATGAAAACCAAATAGCATCTAGAAGGAAGTTGAAATAAGCAGCATGTTGCAGTGGTTGTTGCCTCAAAGCAAGAAGGTCCTGGATTTGATCCCTGTGTGGAGTTTGAAACATTGCATAAGGTTTCCTCCCACTGTCCAGGGTCTACCCTGCCTTGTACCCAGAGACAACTGGGATCAGCTCCAGCTTCCCTGCACAAGCAGTTTGGAAATGAAATTGAATAAAAAAGTAATTTCAATTTTATGCATAATTGCAATTGATATAAGGAGATAAATACATTTACCAATTAATACTTTCTTGAAAAAATGAACTTTTGTTGTGTATTTAAGTTTACACTGTATGTTTTTATTGAATTAAATAATCCTCCGTAGTAAACTAAAGATGAGGATCACACACGTACCCACACAAGGACTGGAGGATTCATTCTCTGTGTTGTTCTCCCAGGTGTTAAGAGCCGGAAGCCCATCCAGACAAAGTTCCGAATGCCCCAGCTGAACTGGCAGGGTCTGAAGTCCAACCAAGTGGCAGGAACAGTGTTCAGCGAGCTGGATGATGAGCATCTGTTTCAGGTAAGACCTTCACAAACAGCAGGTGTAAGTGTAAAGCTACCTCAGTGGAGATATTTATTTAAATGAAATTCCCATTTTCTTCACTCTCCAGGAGCTGAATATGGACCTGTTTGCGGAGAAGTTTAAGACAAAAGCACAGGGACCTCCTACAGACCTTTCCAAGCTGAAGGTGAAAGCTCAGAAAGCCCCAACTAAAGTCTCCCTCCTGGAGGCCAACAAGGCCAAGAACCTGGCCATCACACTCCGCAAGGCTGGCATGGGACCTGGCGATATCTGCAATGCAATTGAAACGTATGTACAGCATTTTGACACAGCTTCTTTGTATAAAAGTCCATTTATGAAAGCCTGCTCAATCAGGCAATGACCTCAGGCCATTATTTCATACAAGACCTGGCTCTTGTCTGTTTGAATGGAGAAACTGTTCACACTGGTGGCAGTTAGGCTTTTCCCTCTTAAATGGCTCTTCTTTAAAGAACTTCATGGAGACATTGCATTGAGCATCACCTTCCAATTCATTTTTCAACCCTCTTCAGTTATACTCATGCTTCCAGACTGAATGAATCGCCTCCTGTTGTAATCTGTGTTCATACTGGCGGAGGAAAATTAGCATCAACCTTATTTTCCAGCTGATCTCTATGTTTATAATCTCTATGATTATAATGTTACCTTTGAACTTATCTCAGCAGTGGGCAGATATTAACAGCACCCAGAAAGCAGTGTACGCTACTTTGCTTAAGTGGTGCCTGGGCTGGGACTTGAACCTAAAACCTTCCAATCTCAACAGAAAGGTCCTAATCACCACTGCCCATTAACACCTAAGCTCAACTATCAAGCTTTACACAAGGTCAAAGTAATTATACAACAGCAGGGAAACACTAATATGTATTGATTGATCACATCTTCACATTTTTAAAACTGTGGCCTAATGATTAGAGAAGTGGGTTTTGTGACAGAAGGGTCAGGAGTTTACTTCCCAGAACCCCCAACTGCTCACTCTGTACGTCACTCTGGTTGAGAGCATCTGTCACCCTTCACTGTTAGGGCTGCAAACCCATCTTCCCATCTTATACAGCTGTTTTCTCTGTATCCAACACAACTATCCCGGAGACCACAAGGCTGGTTCCTATCATAAAACAAGGCTAAGATTATTGTCACCAGACAGAATTCTCTTGAGCCCTAAATTTGACTTGTCACATGGACTGGTGCACTGTGGTTGGACTCTGTTCCACATATCATGAGCACTCAGATCCACTAACACTAGCTATCATAACTCTAGTCGAGTCCAGCATTAATATTCTCTTTGGGATCCCCAAAATGTTCAAAATTCTTTTGGAATTAGTTTTGAAGAACTGACCTCTCCTTGAAGATTGCAATGTCTGTATATGTGTAGATCTATATTTAAACTCTCATCTTGTCCTTGGTGGTACAGGGGTTAGTGCAATTGCATCACAGCAAGAAGGTCCTGACGATAAGTGTGTGTGTGTGGTTGTCTGTCTCTGTGTTGACCTCCTGTCTAAGGTGTGACCTGCCTTGGTCTGCTGTAAACTGGGATTGGATCCGGCTTCCCTGCAGCCTGGAATAAGCTTCCACTATAGTCTGGAAAGTTGTCGACGCCAGTCATGAGTGTCAGAACATCCTGTTTCTATTTTTTTTTGCGTCGTGTCACACCAAACTGATGTCTCACCTCAGTAAAAAGAAGCTACTGCTGTTACGCCAGTCGTCTTTCACAAAAATATGGCTAAACTGGCCAAAAATGAGAAGATTGAAAGAAATTAATTCAGAATTTGGAGAAGACAGTACTGCTATGGTAACTAAATTGCTTAATGTTTTGGGTTGGAATTCTTTATATAAGAATTAATATATATTGCATTTAAGGTGCTCCCAATCTGTAGACAAAGTTTCAAGTAATTAGCTGAGGACCATAGTTTCTTTTTTGACTTGGATGATGTTTCCAGTATGGACAACCTGAAGGTGATACTATACTGAAATACTTTACTCATTAACTCATAACTTCTGATAGTACTATTTTCACTTCCAGGCTGTATTTACATTTTCTCACAGTAAGATATTTAGTTAAAAAATTTGACTGTTGCTTAACTAATCTTATCTCATCAAGGGATATTTAGATATTGTGCACATTTAGCTATTCTATTATTCTAGTGGTCATTTAGAATAACACATTTAACTGTGGCACATATAACTGACCACAGATGATAAATGTGTTGATCCAGATGTTAAATAACAAGTCTGTTATGCTCAGGCGGCTGTGTTCAGAGCCATTTTTGGATGGTTGTTTTACGTCTGCCTCAAAATATTTGTAACATTTTTTTTAATCCTTCATAGTGCCTCTCTAAAAATAATGATCATGGAAGAGTTCACGTTTGGCCTTTTTGGGTTTGCGTATGTGGTCTGAAGTAGTGTTTGGCTTATGTCATTGATGGCATGAGTCTTGGCAGTGGTGGGCTAACGATTAGGACCTTGCCCCTGTGATTGGAGGGTCGCAGGTTCAAATTTTAGCCTAGACCCCACTTGAGCAAGGTAACGTCCCACTACACTGCTCCCACTTACACTCAACAACCAAAATGCAATACAGTACAAAAAGGAAAGAAACAACAAATCCTGAATTCGGTTGTGGTTATGATGTCGCGACCATTAACACATTTACACATTTTATTTAATTTTAATTTTATTTTATTTACTACATATTTTACCTTTATTTTATTCACTCGTCAAGTACTATAAATCTTTGTATAGTGCTGTGTGCATACTATTCCTCTGTTTTTTCTGTTTCCTGCTGCAGTGAGCATGTGTAAGACGAAAGAATTTCCCTCAGGATAAATAAAGTTCTTCTTATCTTATCTTATCTTATCTTATCTTAATTAGGACCGCCTATTTAACCTACAACAGATCAGCCTTGGCCATTTGTCTCAAAGTGTCTGTAGAAACGTTTTGAGAAAACACTTAACTGCTGAGCTGTTCCTAGCTGTTGGGAAGCAAATGGATCTTCCAAATATTCTACGTATCCTAAAGATGTGACTGAAGTTTACATTGTCCCATGTCTCTGAGTATTTCAGTCTGAATTTGAACAGCTTGCCCATCAAATTGTCACGTTGCACTCAATTGTACTATCCCACACTTCTCTCTCTCTAAGGTATAATCAACAGGCTCTGAGTTTGGACTTCCTGGAGCTTCTGGAGCGATTCATCCCATCTGATTATGAGCTGAAGCTGTTGCAGAACTATGAGAAGGAAGGGCGTCCCCTTGAGGACCTATCTGAGGAGGATCGCTTCATGATACGCTTTGGCAAAATCAAACGGCTGGCCCAGCGAATCAGTACCCTCACCTTCATGGGAAACTTCTCAGACACTGTCAAGCGCCTGCAGCCGGTCAGTGCAGTGGTCAATGGGTGTATGTGTGTTGTTGATGTTGCATGGCCATTTGAGTGAGTTTGTCATTATTCTTATGAAATTTGCTACAGCAACTGAACTCCATCATCGCTGCCTCTATGTCCCTCAAGTCTTCAAGCAAGCTGAAGAAAATATTAGAGGTAAGTGGCTGTTACAGGAATGTCAAAAGCTGGAGCTAATCCCAGCTGACTATGGGCATAAGGTTCACCCAGGACCAGAGGCCAACACAGAAACAGACAACCACTCACACACACTTATAACTATGGATAATTTAAAAAGGCCAGTCAACCTAAGTCTTTGGACAGTGGAAGGAAACCCACTAAAACATGGGAAGAGCTAGTACACTATAGCAGACACCTACTGTATGGTCGACCAGGTGATTGAACACAGGACCTTCTTGCTGTGTGGCAACAGTGCTTATCACTATGCCACCCTTAATTAATATTATATTGCTCTCAAATAAAGTATTGGATGGTCTTCTGATTTGGTCTTCTGTCTACCCTGCTTTGTGCCCATAGTCAGCTGGGATTGGCTCTAGCTTCCCAGTCACCTGAAATGTATAAATGGATTAGGAAACGAATGAAAGAAAGAATGATTACACTTCCCAAGTTGTGGAAGATGTAGAGGTAATCAACACTTACGAATATGTGACATCATATGAGTAAAGTGATGTTCGTGTTTAGATCATTCTGGCCTTTGGGAACTACATGAACAGCAGTAAGAGAGGAGCCGTGTATGGGTTCCGTCTGCAGAGCCTTGATCTGGTAAGATGATCATTCAGACATTTTCCACTGTTCGAGATGTACCATGGATTTGAAGTCAAAGGCACATGCCGTCCCTACTTACCTGTATGCCTAAAGTTTACCTGCTCTCTCTCTCTCTCTCTCTCTCTCTCTCTCTCTCTCTCTCTCTCTCTCTCTCTCTCTCTCTCTCTCTCAGCTGCTGGACACCAAGTCTACAGATCGCACTCAGACTCTTCTGCACTTCATTGTGAACATGGTGCGAGAGAAATATTCTGACCTGACCTCCTTCTACTCAGAGCTGCGCTTTGTGGACAAGGCCGGTCTGGGTAAGTGTATTAAACACAAACATGGTGACTGGAATTACTCTTTTTTGACATTCTGATGAACATTATTCCAAATGAAGATTTCAGCTGTTTACATGGGATGGGATCTAATATGGTCAGGGTGGAACGACTACACCACACACACACGTCATGTATTCATCTTGCCTGAGGACTTTCTTTGGTTTTATTGTATGGACTCAGGATGAATATCTATATGTACGGATCTGCTTCAACTTTAAAAAGGTTCTTCACAATGACACGTCATAAACACTGTTCTTTAAATTCCTATTCATTCAGGATTCTTTAGGGAACCAAAGGAGGTTCCTTTATACCACCAAACTTTCTAGGCCTTTCTTTTGGGGGTGGTACATTTCTCTCTCTCTCTTGCATTCTTTCCTTATTTTAATTTTTGTACTCAATTTCTTCTCTCTCTCTTTCTCTTTTTCTTCCTCTACCATCACTCTATGTCCCTCTCTCTTTCTTTCTCTGTCATGTCACCTAATTTTCCTTTTAATATTTCTTTCATTTTCCTTCTTACCTTTTCCCCTTTCTTTCTACTTCCTCCCTTCTTTTCATTCTCATTTCCCAATTCTGTTTCTCTTTGTTTTTCACCTCCATTCTTACTCTCTTTATCTCTCACATTTTCTCTACTTTCTCTTTTTTTCTTGCTCTCTCTCTCTCTCACAGTGTCTCTGGATAGCGTGTTGCAGGATGTGCGTGCTTTGGAGCGGGGGATGGAGGGAACCAAGAAAGAGTTTCTGGTGCAGGATGACATCCCTGCGCTGAAAGAGTTTGTGAAGGTCAACAGTGAACTGCTGGACTCACTCGTTAAAGATGGAAAGACGGCTCAGGTCAGAGAACATGCAGACACTTACATACGATCCACAAGTCCATAATTTATAGCATTTGGTAGGTAAATAGATGTGTCCATATTTTTTAAATACTGTATTAATCCCAGAGGCGTAATTATTTTCTGTACTTTACCCATCTGAGGCGCTGAGGACACGGCCTGGAACAGTAGGGGGTTAGGCTAGTGGTGGTCACTTCAGCCTCCTGCTGGTTCTGCGGCTTAAACCCACAACCCTTGATGCACAAACCCACTCCTCTAACATTAGGCCACGGCTGCCCCCTTCTAATGTTACTGCTCTAACGTAGCCCCCAGGAAATCTGAGGCCTTTCTGTTAGGTGTAGAAACACTGATTTTCACAAAGACCTTTTTTTGTTGTTGTTTCCTGTTATAATCTGTTCTGACTATTCTACTCCACTCCATTAGGAGGCGTACATCTCAGTGGTGGAGTATTTTGGAGAGAATCCAAAGACCACTCAGCCCTCCATGTTCTTCCCTCTCTTTGTCAGATTCATTAAAGCCTACAAGGTGAGAGATTATTACAAACTATAATATTTCAAATCACCACGTCCTGTAGTAAACTCCTACAAATAAAGGACATGAATTCAGTCGTTGGTGTTACCACAGTCATCTGAGAACATTACTGGTCTTGTTCTGTTTTTGGGAGTTCCTATTAAACTGTATTCATGTTCACACCAATACTGCACTGGTCCCCAATGGCACATGTTACAAGGCTTTATTTTCATCGATTACAAAACTTTTTTGAGTGAGACGTTCATGTCTTGCTGATGGGCACATGAGGTTATGATGTGGTTTAGGACACCACACTATATACAGTTGCTATGGGAATATCAGCCCTGGTGGTGACTGAAGTTACTGGGTGATGCGGTGAAGTTCTGAAGTTGTTGTGTTGTTGTTGTTTTTTTAACTCACAGTAAGTCATTCAGTGGCCTAAACCATATCCACAAGCCTGCACCACTTTAACATAATGCTGGATGAGATTTGGGCAGGTTGAGAGAAGAATGGGTCGTATTTATATAGAAATGACTTGGGCTGTTTGGATAACCGCTGAGTTCTAGTATTTGTTGGCAACTTGCAGTCACAGTTTTAAACTAAAGGAGCAAGGTTTGCATATTTCAGATGACTTTGGTGACTGCTAACTTCTGGGAAGAGTGGAAAAAATTATCAAAGACTTTCAAAAGATTTCCAATTTCAGGTCTTAGAGATAATATTTCTTTAAAAAACATTATTGTCTTTTGGTTTTGATTATCTCCAATGTTGGTTCCCTTAAGAACCAAGTTTGAAAAGATATTTGTGAGTGTGAAGAACCTTTTAAATTATTATAGAACTGTCACATAATACACAGGGGTGCAATGGCTCCAGTATTGTACCTTTTTAAAAGTATATTTAGTGTCCTTTGAGGGACCCTTGTTGTTGCTGGGTACTCGGAATCGTCATAATCCTTCCCTCTATGAACAGCCCTTTCCCTTCAAGTTGGTTCTTCACACTCTCACGCATCTCATTTACAAAAAATGGATCTCTGAAGAACCTTCCATTCTCCAAAAATAATTGTACTTGCTTTTGGTCCTGCCCCATCCTACATCTCTGAGCTGCTACACCAGCCATTCTCTCAGGTCAGTTGATGAGCTGCTCCAGAATATGCTCAAAACTAAGCGTAAGCTTACAGGAGGATGTGCCTTCGCTGTAGCAGCTCCTAAATTGTTCAATGACCTGTCTTTACATATAAAACATGTACATTTTACATATAAAAGTTTTTCAGTCACTTCTTAAAACCCATTTCTCCTGCTTGGCTTTCGACACTTTGTGAGAGGTTGATTTCACTGTCTTCGACTGTATCATTGTTTTAAGTCTTTTGTTGTCAGTTTTATTCATTTAGTTATCTTATTTTGACCTTGTAAATTATTTTTATTGTGTCTAATATTTATTATTCGGTCCAGCACTTTGGTTCAATGCAGTTGTTTTAATGTCATTTACAAATAAAGCTGAATTGAATTGGATTCCAGTGAAAGTTTTTTTAAAGGAAACAAATACTGGTTCTTCTATGGCATGAGCACCTCTAATTGTAAGAAAGTAGGTTTTTAATATGTGAAATGCTATCAGTCATTCACAATTTAATGTCTCTGTCCATACCTTATGTATCAGTGCTGTATGTATATAAATATATACTGCTGCATGTGAGACTTACACACAGAAATTTCAATGTTCTATACCTGTGAAGTGACAACAAAGGTGATTTGATTTGATTTGGCAGCAAGCGGAGCAGGAGAATGAGCAGAAGAAGAAGCAGGAGAGTGCCGCTGAAGAGCAGTTAACTCCGTCACCGAAAAAGAAAGACTGCACACCACAAAAGGTCAGAAAGTATAGCCCACTGTTCCTTTCTCCATGTCCTTCTGTGGCTCCTTCTTCTTCTTCTTTTTTGTGGTTCCCAGACATACTGCACTACTTGTCTTCTGTCAATAGTTTAAATGTTTTTATACTCACGAAAGCATCTATAATAAAGCAGAAGTGGTTCTTCGATCCTAAAAAAAAGAGTGAAATGGTACATTAACAACCGGTTTGCTGGAACATCTGCTAATTTTGACCTTCATCAGGGTCCCATGATGCCCAAGATGCCTCAGATGGACCTAATAGCAGAGCTGAAGAAGAGGCAGGTGAAGCCACAAGTCACTGACGGTGCCATCGAAGGGATCATCACAGGTACGGGGAACAGTGGCCACTGTGAAGTTCAAATTCAGAATGACGATACAAAGAGAATGAAAGCATGAAATGAAAGTGATACATTCACATGGTGTAAAAATATTAAATATAAAAGCCACGTTTTATCTGTAGGGAGCATGAACTTATGATTGGTCAGCATCAGTACCATTGTGTTCAGTTTTTTCACAGATTTTTGGTTGATACACACACATACACATTTTGTCCACTAGGAGGCACATGGTCATAGCTCATTAATACTGTTTTGTGGAGCGACGCCACATTGTGAACAGCATCAGTGTAAAGATTCAAACTTTTAACTCAATTCATTGCTCCACAGTCTTTGGATGAATTCCAAATTTAGTCAAATTTCATCAAAGGAGGCGCTGTAGCTGACACACAAGTCTGCTCTGACTGTTGATTCTCTAAGCTGGATGTGCAGGAGCCCGTCGGTAATTTCAATAATGCGGTTCTAGAGTTTTGCTCATGGACCACTGTCCTTAAACATTCACGGCAGGTTAGCAACCCTGCTCAGGTTCTTGTATGGGACCTCTTCCGGATTGAAGGTGTGGGCCTTTGTGTAGGTCTCTGAAAACAAAGCTAGAACAGAGAGTAGCACACTCGTATTCTTACATAGACATGATTTGTTCCAGATCTACTTTCCCCCTGGCTGGAGCTGAGTAAGAGTGTGCTCCTTTATTTTCATTCCCCCTGCATATGGGTCTCTTCATTCTGTTCCACAATCTGATTGACACCTAGAATCAAATGTTACATTTGAAAAAACGATTCTCAAGTTGTATGAAACAACCAGGTGGGTACAGGTTCTTAGGCACCACCAAATTCATGATTTTGTGCAAATAAGTAAACATCCCCTGCACTCCTGCACAACATATTGCAAAATTATGGCACATTTATGACATATGACCCATAATAATATCACATACATTCCCCCAATATGGGAAAAATATAAAACATACAATTTGTACACCTAAAAAAAGGAATGTAATGTGACACCTGTGAGGTCAGGTGAACGCAGATCCAATGCCAACTGTTTTTCTGCTTGTTGGAGTGAATCAGAGTTCACATGGGCTTTCAGGACTTGCGTTCACATTGCACATTGAAATCCATTTTCTTCACGGTCTGGAGGAGCGGAAATGTCTCATGATTCTTTACACAGGGTAAACCTAGTAGGGGGCAATGTTTTCTGGGCAGCAGACTGGAGTGTAACAAAGGCAAATGAACATGAATTTAACATTACACTGATATGAATCAAGCACTGCTACTAAAGCCCAGGTCATTGATCTGAATTCCTCTGTGGACGAGACCTTATTCTTAACTGCAGAGTTGCTTAATAAAGATATATATACAATACTCCTCTCAATATAAAGTTGTCATTTATAAGTGTTTAACAACATTTCTTCTCTCTGTATGTGTGTATGTGTTTTGCTTTGTCAGACTTGAGAAATTCACCATACCGGAGAGCAGATGGCCGAAGAGCAGCCCAGCGACAAGACACCTAATGGGATTGTCTATTTGTATTCGCACATGCAAATACACACCAGCCTACACATTCATATAACAGTATTACACTCAAAATGATTATGCCACAAAAGAACAGCGCACACACACTTTCAAACCCACACACCCTGTAGGATGCACCTAGAAAAACAAATGCTTATAACAGAGAACATAAACACACGAAATTCACACTAACAGACACACACCACACACATGCTCATGCATATGTTTTTTTTGTTTTGTACTGTCAATCATTTGAGTCATTCAGAATAACTGTATATAGGACCTAAAATCTGATTGGATGCCACTGTGTGTTAACCTTTATATTTACCACATATTGCTCTGGATCTATAAAGCTATTGTGCCTTTTTCAAGTTTGTTCAAAGAGAGAAACTGTCAGCATTTTTACAAAAAATATATTAAAAAGTGTTATTTTATTATCATTACACAGAGATAAAAAAAATCATTATCAGTGTTAAATTGTGCTTTTCTGAAAAAAAAAAGCAATTGCCAAGGTATCTGTAAAAAAAAGTTTTTTAAAAGAAATATGTAATTGTAGATCTGTAGAACAGACAGTACTGTCAGTGTTATATGTATATCCCAAGCTCTCAAACATGGCACTGTTTAAATCAGCTGTGTATATAAGGCTTAAAGTCTGATTTTGAACCAATTGTCGCACGTTGCCAGCCTCATATATTTACCACATTTTAGACCAATACTGTAATCGTATACTGCTGTCCCTTGTTTAACTTTGTTGATATCTCCTAATTGTCTGTAAAAAAGTACCAGAAATGCAATTCAGATCATTTTTACAACATTAAACATAAAAAACAAAGAAAATCAGTGTCAGTAGCCCCGTTTACATGGACACTTTTTTTTCAATCCGATTAAATTGAATCAGATTAAAAGAACCCAACCGAACTGTTTACATGAGCATCAAATAAAGAGATCCACGTTTGTTCCACGTTTACA
>JBBIGC010000029.1:5422055-5433148 GCA_037576955.1 Lepidarchus adonis
CCAGGCGGCTGGTTGAATCTGCTGGGAAATACTGGGGGCGGGGCTACAGATCCATGAGCGTGCGCGTGGATTATGAAAACCGAACGTTCGGATTATAAAATCTGAGGGTACGGATTGTAAAACTGAGGGTACGGATTGTAAAACTGAGGGAATGGATTGAAAAACTGAGGGAATGGATTGTTTTTTTTTTTCTCCTCGGGTGACGTTGGGGGCTCCGTAGATGTCACTGAAAAACTACAAAAAAACAAATATTTATTTTGTGAGCAGTGTAATGGCAAGACATGGAGGCTGTGTGGTCTTAGTTTTTTGCTAGTACAACATAAAGAGGTGGTCAAACATCTGTGTCCTAAATGGAAACTCCTACACTTTTAACAGACACTAAAACACAGTCAGTTTCACCATAAAACCACTCTGAGCGATAGTTAGTCAACCACGTTAATGCAACTAGCGTTGTTGTCTAATGCTGATGTACTCGCGCTTTACCTTCATGACGTAGCAGAAACGCGCCGGATGTGATCTCCATGTGCCACAAAGCTGGTCTTTTGCAGTAACTGTTGCTAAATTGGGTACATTTTATTGGGGAAAACCTAATATTATTATCATTTATTATTAATGCTGATGTTATTATTCTTACATTTAAAATATTTTGGACACACATAACGTCATTCTGTTAGGACAGAATAATACTTTTATTTATTCACCTTGTATTCATTCCATATTAACGAATTTCCAGCTTTGTAGTTGTAGCATTTACAACTGGAAATTCAACACAATGTAACAAAATTTATGAAACCTTGTAATGACCATAGATTTGTGTGCGATACAACTCCTTAGGCTGAACGGGGTTTTACGTCCTGTGAAGCTACGCGATCGAGCCCTGAGCATCGGATGGGTCAGCTGTGTAGGTTAGATATGATCTCGGATGCGAAATGCTTTACTACTATTCATAAACCTCTCGGGCACACGCTCTTATAATCAATCTTCGTCAGTAACACGCATGTATTAAAGGGCTTAAAGGGCCAATTTATCAGCTGTTGAAAGATAGATGGATACTTTACTGATCCCGAGGGAAATCTAGCCGTTCTGGGCTTTAAATCCGGCTCACAGGGACAAAACTCAAGGTGATTTTGCCACTTCCTTAATGCCTTTAGTCTTTAACAGCACAGTAAATCTAAATCCCAGGTATCACTTCTGTACTTGCTTTGAAGCAACAAGAATTTGATCCAACAGCAGACTACTAAATATGTAATTGTTTGTCTGGACCATCAGTGCCACCTTGTGGGAAATTTGAGTACTTCAGCGTCCGTACATACCAAGGCTGAAAATGAACAATAGCATTTAAGATTGAACTTAATCTCAACAAAAACAATGACAGTTTTGTAATAGAGATTTCTTTATTATAGTGCATTTCTCAGATGTTACAAGATGGGTTAAAAAAAGCTAGAAACAAAGAAAACTTAAGAAAAAAAAAACATGCACACCTCTCTTGTTGTTTTTCTTAACATACTTTCTTAAAATTAAAGCTTTACATCTGAACATAAGGTGGCTAAATGAAAATGGCTAGCTAAAATACATTTTCTTACAGATTACTTGCCATACAAATGTTTGCCATTCAAATAGATCAGTTCAACTACAGTAGGTCTAAGAGATCATTACAATAAAAGGCCCAAAAAAACAAAAAACAATTAGAGTTCTGAAACTTGAGTTTTGGTGCATTTTATAAAGAAAAAAAAGGAGAATGAGAGGGGAAAAAAAACAAACAAACAAACAAAAAAAAAAAAACACGGTGCTGTCCAGTTGTAGACCTGGTGTAGGGTGAAAATATTCACCCATTCCTTTATGAGAGGTCAGTCCGGGTTTCATATACATGTTCTTACAGTGTGCAAGTACTGGATGTACGCAAACACATTCGCAATAGCCTTTGGAATAAGTTCAGATACCAAGGAAATGAAATAATCTCTGTCAGTTGTTTTGAAGGTTTTCTAAGAACACTGCCTGTCTGTTGGTTACAGTATGGAGGATGTACTCTCAGAAATGGCCTGATGGGTCGGGTGACACAACCAGAGGAAGGAAAAGAGTTTGGGTAAGCAATAGGGAACATGAAGAGACCAAAAGCAACAGACAACTCTTTGCTAAACTATTGGTATGTGAAGCTGAATGTACAGGTGGAGCTGCAGAGGCTGATGCCTTTAAAGGAGTCATAAAAAGTCTTGCATGCTTTTCTCCTGATAGTGAGTTTTGTTTCGCTCTGGCAGACATGGCTGATCATTTCTGATCAAGTGTGAACCCATGAGAGGACAACTGGAGAATGACTGTACCCCTGACTCAACAGACCACACGAAGTAAGAAAGAAAGAAAGGAAACAATCGACAAGAAAAGAATCGGTAGAGTGGGAGCAGCTCTAAAAAGGCCTCTACTCTGAGACAAAGTTCTAACTCTCACAGCACATACACCAACACTCCTGCCTCCACACATTGGGGGGTAAATGTTTTTAAAATAGAGCCTCCATTCAGAAAGCTGAAAGATGTTTTACATGCATCACTCAAGGTCCTAGTTTAGGAGTGAAGCGTTCTAACTGGCAGTACACTGCAAACCCAGCTTAGTCCTCAATACATTTCTAACTTTAAATGCATTAGGGTCTCGTGTTGAGTTTACAGCAAATGTCATTGAAGAAACCGACAAGCACATGCTTCTAGGATCAGCTGAGTGAACAAACAAGAGGAGAAGTCAACGACTGGCTTTCACTGTGGAATCCATGAGAACCACAACTGAACCATTTTTGTCCCCAAATAATGCAAAGAAGGATCTAGGATGGAAAACGTCACTTTATTGTCTTTTCTTTTCTCCCAACCTGATGCAGGTTACAATGAGTTTCATCATAAGTGGGGGGTAAAGGGTGACAACATGAACCTTGTAACATCTTAGACATGCCCGACTGCTTTAACATCAGAGGATGAAAAATCAAGACTGTACTATTTCAATATTATTTATTCTGTAAGTAACAAAAAAAAAAAGCATCCTGTTTAGCATCCTGGGTCGTTCTTTGCTTTGTAAAAACAAGAAGGGCAACAGAGGCAGGAGAGAGGGAGACGAGCGAGGGAGAGACGAGAGAGAACCGAGCTGTATGAGAAGCATGTGTTCAAAAGGCACAGCAGGGCTGCTCCCACTCTTCGCTCACACACACATGCACGCACTTCCGTTCTGGTGTGTACACGAGACAGCACTGGGGAGAGCCTCTGAAGTCCAGAGGACCAAACAAAAAAAGAGAAGAATGGATAAAGTGGGTGACGGAGACTAAATCCAGTGCTGCCATTTTCACTACACACATACGTGTGCAAGCACACACACATACACACACGCACACACACAGCGCAGACAGCAGAGGGCTAGATGGAATGGATCATTTAGCGTTTTTGAGCTGGTTGGAGAGCCAGTCCAGGCCCTCATACAGGCCGTCCCCGCTGGTGGCACAGGTGGCCTGGATGTACCAGTTGCGGTGCCTCAGCGAATGCAGGCCCAGTTTGTCTGTGATCTCTGCTGCATTCATAGCATTGGGCAGGTCCTGCAGGGGGCAAGGGAACAGTCACTCAACACAATGAAGAGAGATTTTACTCATAGTCAAGAGACAAGGGAAAGTGACTGTCATTGAGAACACGACCGCACCATATAAAAATTGTAACCCATTACAAATGCACACGTGGAGCAGCAGGGAGCTATGAAGTGCGCACACGGAGCAGTGTAGTGGGACAGTACCTTGCTCAAGGGTACCTCAGCAATACCCAGGCCAGGACTTGAACCTGAGACCGTCCGTTCACAAGGGCAAGGTCCTAACCACTAGGGCACCGCTGTGGTGTCTTTATAAAAGACACAGATATGTCTATATATATATATGAAATCACACACATACATATATAGTGCCCTCCATAATTGTTGGCACGCCTGGTAAAGATGTGTTAAAATAAAAAAACTATAGAAAACTATATCCGTATTCTAGATATTGAATTCTTTCCAGGAGGAGAAACTCGTCACTGTTTTAGACAAAAGACCACCATAAAATCAAAAGGACAATGACGATTACATCATAATGGGCACAATACTCAGATTTATTTCATGCTAAACTATATGCAATGTTAGCCCCGACAGCCACACTCTCCTCTACAATTTCACAACCCACCCAATTATTAGGAAGACGTTAGAGAGAACAATTCTGTTGCCCAGGGCTACTATTCATAAGGTTTTGCCAAATGGCAAAGCGGTTTCATTTTCTGTGAGAAGTGCCTGCCAGATTAAACTGACTCTGGAGATTTAAGGCTGCGTTAGTTCATCTCCCTTACCTGTTTGTTGGCAAAAACGAGCAACACTGCATCTCTAAGCTCGTCCTCAGCCAGCATCCTTGTCAACTCTTCTCTTGCCTCATTTACTCGTTCCCTATCATTACTGTCCACCACAAAAATCAGACCTGAGAGAAAAAACAAGTATGAGATCCATCCATTTATTTACTCTTTTCATAAAACTGAAATGTGTAAACTTTCAAGAGACTGACCTTGTGTGTTCTGGAAGTAGTGCCTCCACAGCGGCCGGATCTTATCCTGACCGCCCACATCCCAAACTGTGAAACTAATGTTCTTATATTCTACTGTCTCTACATTAAAACCTGCATGAGGAAAAAAACAAAAGAAGGAATTAATCTAAACATTTAAAGTCACTAATAGCAATAGGGTTCCAAGCTGGACCCAGATTCTCATTTAAACTACAGCCTCAGGATGTGTGAGAGAGCAGGACAGAGACCAAGACAAGAGAGGACAGTCTGTAAAGTCTACAGAATGAAACAAAAGAAGAAAGATATAAAGAGGGTGACAAACACAATCCTGTGCTTCTATTTTCACTACAAATATGCATGTTCTCTATTGTCTCCTGCAGTTAGTTCTTCTCAGATCTTCAGACCCCAAGACCACCAGTTCAGACAACAGGAGAAAATCTTCTTGTCAGATCAGAAAAAAATTGTTTGCCCACAATGTTCTGGGGAATGCTTGAAGTGGAAAAGGTATGGCATTCAATCCAAACAACACTACATTAACCTCTAAGCATGGTGACATCATGCTCTGGGGCTCTTATACTCTCAGGTGAACCTTCATAAAGTAGACAGAACAATGAAAAAGGTTTTCAAATTTCTTTTTCAACAGCTAAAAGTCTGAAAGCTGAACAAAACTGTATCTCACAAAAGGACAATGACCCTAAGTTCTTGTTTTGGCACGGCCCAATCAGGTTAAAATAATTTGTTTGGATTGGCCTCCCCAAAAGATAGTCCTTAAATCTATCAAAAATGTAAATGTGTCCAAAAATCCAGGCAGTTGGTAGTAATTATTAATTGTATTTTAACATGCTCCAACTCCCAATACTGGACTGATAATCAAAATGAATATATTAGCCCAACAATAACTTAAACAATCAGCAGTCAAAAGAGAGATAAGAACAAAAACAAAGTGATTAGAAAAAAACATTTGCAAAGAGTTTGTACAGAAGCTATAGAAGAAAGAAAGGGCCTGTTGGAAAAAAAGATAATCGATATAACAAATATCATATTTACTGACCAATGGTGGGAATGGTGGTGACAATTTCTCCCAGTTTAAGCTTGTACAGAATGGTGGTTTTGCCTGCAGCATCCAAACCCACCATCAGAATACGCATCTCTTTCTTCCCAAAGAGATTCTTAAAGAGGCCTGCAAACATGTTCCCCATGATGGCAGATCTGAGAGAGAGAAAACAAAATGGAAAATGACAGATCAGATACAAACAAAACCTTTATATTAAGATGATTTTACCCTTAAAATGTACCTGAATCATTGACATCAAAATGATAAGGTCTAACAGTGTTCGCAGCAGGAAGTGCAACAATAAAGACAATCCTTCCAATTCACCATCATCACTGGATTACCACAAGAACAATATCTCCTGATACCAATATTATTCTGTTGTATTATTCTTAAATAAAATAAATATGTTTATATGAAACACATTTGTCCATGATGGCCAAGCATCTACAATCTTAACTATAAACCACTCACTCAAACGGAGAACAAATACCCCCCACAATGTTGTCCACAACTGCAGTTTCTTATGGAGAAATTTCAAAACCATAAACCACAATTTAAAGTTAAAATGATTTTAAACAGCAGGATTCAGCATTGTAGAATGCCAAATATAAACCTTTCCCTTCAGTACAGTACAGTACACCAGCAGGCAGATACAAATGTCACAATTAACAACCACTATCTCAGCTAACTAGAGAGACACGGTTCATATTTAGCTATAAGAAGGCTGAAAAGGGATGGTCTTCAAGTATAGATTTCAAGTAAATTAACTGTAGTTTCTAAAACAGACCTAAATTAAAAACATGTTTTGAGCATGATGCTGACTAATGACGAACCCTCTTGATAAAGGCTGTTGAAGCCCTTATTTAACACACTTTAGCTGATCTTCTGCAGTACTGACCTAGTGAGAAAGACCGGGACCTGTTCTTCTCTGCAGGCTAAATTCATCACAGATACTTTATTAATAAAGTGCTTTTATTAGTCATCCATATGAGAGCAAGAGTATCTGACGCATGCTCAGAAACGTTGCGTCAGATGTTGGAACATGCTATAGATTAGCTTCACAGCATGTTGTTTTCAGCATGTGAAAAAGCCCTAGGGACCTGCCTGGAGTATAATACCAGAATGCTTAATAATCAGCTGAAGCCCATTTTCTTTATTAAGAAAGAAATTATTCATGGCAGTAGGATACAATGCATGCCTCATATTATGCACATTGTAGATGCAACAAAGAGGGTAACATTAGTGCACTTTAATTTCCCACTTCTAGCACAAGAGAAACTCAAGCTAGCAGATGACATTGGGAGTTAGATTTTAGTTTTTTTTGTTTAGTTTTAGCAAAACCATCTCAAAACTGCAAACCAATGGCTGGGTTTACATACACACTGTCAATCTTAATTACATAATTCTGACTGAAGATAAACATTTATTAATCCCAAAAGTGGGAAATTTGCTGTGAGATCTAACAGTCAGGTGTTTACATTCCAGCACACATTTAATCAGAACAGCTGTTACATTGTGCACATTATGTATTCATCTTGCTCAAGGGTTTTTTTTGGCACATTTTACTGTATCAACTCAAGAGCATCTACATGTATTGTCTGCAATCAAGCAACAGAGTGATTACAGATTACAGCCAAGTGTTCACATTTCCCCGGTGGTTCTTAATTTGTGCTAAGCTGGTCTCATTTTTCAAAGGGATTTATGTGAAAAGTTCATTATTTCCGGCTCTCTTTGTGTGCTCCATTTTCAGTTGTACTGAAAAGCTATGAGACCTGGTTCAGCTTGGAGGCTGGATTTTTGAGAAATGTACATCAGACATTTAGATAAAAAAAAAAAACAGAACAAACAAGTAATCCAATTTAGTCATTCACACAGTGCAGCATAGTAAGCCTTTATACCAAATACAATCAATCAGTCAATATTAGGTTCTATGTAAACCCAGCAAATGTCTCAGGGAACAGAACAAGCATTCATAATTTAAGGTTTTTTGTGTGGTGCCCTTTTAGAAGCATTAATTGCTTTAACAGTCTGGTTACCACCGGTTTGAGCTGCTCCAATTCATTAACTTTCTCTAGAGTAAGGCATTCTCACACCACTCTAAATGATGCGCGTTGGTGTCTTAAAAAGATCATGTTTTTTTTTTTTAAAGAGAAAAGTTGATTATGTATATGCTAACTTCTACTAAGCAGTGTTGATCAATTTGGGGATGTTCGATATCATAACCACAAGCTAAATTATGATAAAGGCCACAGCTCAGTCTTGCATCACTACCTGCACTGGAAAACTGGAAAGAAAAGGGGAAAAGGCACAATGAGGTCAGTGATGTGGTGAATGTAGGCCACTGCAGGAAGGAGAGCGGCTGTAGGTAACCTGACCAGCTTGTAAAAGAAGACGCCTGGCTACTGAATTAATGACAGAGAAAAAGAGCAGAGCAAGTCCTCTGTTGAGTTACACCTGAATCCAGACAAACTGTAACCCAAGGAGGTGATGAGCACAGTTCATCAGACAATACAGCCTTGATACAGACCCGAGTCACTTCTAGATACTAAGGAACTAAACTAAATCTTCAATCTTCTCACACATGCCCTTATTAAACCTTACTGTAATTCTAAATGTAAAGAAGTCAGAGTGTCAGGAGCAGCTCTTCTGAAGGTTACGCATTCAGAACCAACAAGAGGTGAATTTTGAAAACTTATACCAAACCTAATTGTTTGACATGTTTAAGCCTAATTATAATAGTTAACCATCAGCAGCTGAAGAGCACTTAGTATTAAGTCCATCACTACTGAAACATCAGTCCTGGTAAAATAATAAAATAATTAAAATAAAATGTTTAAAAGGTTTTGTTTACACAATTATTCCATTACAACTTGATAGCTTCACATTGTCATTTTCTGTTAGTGTTTAATATTTATTTTCTTGTGTTGGATATTGTTTAATTTTTAAACAGCTGTACACGTCTTCATCCAGCATTAGTTTTTACATGTATAAAGTTACTTCACTAGACAGTTACAGCACTAGTTTCAAGTTTGGTTATTCTAACTAAATATCCAACAAATATTTCAACTTCCTCTAACATCATTGCACATCTAAAAGTCACATTGCCTTCTTGTACAAGGCTGTGCTTAGCTAAATGATCATATTTAGTAGGCATGTAAAAATAAAAATATTGACATGAAAATCTGTATGTTCATTCCACAATTATTTATTTCAGTTTTCTGTGGCCAAATTGCTTTTGCTGTATTTGACCCTGAATTATAGTTTGTATTAAAATTATGATTCGTTTGCACATACAAATTCATAAAAATGTAGATGGTTGTGTGAACTCTCTAACTTGCAGACAACAGATCCCTGGATCAAAATAAGTTGCCTCATTGTAATATTTTTTTGAAGTATCAGATTACAGTCTAAAATAATTATACAGAAAGTGAGGACACTTGTGATTTCCACCACTGTTTTAGTGAAACAGTTGATTAGAAGTGATGATACCCACCTCATGTTCAGGAACATTGACATAAATGATCAGATAGTGACACTAATTTGAGGACAGAAAACCAGATAAGTCACAGAGGATCAGCACTACTCAATGCACCAAGGGCTCAACTAGTTTTTGTTGAAGTTAGTTCCTCAACAACTGCAGCAGTTACTGTCAAGTTCAACAGGTAACTCAGGAACTGCTACAGGGTTTTAAATAACATCTTAACCTCCTCAGTGCAGTTCACTGTATGACATTCCTTCCCAAGGCTGAAACATTAAAATAAAATGTTAACAACTTTTAAAGAAGGAACAGCTGCTAATTACTTTTACTTCCTCTGATTCCACTTTAGCTTTTTAGATACAATTTTTATTTGTTAATGTAAATCATTCAGAATTGCGTATTACATACTGTTTGCTATATGAAGTGTTTAGATAACTTTTCTTTATAATTGTTATTTAATTGTACTGTTCTAAATGTAAAAAAATCTCAACATAAATATATAATTATAAAAATCTAATTCTCTTGTAGAGGTGGGGAAATATAGAAAAATATTTAACTTTTTATTTTTTTTACTTTTGAAACCAAATGAATAATCAGACACGGACATGTCTGTCCAGCACTATATTTCTAACCCACACAGTGCTGGGTGTGGGTGATTCATCCCTGAATGGTAGAACTTTCCTTAAATGACTATTTCACACCCCTAATTTTGAAAATTGATCAACATCTGCCTTACAGAGGCCCAAGACACCAGTCCATCAGTAGAGCGATGAGGAAGTGCGCTGGAACACTGACTCATTATGGAAATAGAGACACAACCATACGTTAGCACATGGGGCTGTAAGGGTGTCTCTGAAAAGATATATCTCTTACAACATGTAGGCTCTGTGCTTAATTAGCGATCAGTTTGGTCCACACCCTACCACAGAGTCTGCAGTATGTGAAAGAGAAACACGTGATGTTGACTTTAAATAATGATGTTTCAAAATTCAACATAACAGCTGATACCAAAAAAAAAAAAATCAAACAATTACTTTTATAATCCAATATCAATACTACATAAAATACACAATACTATTTTAGTAAATACGATGTCCAACAGTTTTACTGTTAGGAAGCAAATTTAAACCATTTTCTATCCATTAACAACAAAAACAGCACAAACCGCAAATTGAGCCTCATAAGATATTCAAAAGGCACATAAAGGATTAATTATTGACTGCCAAACGACAAGAGAAGGGAGGCGCATTGGATAATGCCCCATTCAATGGCCTCAACAAATATCCCTGTCCTATAAAAACAAAGCTGACCCACTCCCATGACAACAACCAAAACTGGCCTCTACCTACTGCAGCATGAAAAATGGGAGAAGAAAAGTAGCCAGTGTACTTTCAACACAAAGGCACTGTAAAAACCCTCGTTTCCCCACCTCGTTCCTCTTTACGATACTTTCTTTAAAATTACAAACTAAAAGTGATTGTGGCCTAAAGCAAAAATGAGAGAGAACTGCTGACTGGGGGTAAATGTAGTGACTTGCTGACACTAATAAGAATTGATGTTAAAAGACTGAAGTAATTTTTTTATACTGAAGTAATTCAGTCAGCACCATATAAATAACAATCGTACTCAAACACTGACCACATTGAATTTTCAGTATGTATGTTTATATTTAGCACTTACTACCTACTATAATACTTAGACAATAGTTATCATAAACCATTTAACAGAAAAGTGCAATACTAATACTGTGTAGGTCCCACTCTTATGGAAAATCAGCTGTGACAGTGGTGCACTGTGTTCTGCAACAGATGGGCTGTCCTCCACTCCCCACATAAACCAACGAGCCTTGGGTGTCCTGTGCATGTTCAGCAAATAACCAATTGTCCATCCCTGGATCACTCTGTTATGTACTAAATACAGTTGTTTAGCCATCGCAATATGTGGGCAGCCATAGCCCAATGGTTAGAGAAGTGGGTTTGTGACCGAAGGGTCCCAGGTTCGATTCTCGGAACCAGGCAGCT
>JBBIGC010000029.1:5454357-5470261 GCA_037576955.1 Lepidarchus adonis
GTGTGTGTGTGTGTGTGTGTGTGTGTGTGTGTGTGTGTGTGTGTGTGTGTGTGTGTGTGTGTGAGAGTGTGTGTGTGAGAGTGTGTATGATGTGTGAAAAGTTATGAAACCCCATTAAATATTCTGTTTTTATTAAGAAATATTCACATATCGATGTCTAATCTTTTTACTTATCTCTGGAACAGAACAAAACAAAAAATAACCTTGATTTGTTTATTAAATAAGAGATCAGCAAAAATGTGTTTTCTAACTGAGGAAAAGGTTAGGACAGCCTACTCCCTAGCAGCTAGTTTTACGCCCTTTGGCTGAAATAAACACAGTGAGATGCTTCTTTTAGCATCTACCTGTCTCTGACATTGATTCAACAGTTTGCCCCACTCCTAAATGCCCCACCAGAATTCTTAAGCTGAGATGTTTGATGGGTTTCTTGCATGTACAGCCCGTTTCAAGTCACCCCACAGCATCTCAAAGGGACTAAGATCTAGGCTTTGACTCCAGAACTCTGTTACTTAGTTTTCAGGCAGTCCTTGGTGCATTTACTTTTGGGTTATGTTTTGCGTTGCAGGGTCCAGTTCTGCTTTACACTGTTCTTGCAGATGGTCTCTCTTATTTCTCAAGCACCTTCTGATACACAGTAGAATTTATGGTGGATTTTGTGATGTTAAGCTGGCAAGCTCCTGCTGCAGCAAAGCATCCACAAACCATGAGACTTCCACCTCCATGCTTCACAGTTGGTATGAGGATAATTTTCTGGAATGTTCTATTTGGTTTATGCCAGACATGCCCTCTGTTCTGGTATTCAAATAATTACAGCTCATCTGTTCAAAAACCATTATTCCAGAAGTCCTGATCTTTATCTATGTTCTCTCTGGCAAACTTCAGTCTGGCATTAATGTTTCTCTTAGAGAGCAACAGTTTCCCCCTTGTATACCTCACGTGCAAGTTAAAGTTGCTCAGTCTCTTAATGAGTGGTATGCATTTTTAGAGAATAACTTTCTGTGAGGGAGCTTGAAAGTCTTCAGAGGTCTAGTTACTGTCGCTAGCACTATGAACAATTCTGGAGTAGGCCAGTAGACCTAGCTAATGGGTTGAATTGAACTAATATAGCAATATATGCTATTATCAGTTATTTTGTGTGTGTCCAGGTCTGATTCCCTTTTTCATACTTAATCAGCATAAAATAAAGATTCCAGTAAGTCTTATTGCATCTTTAATCTCTACATGCCAGGGTACCCATAAGAAGATGCTGGATGTGGCAAACATGCTGGGGCTGTCCAACACGGTTATGCGTCTGATTGAGAAGCGGGCAACACAGGATAAGTTCATCATGATTACTGGCATGCTGATTACCTGCTTCGTCATGTTCTTGGTGGTCAAATACCTAAGCTGAACATCCTCTCTTTGAGCTGCCCACCTGTGAAAGGACCATACCAAGGTGCAATGATCCTTATCCTGATGGATTACTCTTCTGGTTATAAAGATCTCCTCGTACTCTAACACATGACCTTACTCAATGAGAGTCATTATATGTGAATGAATACAACTGGATTCTAAAGCAGGATTATAACCCAGAGGATTCCTCAAATATCAGATCCTCAAAGAACTTGGAACTTCGCACTTTTTCCACTTTTACTTCTTTACCTGCTTTAGTGGCCATTACTGGAAGAAGTAGAATATTTTCTCACTTTTCCCAATTTTGAAAAGCAAGAACACTTTTCCCATCCTGGAAAGTGCTTTAAAATGCTATTAAAAATATCATTAAAATGTAGGTAATGTGAAGTGGACCAGACCCCAATACTGTGTCTCAAATTAATTTTCCTAAAAATTCATTTAGATCTACTCATTGTCCAACTTTGCACAACACTGAAATTCTGAAACGTTCTGCCAGAACAGACAGGACTGCCAAAAAACATGAATTACACAAACATTCATATTTGAGTTATTTGAAACTGTATTTCTGTCTAGGTGGGGGTCAATGTTCTTGGCAAACAGGAAATGAGAGATGTTATTGGACAGCTGCAACTTCATCTTGATGTTGATGACAATATTTGGGATATAGTCCACAAACAAGTCCCTGCAGGAGGTCCACCATATCTCCCAAGCCCCAGGCACACAAAAGTTTCCAAATTTGTTGAGGAATCCTTTACGTCTATATCTTTACGTCTTCTGTCTGTTTGGTGTTTGAGGAGGTAAAAGAAACTTTATGTAATGCAGTTCTGACCATTTTGACATGCCTGTCAAAAGACTTGATGCAGTAGAAATGTATAGCCATTTATTTCCCCGCACTTGATAGCTACATTAGACACGAAGCTTCATTGCAATAGGAAAACAAACAGTGGCCTCTTTGATTAACTACATTTGTGTTTTTAAGATGCTGTTGTCATTGTGGTTGTGGTTTAGGACGCAGTATAACTTGGGGTGAGCTATACAAATAAAAAGAACCTAACTGCTGCAGGCTGCTGTTTCAGGCAACTATAGGGCAGGTTCTTACAAAGTCATCAAAAGAAGGAGATTCAGATTCCTTTGTATTTATGATGGCCACTGTGACAAGGAATGATGATTAGCTTAGCATAGCTACTCCAAAGATGGCTTGTGAAATCAGATCCTGTTGTTCAAATAAATGTATCACCTTCATGAAGCACTGGATGGCTGTTTAAGATATTCAGATTTTTTTGTAGTTTCATATATTCATTAATACATCCTGTCCTAGTTTAATTGGAAAACATGTTTAATTTTATGAGAGTGGTAGCCATGTCATTTTTACATTTAATGTCAGTAATTGTGGAGTCTACAGCATTAAGGATTTTGTAAGCATCAAAATCATTAGAAGCACTGGACTGCTCCTGGTGCTCACAGGCTGCAAATCTGTATTCCCTTGTCAGCTGTGCACGAGTGGTATTGAATTTCTTAACTTTTTTAGCATAAAGTAGATAGACGTGTATATGCATAGTGTATATATTTTTTTTTACATTTTTCTCCCTATTATGTACAGCCATTCAGTTTGGGCAGAATATCAGTAGGTCAGTGAATATAATCCAGAGCATCTGGAATTGTGTGTTTTTATTGCCACCTGCTGTCTGGGAACAGTATGGCCTTAGGAATTTGAGAACTATCTTTTAAGCAAAAGCAAGCACAAATAACTCAACATACTCAGATAAAATAAGCTGTAGTTCTGTGTGCTGATTCTTCAGTAAAAATGTCACAAATACTCAAAAACACAAGAATTCCCATACATTTCCTTAACATTAGATAGACAGTGTTGACAGACAGTGCCACGATGCAATCTAGTACGTCACTAGTTCAAGTTATCTGGAAGTACATAAACTATGAAATGTTGTGGATTTTGTGTGTTTGTATATATAAGCAGTATCTCACAAAAATGAGTACATGCCTCACATTTGTGTAAATATATTTTTTAATAGGACAACACTTGATATACATTTTCAATATACAATGTTGTAAGTGTAGCTTATATAACAGTGTCAATTTGCTGTCCCCTGCACCAGCATAGGGACTTACAGTGGTGTTCATGTGTTTACCCCCTTCCTGATTTCTTTTTTTCATGTTTGTCACACTTAAATGTTTCAGATCAAACAAATGTAATTATTCGTCAAAAACAACACAAATTGCGTTTTTAAGCGAAGGATTTTATTACTGAGGGAGAAAAAATCCAAACCTACATTGCCCTGTGACAAAGTGATTGTTTTGGGGAAAAACTCTGTGGACTGACGAGACAAAAGTGGAACTTTTGGAAGGTGTGTCCCATTACATCTGGTGTAGAAGTGACACTGCATTTCAGAAAAAGAACATCATACCAACAGTAAAATGTGGTGGTGGTAGTGTGATGGTCTGGGGCTGTTTTGCTGCTTCAGGACCTGGAAGACTTGCTGTGATGAATATAACCATGAATTCTGCTGTCTGGCCATCTGTTTCTGACCTCAAGCTGAAACCAACTTGGGTTCTGCAGCAGAACAATGATCCAAAACACACCACCAAGTCCACCTCTGATTGGCTGAAGAAAAACAAAATGAAGTCTTTGGAGTGGCCTAGTAAAAGTCCTGACCTGAATCCTATTGAGATGTTGTGTAATGACCTTAAAAGGTGGTTCATGCTCAAAAACCCTCCAATGTGGCTGAACTACAACAATTCTGCGAAGAGAGTTTGGCCAAAATTCCTGCTGTAAAAGACTCATTCCAATTTTACGCAAACTTGATTGTAGTTGTTGCTGCTAAGAGCACAACCAGTTATTAGGTTTAGTGGGATTTAGAAATGACCTCAAAACGCTTTCCAGGCTGACTGAGCTCAATTACTTTCTTTCTCATTTGTTCCCAAATTTCTTTGGATCTCTGCATGATGTCTAGCTTTTGAGGATCTTTTGGTCTACTTCGCTTTGTCAGGCAGGTCTTATTTAAGTGATTTCTAAATTGAGAACAGGGGTGGCAGTAATCAGGCCTGGGTGTGGCTAGAGATATTGAACTACTGTTATGTTTTAGCGGGGTGGGGACAATCACAGTCACACAGGGCCCTGTAGGTTTAGATTTGTTTTTAAATCATTCACTTAATCAGTGTTGTCTTTGACTAATATTTAAATTTGTAAACATGGAAATAAAAGAAATTAGCAAATACTTTTTCACACCACTGTAATTGCATTACATGCTGTAGGTGAAAGGCACAGGGTGCCAGTGGTGGACCCGTCCATTCTGGTATTCTATGGCAGTGAGCACAGCGACCACTAGAGGACATCAGGTCCTGAAACAAACCTTAATAAAGTCTGTTTCTGATCGTTTGATCGGACTACTGCTAAAACAGTCTTAAAATGAGAAAATGCAATGGCCTCCACCTGTAAAACCATTCATGTTTTGGGGGTAACCTCATTGTTCACCCTCTACTGAACACAACCCTCTCTGCTATTTGACTTACCACAGTAAAGCATTATACCTGGACCTTGGTCATCAGCATACTTAAAATATATGCATCTTTCTATACATACAGTGACAGAAATCATTATTTGACCATTATTTGAAATCATAAGTTTGCCCACAGAAATGAACACTCAAACACACTCCCTGAACCTGGCAATTAACAGGTGAGTTGTACCAGTTGTGCTTGATCAGGGAAATCACCAAACTGTGCAGGAAACCGGCCCTTCAGGACCGGAGCTGGACGCCCCTGTTCTCTCACCTTTCTCATGATCATCCTCACCCCACGAGGTGACATCTTGCGTGGAGCCCCAGACCAAGGTCAATTGATGGTCATTTTGTGTTTCTTCCATTTTTGAACAATTGCACCAACAGTTGTCTCATTCTCACCTTGCTTATAGTTTTGTAATCCATTCTAGCCTGACGAGTTAAAAGTAGGAAGATCTAACCAGTCTGTGGGAGCCAGAACTCTTTATGGTTAGAAGGGGATCAATCACTTATTTCACTCAATGAAATGCAAATGAATTTATATATTTTATATAATGTGATTTTTAGATGTTCTTTTTGATATTCTCTATCTCACTATTAAAATAAAAGCTTACTTACAAAAGTAACTTACAAAATCAGCAAGGGGTCAAATAATTATTTTGGTTTTACAGGTACATCTAAAAAAATTTAACATCATAAAAAGGTCGATATTTCTTGACATTCAGAAAGTGAAATTCATATATTCATTACACAGAGTGAAATGTTGAATTTGGTGGCCAATCAAGCACAGTGACACCCTGGTTGTTGAACCAGATGTTGGTACCTTTGGCAGTGTGGGCAGGTGCCAAGTCCTGCTGGAAAATGAAATCAGCAACAGCTTGTCTGCAAAAGGAAGCAGAAACTGCTCTAAGATTTTCTGGTAGATGCTGCGTTGACTGTGGACTTCAGAAAACACAGTGACCAACACCAGCAGACATGGTCTCCAAATCATCACTGACTGTGGAAACTTCACACTGGACTTCAAGCAACGTGAATTCTGTGCTTCTCCACTCTTCCTCCAGACTCTGGGACCTTGATTTACAAATGATTTGCAAAATTTACTTTCATCTGAAAAGAGGACTTTGGACACTGAGCAACAGTACAGTGCTTTTTCTCCTTAGTCCAGGTAAGACACTTCTGACATGTCTCTGGTTCAGGGAGTGTTTTGACACAGGAATGTAACATTTGTAGCCCATGTCTAGGAGTCTTCTGTGTGTAGTGGATTGTGATGCGTGGACTCCAGCCTCAGTCCACAGCTCGTGCAGATTTTGTTGGCAATCCATGGTGTTGACAGCCTTTGCAGAGCGAGGCATTTCTTTAATTTTCCCGTTTCTGAATTTGGAGAATAAATGCTCTGATATTTTTATGAACGATTCTTTTATGTATTCTCCAACTGTGAACGGCCTCCCCCTTACGATCCGAGCTGCCACAAAACTAGCAGCTGCAACTGTAGTCGAGTTTTTCCTTTAAAGTATGTTTGCTCTGCTCAACTTTCTGTAGTAGTTCCGAAATCGCTCTCTCTTTCTCTCTCTCTCTCCATCTTCAGTTTGGTACTTTTCAGAAATCTAGTTTTGAAAATGTATTTCAACATTACATTTTTGTTGTTTGCTTATTTGTCGCCATTTATCAAACACAGATAAGCAGCGTAGTTGACAGTGAAGGCTTAGGAATCTGTCCATGCAGAATTAAAATATTTTCTTCAGAGATTTTTCTCTTACTGCGGGACTCGCACACTCAAGAAGCCGTCTGCAGGAAAAGGCAAGGGCTATAGAGGTATGATATATATTTTAATTGACAAATTATAAAAGCCTTTTAAAAATTCGATGTTAAAGTATCACCTCAAACTCAAAGATAACTTTACTAAATAAATTAAAGATATTACATTTTAATGAATAATTAAGCAATTTTCTTTCTTTCACCAAGGCCAAACAGAGCCACAACAAGGCGGCTGAAGAGCTGCGCGTTGCCGACCCCTGGTTTAGACTGAACTTTTTTCAGGCTGAAGAGACTGGTGTGGTGTAGAGTGTATCCCTCAAAGCAGCAGATTGGGGATGGATACCCCAGCTGGACAATCACCCTGCTACACCAGGAAAAATCCTACACACCTACATCTGTAACACGCTTAAAGTTATGTTGCGTATATACATATGGGTATTGGTGTTCCACTGCTGTTCAATATGTGGCAAACTGATTTTTTTTCGGTTTGTTGCTGGTCATAATCCTGTGACAGAACACATTGTCAGTGTTCACCAAACTGCTACCGTATTTCCCCCCAAATAGGCTGCGGCTTATACACAGATTTTGCATATACATTGGGTGCAGCTTGCTTAAAAGGGACATGAAAACACATGAGTATAATTCAGTGCATAAACGTCCCCATATAATTAGTTGCATTTAAATGTACTTTTTACTGCAGTGACCAAAAGCAACGCAAAGCAAAGACAGATCAGTGACTATGTTCCCTCACTTAAATGGAGCCATCGCATCCAGCCTCTCAAACTTCCTCAGCCCTTTGCTACATTACATCCTAGTATATAATACAAGTTAAGAAAAAAACCCAATTTAACAGAAATATAAGAAACAAAAGGGCTGGAAAATCCTTCAAAATCAGATCCATAAAGTAGTAATTGCATTGTGGCATGATATTGGGAAGTTCCAAATTTGATCAATTTGTTTATGTTCAACGAATGTATATTGTCACTACCAGTATAGAGTTGCAAAGGTCTCTAGGGACGTGTCAAGTTAGATCGGGAAATTCATTAACACTGCAGTTAATAACATGGGACGGCTCATCTTAAGAGTTCTAAAACATAAATGAGCGTTTTCTGCAGCTTTTACAATGACTAATGTGGGATGACCTATCGTTGGGGAATTACAGTAATGTTGTGCACTTGTCTAAATATATTGTATTTATTGAATGATACAGTCCTCAATTCGGAAGTGCTCCAAAGGCAACTGGCTGATTTATGCCAATCAAAATGTAAGCACAGCAGACAAAGATGGAGATAAACTGTACAGCAACACCAGAAGAACAGAGTGCAGTCGTTTACATCTCAAAACGCTTTATTTTCTGACCCATCAATAAAGAATAAAAAAGTAAATATAATTGCTGCCATTTACAGTTCAAGGACTTTTAAGTCCCTTCTCATTACAGACCAACCCTTTGAGCCCCTAGCCCTCTATAGTACCAGTCCTGATCAAATTATTGTATGCATTTTTCTATCAGTGTTTTTTGTTATTTCAACATGTCCTTTTTTTTTTTTTTACAGTTACAAAGGTGTATTATTTTACAATACGCATTTGTCTATAATAACTATTTACAAAAAAATAATTATACAAGGGGAAAAACCTCACAAAAAATACCAGAAAATAATTTAAAATCAAACAAATAGAAAATAAAATTATTGCAGAATACTACAATCATACAGTTCTTACATGATGCAAAAGCAGCATCCTGATGTACGTTTTTTCAGTGCAAGTCAAGTTCTTGACAAGGTGGGGGCACCCCAAAACAGTGTAACTTAGAAGGAACGTCAATATCTTGACAACATTTTGTGAAGCGCTTCTGTTTTCTTCATATCACTGATTTACAACACACCATTTAAAACTTCAAATGTGTTTTGTATGACAAATATGGCTTCAATCCATTCCACATAATTGTTGTTCCTGTTTTTATTATTCGCTTGGAGGACAAAGCACGTTAAGATATCTCCATCTTCTGCATGCACCAGAATTGTGCAGGTTACATGTTAACATGACTGGAACCAATTAATCATTTAATTTCCATAACCAAGTCTTTAAGAAATTACCTAGCATTTTTGCAATTTATAAAAGTTGCTCTCATCACCCTCCTATAAAGTGGATTTCAAAGAATTTCCATCTCTCCATTGCCCTTTGTACATACTCCAGGCCCACAGCACTAATCATACCCCAGTCTACGGCTTCAGGCAGCGAGTCTCTTTGGCTGCACAGGAAAAATGAGATCAGCAATAATCACCATAATAAACAACAAAAATTCTTGACAGATGTAAGATACCTCCTGACCATAATCCATAGGAAACACCCTGGGTTTCAAAGCTTTCCTTACACAGCTTCTGCTTTTTAACTAGACACATTACCATTTATTTTTTTGTTTATTTTGCCAGATTGATCAGTCTAAGTCTTTGTCCTTTTACCTGCTAATCAAGGTTCTCTATAGGAGGTAACACAGCTAAATGATCAAGATCCATTGGTGTTTGGGAATATGCCACCAAGAAACAAATCTGCCTCTTGTTCTCCTTTTAGACTCCCGGGACTTTATCCTCTCTGAACAGGACAGGAGCCATCTCACGAACCATGGTTTGGGGGATGCTGAAGGTCCTGCCCTGAGAAAATGGGGTGAAGAAGAGGATGAAGCTGCAGGGCAGCCGCAGCAGCCGCAGTAGCTGGCCGGGGCGCAAAGAGAGTTGGGTAAAGGGCCGCGTGTGGGACATGGTGCAGAGCTAATGGGGCATGGTGGAGTGCAGATGCTGGAATTATATGAATAGGTTGCCCAGAGAGAAAGGCAGAAGGGTGGGCTGGAATCAAACCAGCGTGTCCCAAAGAATGACCCAAAGAGTGACCTAATGTGTGGCCCAACGGTGATAAGGAAATTGGGGTAAGGTGGTGTTGGGGTATATGATGTACCTGGGCTAGCTGAGCATGGGCAGGATGGGGATGATGTGGGGTATGAGGGTGGATTCCCATTGCTGTGGCAGCTGCATGGTGCTGCAGGATTGCATGCTGCACAGTGGTAATAGAAGTGGCTGAGGCTGCAGACACAGTGGGCTGCTGGATGTGAATTTGCTGCAGTGCAGCTGGCGGAGGAGGAGGGGCAGGCGCGAGGTTTGCAGCAACTGCTAAGTTGGCTGCAGCTGCAGCAGCAGCAGCTGAAGGGAAGGTCTTCACCTGCTTTGCTAAAAGCTGCTGCTGGATGTGCTGCTGTGCTGCTTGTTGTAGCTTGCTGTATTTCTCCATCTCCTCTGGGGTAAAAGTTATAGGCTGGCTCTCCAATGGGGCCAAACCATCCTCTTCCGCTTCCATCCCCATGTTCTCCTCTTCCATATTGGACATGGGATAGCCTGGATAGGCATGCATGGGTGCTTGCTGGCCCATATCGGGTCCCATTATGCGTCCATCCATAATTTGGTTGTTGGGGTCCTGTCCTGGCTCACCTTGGTAAGCAGGTATAATAGCTGGGTCTTGATCAAAGATTGGCCTTGATTCATGTAGCAATTGAGATTCTGAGGTCTGGTTCCTTGTCTCGTCTGGGACCACAGTATTTGGGATGGGCTCCTCAGCTTGTTGCTGCTGCTGCTGCACCGGTGGAGGAGGGGGTGGAGGAGGGGGAGGAAACTCACGAATGGGCTCCACCAGGATCACCTCACCACTTGAATCAGAACCTTTACCCTGCCCTGACTTTTCCCCATCATCTGTACGTATTAACGGAAGTAATGTAGGTTTCTTCCCTGCTTGAAGCTTTCCAAAAAGCGGCAACATGCTTTTGTTTCCAAGTGCTGGTGGAAGCTTGGGCCCAAAGTAGCCTTGTGGTGGGTCCTTAATTTTGATGCCCGTTTTACTTCCAGCCCCGGCATCTTCACCGCCTTTGCGAGACTGGATTTTTTCGAGAAGCTGTCGGGCTGTGAATGAGTTCCGATGCTCAGAAGCACCTCCGCCTACCCTGAGTCCCCCTCTCCCAATTCCTTTGGATGTTTGCATTGAACTGCTGTTTCGTGGCTGAGGCCGGGATGAAGAGGACCTTGGAGATTGTGAGCGGTAGATGTGAGATCGGTTGAAGTCGCGCCGTCGTGCGGCGCTGTCAGCACGTCGGCTGTGACTGCTGCGGTGCAGTGAGCCCTTAGTGGAGCTGGATGAACGACTGGCAGAGCTGCGACTGCGGCTGTAGCTGCTGCGTCTATACGAGCGAGCGCTGCTGCTCCTACTACTGCGACTTGAACTGCGGCTACTACTGCGATGACGTCTCCGCCGGTGGTGCTTCCTCCGGCTGTGAGAGCGGGAACGTGAGCGAGAGTCTTCTGAAGAAGAGGATGAGTAGTGTCTCCTGTGTGACCGTCCGCCACCTCTTCTTTCATACTCGGAGTCCGAAGAACGTCTTTTGGACCAGCGGTGACGTTCTTTATCGCTGTAGTCACTATAGCTGTCCGAGTAGCTGTGGCTGTGCCGACTGTAAGCGCTGCTCCCTGCCGAGGAACGCTCAGAGCTGCTTGTATATGACTGGCTACGAGACGCCTGACCCCTGTTGCGTCTGTGATTACGGTCTCCTCGGCGAGATGAACGGCTACGAGAACGGCCTGATCGGCCAGAGTCATCGCTACGGTGACGACGCTGTTCACGTGAAGGTGTAGAACGTCGATGAGGAGGGCGGGAGCGACGAGAGGAGGAGCCACCATCTTCTTCACTCTCACTGCTGGGTGGTCGACCTCCACCCAGATTCTTCTGGGCAGAAGCAGAGCAGGATGCAGCATTGGGGTCAGGTTTGACACGTTTTGCACCATTGTGCTCTTCTGAAGAGCTGGGCTTTCCTGCATTGCCTTCTTCAGCACCTGACTTCTGGGACACCTCTTTATGGGTCCGTTTTTTCTTCCCTCCCTCTGAAGATAAAGGTTGTCCACCTTTTCCAGCCCGTGGAGCAGAACTGATCCCACCTTTGTCATCTTTCTCTTTCTCTTTTTGTTCTTTACCTTCCCGTGCCTCTTCATCTTCCTCTTCCTCAGCATGTGGTTTATTTTTGCTTTTCTTTCGCTTGTGTTTCTTTTTCTTTTTGGTCTTTTCTCCTGGAGTCTCTGTCTCTACTTCTCCCTCTGCAGCTGCTGCTGCTTTCTCTTTTTCTTTGCGTTTGGAATGCTTGCCTGACTTCTTATGTTTCTTCTTCTTTTTCTTTTTCTTGGATCCTCCAGGTCCATCTTCATTGCTCTCTAGTTTGTCTTTGTTCTCGTCTTTGTTCTCACCTTCTGCAGCCTTGTCTTTCAATAAAGATTCTTCTTTTTTGTCAGTGCTGGCATGTGGTGATGATGCTGTTGTGCTAGTGTCTCCACTTGTGCCCCCAGTGCTGAGGGTGCCTTCAGTTTTGGATCCCTCTCCATTGTCACCACTAGTGTTAGCTGGCTTGGTCGATTTGCTGGCTTTACCTCCACGGTTGCCTTTATTCCGTGACAGCTTAAAGTCAAAGTAAAGCGGGTTGCAACTGTAAGAGAGGGAAGGCTGCGCTTTGGTAAACTCTAAGAGCTCAGAGGGCCACTGTAAAGTAGTACTTTCATCTTTACTCAACACAGGAAAGAAGGGCCCTGTTGGCACCCGAGGGCCAGTGTCTTCAGACTCAGATGCAACTTGTTTAGCTTCTGCTGATGGGGAAGTAATGCTTGAAGGATCTGCATTGCCCTCTGCTGCTGGGGTGTCATCTGATTCTTCTTCTGTCTTTATTTTGGGAGGTGAAGGAGGATGTGTATCTTGATCAGTTGTAGATTCCTTCGCTGTGTCTTTCTCTGGTTTGCAGATGTTTTCTTCAGCCTGATTTTCACCCAAATCTCCTTCAGTTGATGTTGCTCTCTCTTCCTCCTCTCCATCCTCATCCTCCTCTTGATTGCCACACTGGTCCGAAGCCTTCATGAAAAGTAGGAACTGAAAATGTGGCTTGACCCTACAGTGTGCAGGGGGAACATAATGATAATACTGAGGTTCCTGCCCAGAGTAACCTTCTTCTTTCTTCATCATCATCTTCAGTTTGTTAAGGGTAGAGGCCAGAGTTCCCCCATCATCACCCTGTTGTTCATCTTCTCCCCCACTTGTGCCCCCTGCTGTAGGTTGTGGACTGTTAGTGTTGGATGCTGTAACTCCTTCCTCCCCTGCAGCCTTCTCTCCACTATCCTCTTGTCCCTCCTCTTCTTCCATTGCTTCTTCTCCATGGTCTGCAAACACAGCAGCCGCTGTCTCTAGTTTGACTGGTGCTTTCTTGGCAAAAGAGAAGGAAACACTGACTTTAGGAGCCTGGGGTCCTCCACTGGGTGTTGGAGAGGATGTGTTCTTACGAAAGGAAAAACTAATGGCTGATCCAGGTCTAGGCGAGCTTTGACCACCAAAAACAGAACTTCCCTTATCTTCCCCTGATGATCCCTCTGTTGGACAATCTGTGGCCATAGGAACACCATCGACGTTTGCCAAACTACCATCATCTACCTTGTCTCCATCGACTGCCACTGTTGTTTGCTTGAACATAGGCCCACTACCAGGAACACTAAAGAGAAAAAAAGAAAATATTTAGAGCAGACAATGCTGATGTAAAATACTTAATTCTACTAATGATTTATAAAATGCATGTCAAGTATCTAATATGAGCCATTTTTATTTTCATGTGGGTATAATTAGTGTCTGTTTGTTTTCATTCATTGTTAGCAAAAATTTTGACAGACTCAGGTGGAGGTTGCAAGTCATGTAATACTACTGTATCACCATTAGGGGACAGCACTGATAATTTTACTTACCAGTCTTGTTGTTTCCTCTGCTCTGCCAGCTCATGTAAACGGCGCAGCATTTTCTCCTGTTTCCTCCCATCTTTACGGGAACGTGAAGAAACATTGCGTGCAAATTCCCTCTGCTTCAGCTCTTTCAGTCTCTGTGAGGGGGAAAAAGCAAATGACATTGGATTGGAAGAAGAGGTCTTACTGTTTACAACCATTATGTGAATGTGAGTGAGTAAACAAAAAATGTGAGACAGATTAAGACAGTTTGCAATTGCCTGAGCACTGCCAAATGCCTGCTTATCTGAATTTTACCTGTTTATGTGCATGGTCATAGGAGTTGATGTGGTTGTCAAACTCCTGGTGTTTCTGGTACTGCTTATCACATAGCTCGCAGTAAAAGTTAGCTCTTAGGTCTTCCAAAGCCTTGGCAATGGCTTTCTCCTTTTCTGCATAATCCTGCAAACAGGAATAATACTGATGAAAACAAAGATTATGCAAAAGGGCAAATATAAGATGCTTAAGTCACCCTATGAAAATAAGACACCATAACACTGTACGGTGTTTATGTATCAACATGACAGCAATGATTATTTTGTGTAAACATATATATTGTTTAAGGCCAATACTCAGCAGAGTAGTAATTTAGGATGGTGAGCTGTTCCTAATGCTCAACAGAGGATATTTTGTCCTTTACATCTGATGAAGTCGAACTGTAAAAGTCACATTGAAGTAGTGGTGGGTGATATGTCAATGTGAAATGACATTTTCACTAAACAAATTATGGAAAACATATTTTCTGAAATTTAAGGAGTTGAAACATACTAAAGAGCCAGTAAAGTCACAGTTAAAAACACTGTGCAGTTGGCCAATGTTATCAGCACTGAAGATATTCACAGTAGCCTGGGAAAGCAAACTGTGATGCAATTTCTCAGAATCCAAAGAAAAATGCATAGAAATATTACTGCAGCTGGCTAAAACCGACTGCACAACAGTGTAGAACCTCTGCATTACATCGCCAGGTAAAGTTTGGCCCCAGAGAAGAGAAAGGAAAGCTATGGCACATTTTAATATCAAATTGAACTCAACTGCCCATCCCTACCTTGTACTTCTGTCTCAACTCCTCTGTGTCCTCTTTCTCCACTTCCAACACTCGCCGCTTTTCTGTTGCATCTTCTGCATAGTCCAGCTGCCAACAAACACAAAGGAGATCAGGCAGAAGTTTAACATACAGAAGTTCTTAAAGCAATGACTTCTCACTTTCTCACCTCCATCTCCATGCGTCCCATCCCCATGACGTCATATTTGAGAATGATTGGCACAGGGTCAGTGCGTCCTGTGAAGTGAGGGAAAGAGGTAAGGAGAGAGAGGGCAGGGGTTAGACTCTGAACAGGACCTTAGAGACAGCGTGGGTGGGACAGCCTGCTTAGAGCACAGGGTGCTGGGTTAGAAAGACTGCCTTCAAGTGCAAGAGACCAGAAAGCTACAGTGAACCAAACGCTACTAGCCATTCTCACAGCTTTGTGTGCGGCACTCTGTTTCAATGGCTGTGCCAGTTACGACAATGTAATTTCTGTATGCTGTGCTGGATGCTAGCAAATAACACTATGTGCTTAAATGCTTTTTCTTTTTAATAGAGGATTTTCCCCCTCACTGATGATCTTAACACAGGAAAATCTAGAGCAGGTCAATACTGCTCCAGAGGGCAGGAAGAGTCTGGCTGTCAAATTTGTCGCAGTGTCCTCACAGTGTTCCCCTTGATCAGGATTATCCATCCTGCTGCCTCCCTTCCTCTCTGCAGTCTGCACTATACTACATCCGAGGACAGGAGGCACCTGATTTGGCCTGGGGAATGTATGAGAGGGACAGGGAGAGGAAAGTTGGAGTTTTTATTGAACCTAACCATAAAATTGCAACACCATGCAAACACACATTCTCACATCATCTTTAAATTGCTAATATACTGAATTCTGAAGGGTTGGTCTGGTCCTAAAGTGATCTGTCCCCACAGATATTAATGTGTACCTCTCTGTACCACCCTAAATGCTCTATTTTTGCTACAGTTCATAATGGTTTATGTATGTTGTGTATAATGTATTGCAAGCTGTGAAAAGAGCTAGGTCAAATAATAATTAACTTCAGAAAAAAATAAATAAATAAAACAAAACCAGAATGAAACAAAAGAAAAGAAAAAAGACAATCAAAACTACTTGGAAATTGACACATAATTGCTTAATCCACTCATAACCAGCCAAACAAAGCAGAGAGAGAGAGAGATAGAGAAAGAAAAGAAAGAAGGAGGACACAAGCACTGAGCTACAGCAGCAGAGTGATGTCACGGGCCAGACGTTGCCATGGTGACAGTGCAGGGTTTTAAGGGGTGTACTTACCTGAGAGAGTGGGGAAAGGGTGGGGTGGGGGTGGGGTGGGAGTGGGGGTGGGGTGGGGGGGTACAGATAGACAGAC